>OZ038516.1:32406828-32461828 GCA_964036315.1 Acanthosepion esculentum
GCTTAGTTGTCAAATTTTTCGAATCATCCTATACTTGTTTTTTGATTGGCCACTCTAGCTTATGTGACAGCGTTTACTCTTAGCTAGGGATCGTTGATTAATTTGAAACTTTTAAAACCGTTTATTCTATATTCTATATTATCACTTGACAAGACACAAGAAGTGTTGAAACAAAATGGCTACTTTTGTCGTGATTTTATAACATATTTATGTTGTAATATTCAAATAAATAATTATATATATATATATATATATATATATATATGTATATGTATGTATGTATGCAGAGAGAGACCTATACATATGGATAAATTTAAATAATGTAACTGTTTGAGTCTACTCAGCACCTGTTTTATATATATATATATATATATATATATATATATATATATATATATATATGTATATGTATGTATGTATTGTGATGCAGAGAGAGACCTATACATATATACATACATACACTCATATGTACACTCATACATTCATATATTGAGTGCGGGTGTTAATATATGGACTGCACCACATTGCATTAACCAGATATTTTTATTAAAATTTAAATAATGTAACTGTTTGAGTCTACTCAGCACCTGTTGATATATATATATATATATATATATATATATATATGTATATGTATGTATGTATTGTGATGCAGAGAGAGACCTATACATATATACATACATACACTCATATGTACACTCATACATTCATATATTGAGTGCGGGTGTTAATATATGGACTGCACCACATTGCATTAACCAGATATTTTTATTAAAATTTAAATAATGTAACTGTTTGAGTCTACTCAGCACCTGTTGATATATATATATATATATATATATATATATATATATATATATGTATATGTATGTATGTATTGTGATGCAGAGAGAGACCTATACATATATACATACATACACTCATATGTACACTCATACATTCATATATTGAGTGCGGGTGTTAATATATGGACTGCACCACATTGCATTAACCAGATATTTTTATTAAAATTTAAATAATGTAACTGTTTGAGTCTACTCAGCACCTGTTGATATATATATATATATATATATATATATATATATATATATATATATATATATGTATATGTATGTATGTATTGTGATGCAGAGAGAGACCTATATATATATACATATATACACTCATATGTACACTCATACATTCATATATTGAGTGCGGGTGTTAATATATGGACTGCACCACATTGCATTAACCAGATATTTTTATTAAAATTTAAATAATGTAACTGTTTGAGTCTACTCAGCACCTGTTGATATATATATATATATATATATATATATATGTATATGTATGTATGTATTGTGATGCAGAGAGAGACCTATACATATATACATACATACACTCATATGTACACTCATACATTCATATATTGAGTGCGGGTGTTAATATATGGACTGCACCACATTGCATTAACCAGATATTTTTATTAAAATTTAAATAATGTAACTGTTTGAGTCTACTCAGCACCTGTTGATATATATATATATATATATATATATATATCTGTTCATTTATGAATATATATGTCCATCAATGCACAAACACTCAAAGATATGCAAACATATATATACAGTTACATGCTCAAATATATACTCATATAGATATGCATATACAATCACTTGTGTTATTATATGACAAAACATCTATAATTCAATGTAACCTTTATGTCGGTCGTTTTTATAACTAATTTTTATCATTCATTGCAGAACATATTTGTCAATAATAATTTCATTGAATGGAAACCGACGTTTTAGCCTTTCTTTTATTCCAGCCTTTGATTTCCATTTCAATTCTCAGAAAAATCTTTGACAGAACACGTTGTAATTTCAAGTGACATGAAACCCATGAAGAGTAGATAACCAACAAGTGTTGATGTTGTTAATGCTAAAGTCTTTGAAACAATTTTTTTTCTCCTTTTTTCCAAACCCTCTCTTAGAAATGTTTCCTGTTGCCTGACATTTCTTTAAACCCCCCTAAAATGCAATTCTTATTCCTCATTAGTTTATCTCTTTTATCCATACTAAACCCACTGTATCCAACAGATGCATTCAAGTACAAATAAACACAATATTTACTGGCACTTGTGTTTTTATGTTGGTTGTTGGTGGCAATAACGACCAAGATAAAGACACACAGACCCAGTAAATCAATGTTCATAATGACAACTCAAGCTATGATGTTTTCGAGAAAGGTTTATGCCATCCTCAAGTCTTCACTCTCCAGATACAGGGTGCGATGGATAAATTGTCATCTAAATTACACAGAAATGAAAACAAACCCAACATCTCATTTTAACAGATATATTTACCAAAATTTCCACAAAAATATCTTGAAATACTAAAGAGTAAATTTATTCAATAAAATCACCATTGGCTTCAATCACAGCCTCCAGATGACTTTGGAATCTCCTGCAACTCTTCTGGTCAGTCTACTTGTTTAAATTTGTGAATTCTGTCATAATCCTTGCCTTTAGTTCATCTTTAGTCTTGCAAGGGGTTTGGTTGGTCTCTTGCTCAACTGTGCTCCACACATAATAATCAAATCATAATAATCAAAGGGGTAGTCTGTGGAGTTAGGTGGCAAGATGTAAGGGGTGATTTGGTCACAGAAATTGTCTGACAGTCATGACCGTGTTCTCTCACTTGTGTGGCATGTTGCAAGGTCCTGTTATCAGACATAGGATCTTCCAGCAGCCACCCTCTGGACCCAGGGCAGCACAACTTCCCCAAGGCACTCCAAGTTGAGTCTGTAGGAAGATGAATGGAGGTATAACATTATCACCACTAGTGATCACTGCAAACACCTTCGTAATCACTATTAATCACCAACTTTTTCCGAATCTTCTGCACTGTCCTCAGATTGAAACCCAAACACTCTGAAATGTTCATATTGGAGCTTCCAGTGTGAATGCCAAGCGGTACAGCGGAGTGAATTGTATCCTAATACTCTTTTTCTCACAGGGAGTGTCCAACTGACTCCAGTATACTTTGTAGTTGCCAAATTCAAAAACAAACAACATGGATGAGTGAAATTAAAAATATAAACTGGCGACAATTTACCCATGGCACCCTGTAGGCCCATGTAGGAAGTTGTGAATGATGAATCTCCTGAAGTTTATAAGATCATTGCAATCATCCCAAAAGGCACTTGCTTCAAGCCTACTGTCTTTCTGCTTTTTATTAATCATATTCCAAGAATTGATTGATTTTTTTTTTACAGTTTATCAACCCTTTGTGGATTATTTAAAGTTGAAACATATTTTGGATTGTAAGAGCAATATCATTTTTTTTGTGAGTGTACCTTGCTTTGAATGCTGCTGGTCTGGTGATCCTGCTATATATTTAGAGATTCTTTATAAAATCCAAAGAAGAATCTGCAATAATATTAGTCCTGACCTGGCATCTCGCCTTCCATCACTTTCCCACCACCATAATGTAGTTTCCCTGTGCCTTTGCTATAAATACTTCCATGGTAATTGTTCTGATGAAGTTCCTCTATTATAAATTATACATATGGGAACTAGTTAGGACTTCATAGAGACTTTGAGGTAGTATGGTGGCTGTAGTAAGAATAGTAACTAAGAATGTATTGTTTTGATATAACAAATACTCTAAGGTACCTAGACTTTATAAATTTAAACACAAGATTAGATTGATGCCAAGGTCTCATCATTTTAGAGTTGAATTGGCTAGATGTAACTGTAAGTTCTATATTAACAGTTTCTTTTATCGCACTTCTTATGTGTGGAACTCTCTTCAGGTTTCTTGCTTCCCAGTCAACTTTGATCTTCTAAAATTGAAATGCAGTGTCAACCATTATCTTCTGTCTTCTTTTTAATGAACATTCTCCTGAATAATGATTTTTTTTCATATTCTCTAAAACTCTGTAACCCCTTGCATCTTAGTGGCTTTATTGCCTTGCTTGGGGGTGAAATGATTGAGAAAAAATACATAAGAAAAAATACTACACTCTTTACCTCTTTAAGTCAAGGGTCAATCAATATCTACCCCCTTTTTCATCACAATCTTCACACCTTACCACCTCCTCTCACAAACATATTACACACCTCAATCTGTACACTTCTACCTTAAGTGGCTTTTGGGCCTTATACTGGGTGACCTTTAGCATAAAATGAAATGAGCATTCTTGATAAAATCAAAAGAATCTGCAATATTATTGGTCCTGACCTGATATTTCAGCTTAAGTCAATTTATAACTGCTATAGCATAGGTTTCCTGTGCCTTTTCTATAAATACTTTCATGGTAATTGTTTTGATGAACTTTCCTCTATGGCACCTAATGTGACATGGCTCTCGGTATTTAAATTAAAATCAGACGTATTATCAATCTATCATGGGTCACACTGTCTTTGTTTTTCCCCTTTCTTTCTTCCTTCTTCTCTTCCTTTACTTCCTGTCTAGACTCTTTCCTGTATAAGCTGAAAGGTGGCAGGATAGAATCTGTGTTGCTTAACTATCAGACAATTCAACCTCCTAATGGTATAAGTAAAAGTCAGTCACCCAAGTACACATGACACATGTGATTTTTAAATATATTTTCAGTTTCCCGAAATCTCTAAGTCAAGTTGCAAATAAATTGACTCCTATTGTATGCTCATTAGAAATGTACCTATGGACTTATTCAATTAGTAGATGTTATTCCTGAAGAAATCTTTCTTAATTCTATTTTGGACTTATTCAATTACTAGATGTGTACTGAGTAAGAAAATATTATTCCAGAAGAAATCTTTCCAGATTTATCTTGGATTTATCTTGATTACTAGATTCGGAATGAAATAGAAGTACCATTCTGGAATCTCACAGTTTATATTGCAGAAGGAATAATTACCGATTTTCATTCTGTTGTAGCATACCTATGGACGATAATGGGTATGTCCCCATTCCCATAAATATAGCAGTGAATACCTACGTGGTCTAGAGTTGGAGATTCTTTGTGGAATTCACTTGACTCACTTCTAGCTGTTGGCTATTTCTTCTACATGGCGCTGGTGAATCTTATATGTGTTGTTCTTGTCCTAAGTATTATCGTTCATTACCAACCTTCATTTGATTATTCTATTCAGTAACCTTCCCTAGGTTACAACACATTTGGACATTCTGAAGAACTTCTATCTGTTTGCTGCTATGAACACTTCAATTTACGAACTCATGATTCATGAATAATCGGCGTGATATCCAGTATCAGATAAGTGCCTGTTCTTCATCATATGACTGCTATCTTACAATCTCTCCCTATTCAATTGTTTCATTATATAAAATTGTTTGTAAACTCACATCCTGTGTTTGTTGATACCTGTGTCATGCATTTCTATCTGAGTGATTCCAACTTTTCTTTTTTTTAACCTGGTGTTCTCATCTATATGTTGAAATGATTGAAAAAAAAAATGAAATATATACTTGCTCATAATCAAGTGTCAGGTTGAATACAACTGATGGGTCAAGAACTGTTGAGAAGACAACATCTGATGGTTCAAAATGAAATAGGCTGCCAATACCAGTTGATGATTAAGACTGTCAAAATGATATGCTTGACGTTGTCCGGTAAAGTCAAGCAAATGATTAAGGAAGCAGAAATACCTTCAGACAAGATTGAAAATGCTCCTGTTCCTCAAACAATTCTTGTTATATTTATCTTCCCTGACCATAAAAGGCACAATCCCTTTCATAAAAGGCACAACCCCACACACTCTTTTGACCCTGGTTTAATCAGATCTCTGATTCTCAAGATAATACAGACTTCCATGTCTTTCTTCTAATAAATAGAATTGATAGTGAAATTCTAAATTCCTTTATGAAGAAGCCAATCTTTAGAATTTTAAGCCCTTCCAACAGAATCAAAACCTCTGCCAGGACAACATCAGCAGCTTAGCTCTGTCGTCAAAAGCTGACTATATGACAGAATTAATGCTTAAAATCTGCCTTTGTTCTTAGAGAAGATAAACTTTAAGTGTCAGTTCTCTGATAACGGCAGTTGGTACAATATGATATTGAAAATTCCAATGAGTTTTTCATGCTAGTATAACATGGAAAATAATTTTTTAAAATTTAAATTTAGAATTCTCAGCTTCCCCTCTCCTTCATGAACTTTCCCTCATTATTATAGTTTCTTTTCCATAAAATAAGTAAATATAGACAGTTAAGATGACAGTAGATAACAAGTGGCATTGGATTTATAATTTGGAAGATCAAATTTGACTAATATATATGAGAATGAATTAAGAAATTCTGAATGGTCTGGCTCTGTGCTTACTCTACTTTAGTATTAAGTGTCCTTTTGGTGTGTGTTTTTTTATTCTTTTCACTCCAAGCAAGGCAACAAAGCCACTAAGATGCAAGAGATTACTGACTACAAAAAAGTATAAGAAAACGAAAAACATTATTAAGGAGCAAGAACAATGAAAGAACAGAAATTATGAAAACAGGAGATAATGATTGTTTTGTAATATATGGCTTCAACTGGAATTCAAACTCAGAGAGTCAAGTTCGAATTTCAATCAAATACATTATGTTTCCTTATGTGCTAATACCCTTGGGAAAGGTATGAATCCTCTTCTTCTCCCTCCAGATATGGGTAAATAGCAGGACAGATAAGGTTCTATAATCATTATTTATTTTTGTCTAGTATTTCTTTCATCTTCATTTCTCTTACTTTTTATTGCAACTCCCATCAATAAGAAGTAGAAATAGAGAATATAGCTATATGGCTAAATTTGAATCACTCCTGCTGGTTAGCCTTCTTAGATGAAGCATTGGCAATTATTATTCATTTTTCACTAGTATTTCTTTCATCTTCATTTCTCTTGCTTTTTATTGCAACTGCCATCCACACGAAGTAGAAGTAGAGAATATAGCTATATGGCTAAATTTGAATGACTCCTGCCGGTTAGCCTTCTTAGATGAAGCATTGTCAATTATTATTCATTTTTCACTAGTATTTCTTTCATCTTCATTTCTCTTGCTTTTTATTGCAACTGCCATCCATACGAAGTAGAAGTAGAGAATATAGCTATATGGCTAAATTTGAATGACTCCTGCCGGTTAGCCTTCTTAGATGAAGCATTGTCAATTATTATTCATTTTTCACTAGTATTTCTTTCATCTTCATTTCTCTTGCTTTTTATTGCAACTGCCATCCATAAGAAGTAGAAGTAGAGAATATAGCTATATGGCTAAATTTGAATGACTCCTGCTGGTTAGCCTTCTTAGATGAAGCATTGGCAATTATTATTCATTTTTCACTAGTATTTCTTTCATCTTCATTTCTCTTGCTTTTTATTGCAACTGCCATCCATAAGAAGTAGAAGTAGAGAATATAGCTATATGGCTAAATTTGAATGACTCCTGCTGGTTAGCAGAGTTAGTAGAGAGCTGAGTTTGGATTCCAGTCGAATCCATGACATTCAATAACATGCTAATACCCTTGAGAAAGGTATGAATCCTCTTCTTCTCCCTCCAGCTATGGGTAAATAGCAGGACAGACTGGGTTCTATAGCCTTGGATGGCTACTGATCTACCGTAGAAAGAAATGGCAACCTATTTCGAGAAAAAAAACCTCCTCGTCAGTCATGTATCAAATGATATATGATCCCCTCAGTGTGTATCCCATCTGGCACATCACTGACTGACTGATAACTCAAGACTCCAATGTTAAGATAAAACAGTATTTAATTACAACCACAAATAAATACTTAACAAGAATATAGAAGTAAAAATTAACCAAAGATAATTAACCATTTCGATGAATACCTTGTTAGTAGCGTGGCTCAGCTTAATGTCTGGTAAATCCTAAATCAAAACCCAAATCATCGACACACAATAATTCACACTAATTCGACTGGACAGTTCAACTCAATAGTCACTCAATAATCATTCCAGTCAGTAGTCTGATACCACTATTTATACACCTGGCAGAAAACATATATTCATTCATCCAGGGTGTCACACTCAAACTTTGGTGTCGGTAGTTACTCATTTTCTTCCTATATGATATTGACATAGCATTTAAGTTTTTGAAGCTCAAACATGACTGAGAAGCAAAAAGCTGGACAAGAGTTCCACAAGCAAGAATTGCAATAAGAACTGTTAGTATATAACTTACAGTTACACCTAGCCTAGCATTTCAACTGTAACATGATGTGACGTTGGCCACTAACTCTAGTAGTATGATTAAACTCATAAAGTCTTGGCACAAAAGAGGAAATGATTATCAGAATGATTATCATGAAAGAATCTAGAGAAAAATCACAGGGAAGCAAGTTTATGGTGGCGGGAAAGGGACTGAATTTGAGATGGTCAGGATTAATTACTGGAAAGCATCAAGATTTGTAATATTAATGGAAAAATAGTTTACCTTCTTTTTTCATTAGTTACCCAATGCAAGACCCAAGAGCCGTTCAAGGTAGATATTTACTGAATGAACTTGTTATAAATGTATGCAAGGAGAGAATCAGTCAGTTAATTGCCATACATTATACATGCTTGGACGACCATATCTCTTTCGATTCATGACTGACTAGGCAGAAGATTTTCTCAAAGTAGATCTCCATTTATCTCTATGATAGACTAGTCGCCAACCATGGTTATAGAATCCATTCTGTCCTGCTACTTAACCCATAGATGGGGGTAGAATATATAGATTTATATTTTTGCCAACGGTATTTGCGTGTAAGTGAATGTAATGAACCCAACTGGAATTCGAACTCAGCTCTCCGATTTCTCATGCTGAGCCGTTATCCATGGCACCACAATGCATATCCAACAAGAAAGTAAGAGATTCATATTATGAGGATATGCAGGATAGATAACAGACTTGATGAAGTTTGCAGTGATTGGGGAATGATCTTTTCAAGAGTCTGTTCCCAACAAAGAGTTCTGGGGAAGAAGCTGTCTGAGTAGAACCTCCTCCTTACTAATGGAATATGAAGGCAATGAAGATACATGGTGGGTCCTAGATTTGAAAGTCTGGATGTCACAGCTCTGACCTCCTATGCCAAATGCACAGTTGACATCCTCATTCCCTTAATATCTTGTTGATATGTAGGAGCTTCTGCTCTGAAAACTTCTTTGCCAGAAATGTTACATTGTAGAACTTTTTGTACAGAACACCCACTTATAGAACACTGAGTCATGGTTAAACATACTTTTCTTGCCAACCATTACTCCATGCTGAGGTACCCCCCACATTAAAAACAAGCAGGAGCATTGTCATGTTCATTTGTGCAAGCTGTGTAGTCTTGGGGAGAGAAGTATTTTTTATATATGCACCATAAAGCCCTCTCTGACTGTATCTGTCTATATTTCTGAGATGAGGTATTATGTACACTATTTACATTATTCGGACTATTGTCCTCATCTTTGTCGCCATATTTATTACAACATTTTGGCCGTTGTACGCCCCAGCCTTCTTCAAGTGGTTGGAATGTCAAACTAAACCCTTTATTTCGCTCACTGGGGTAGACTGTTCTAGCCGACATTCACCGGACAGTACCTTAATTTCAACTCCCACCATCCATATAGCATAAAGAAAGGTATCGTTCACTGCTTACAACACCGAGCAAAAGTCATAAGTGGCAGCCCAGAGACATTAGATAAAGAATTGGTCAGTATAAGTAGTACCCTACAATGTAACAACTACCCTGGGTACATGGCAGCAGCTCCCAAACACTGGGATAGGCAGGTACAAGAGGAGGAGGAGGACAACAGCACTCAGAAAACAGTCTGCCTGCCTTATGTGAAGGGGTTATCCGAGAAAATACAAAGGATCTGCAGTCCATATAATATCAGGACAACCTTCAAAAGCATGACAACACTTTGCAGGTATCTCTCCCAAGTAAGCCCCCCCCCCATAGAGGAGAACATGACTAAAGACTGTGGGTGTATGCTATCCCATGCAGCTGTGGAAAGAAATATAAAGGAGAGACAGGCCACCCTCTTAAGGTGAGGCTTCAAGAACACCAGAAATCTGTAACACGAGGGGAAGTGGAAAAATCAGGTGTGGCTGACCACATATGGAGAGAGAAGGGAGATCACCGCCCTCTGTGGGATCAAGTTGAGATCATAGACAAGGAATACCATTGGAAAATTCGTAAACTTAAGGAATCAGCACATATGCTAGACCACAAAAATCTCCTGAGCCGACCAAGCATAGAAATGAATACATTTTGGGAACCAGTAATAAGGAGTGCCAGAGAAAAGTGATAATAACAACAAAGTTGCAATATGAGCTCTGGTAAAAATGGTTGCTGAAGACATTAGGTTTATAATACCCAGATATCCTCAAGGACACATGGCACAGTGGATAAAGGTGTTGGTTAGATCCAATGACAGGACCCAAAGAGTGTGAGTTCAATACCCGGTTAAGGCAGGGGAGAACTTTCAGAGGGAAAATTCGCAGGAGATAACTGATAACTGATAACTGACATCCATTAAACTAGAACAGTCTACAGTAAGCGAAATAAAGTGTTTAGTTCGACATTCCAACCACCTGAAGGCTGGAGCGTACAATGGCCGAAATGTTGTAATAAATATGGCAACAAAGATGAGGACAATAGTCCTCTCTGACTGGTTTTGAAATTATATGGAATTGGTTCTTGAGATATTCAAAATCCAGATCAAAGGGAGGATTGCACAATCTTCACTCTCCACTCTTGAGAGAGTTCAAAAGCATCACTGCATCCTTGTGGGTGAGGAATTTTTTCTCACTCTACAAAGATGAAATGCCGTAAGCCTCTCACTGCTCTATTACGATTTCCATGGTGAGTGTTCACATGAACTACACTCCTTACTTCCACCAGTCCTAACCATCAGGGCTAAGCTCCACCATACCAAGGCTCATTATACAAAATGACCCTCACTCCCTACATATCTCCCTGGTGAGATGTAAGTTCCACTCTAGTAGCTTCTACATAACTGCTGCCTTGTGGAAGAAGCTGCATTTCCTGATCACTATAATCTTAACCTGTTCAAATCTAGGGTTTATCTTCCACACATATCAGCATAAACTGTACCTGTTACTCTGTAACCTGCTACCTGGAGTGGTTCCGTGCCCTTGTACAGGGTAAATACCAGTGTTAAAAAAAAAAGCTATAATTATCATCATCATTTATTCAGATAGCGCATTTTGTGCCACTGAGGTCACCACTCCCGACAGTGACAAAATTGTGATTCATGGTATCATTCAAAACAGAATAGTGGAATGGCTTGCCAGTTTCATTTGTACCACAGATGTTGAGGTAACCTTGTTCATCCTTTCAGTGTTGGATTTGTTTTTAAGTTACCTTCTTCAAACTTTGCCTGAAGTGGCAGGACATACAAGGCTGCAAGTCATTTAAATTCAGAGTTTCCTTCTCCTAGACTGGTTGCCACCCAAGGCTATAAGACCCAATCTGTCCTGCTATTTTACCCATAGCTGAGGAGGGGAAGAATATATTCTATATAATGCTCGCAAGAATCTTTCTGATAACGACTCTCAATTATTTGTTAGATTCAAGCAGATTATCCCTGTTTGGTCAGTCGGTCAATGTTTGGACTGAAATATTATGGATGGTCATTGTTTCTAAGAAGTTATTAGAAATAATGGCACTGTATCAAGTAGAGATCTGAAGCTCAAGTATTTGACCCAGTTTGAGATAAGATTTGAATCAAGTTCAAAGCTTAATTCATTGTTCTAGCCAAGACTCTGAAAAATGTCTCAGAATAAGTTGTTGTCTGCAGAATTAGAATATTTGTGGTCTTAAACTCATTATCTAAGAAGGGAAATCTCATAAATCCTCCTTTAAATCATCATCTTCCTAACATTTGCGGTTGTTTTTATGTCAAGTAGATTTTCTTCAAAATATATTGATATAAGCACTAAATCTAATGACAAATCCACAAATGCCATTGAAACATTTTATTCCATAATCTATTGATATGTCCACAAATACCAAAGAATAATTTTATTCTAAATTTATTGATATATCCACAAATACATGAGAACAATTCTATTTCAAATCTGTTGATATATCCGCAAATACATAAGAACCATTTTATTCCAAATCTGCTGATATAAACTCCAAGGTTGAGTAGACATTCTGTTACAAATCTATTGATAGATCAACAAATGGTAAAGAAGCATTTTATTCCAAACCTATTGATATATTCAAAAATGGTAAAGAACCATATGATTCCTAAACTATTGATATATTAAAAAATGGTAAGGAACCATGTGATTACAAATCTATTGATATATTCAAAAATGGTAAAGAACCATATGATTCCAAACCTATTGATATATTCAAAAATGGTAAAGAACCATATGATTCCAAACCTATTGATATATTCAGAAATGGTAAAGAACCATATGATTCCAACCCTATTGATATATTCAAAAATGGTAAAGAACCATATGATTCCAAACCTATTGATATATTCAAAAATGGTAAAGAACCATATGATTCCAAATCTATTGATATATTCAAAAATGGTAAAGAACCATATAATTCCAAATCTATTGATATATTCAAAAATGGTAAAGAACCATATGATTCCTAAACTATTGATATATTAAAAAATAGTAAAGAACCATGTGATTCCAAATCTATTGATATATTCAAAAATGGTAAAGAACCATATGATTCCAAACCTATTGATATATTCAAAAATGGTAAAGAACCATATGATTCCAAACCTATTGATATATTCAGAAATGGTAAAGAACCATATGATTCCAACCCTATTGATATATTCAAAAATGGTAAAGAACCATATGATTCCAAACCTATTGATATATTCAAAAATGGTAAAGAACCATATGATTCCAAATCTATTGATATATTCAAAAATGGTAAATAATCGTGTGATTCCAAACCTATTGATATATTCAAAAATGGTAAAGAACCATATAATTCCAAACCTATTGATATATTCAAAAATGGTAAAGAACCATATGATTCCAAATCTATTGATATATTCAAAAATGGTAAAGAATCATGTGATTCCAAACCTATTGATATATTCAAAAATGGTAAAGAACCATATAATTCCAAATCTATTGATATATTCAAAAATGGTAAAGAACCATATGATTCCAAATCTATTGATATATTCAAAAATGGTAAAGAATCATGTGATTCCAAACCTATTGATATATTCAAAAATGGTAAAGAACCATATGATTCCAAATCTATTGATATATTCAAAAATGGTAAAGAACCATATAATTCCAAATCTATTGATATATTCAAAAATGGTAAAGAACCATATGATTCCAAATCTATTGATATATTCAAAAATGGTAAAGAATCATGTGATTCCAAACCTATTGATATATTCAGAAATGGTAAAGAACCATATGATTCCAAATCTATTGATATATTCAAAAATGGTAAAGAATCATGTGATTCCAAACCTATTGATATATTCAGAAATGGTAAAGAACCATATGATTCCAAATCTATTGATATATTCAAAAATGGTAAAGAACCATATAATTCCAAATCTATTGATATATTCAAAAATGGTAAAGAATCGTGTGATTCCAAACCTATTGATATATTCAAAAATGGTAAAGAACCATATAATTCCAAATCTATTGATATATTCAAAAATGGTAAAGAACCATATGATTCCAAATCTATTGATATATTCAAAAATGGTAAAGAATCATGTGATTCCAAACCTATTGATATATTCAAAAATGGTAAAGAACCATATAATTCCAAATCTATTGATATATTCAAAAATGGTAAAGAACCATATGATTCCAAATCTATTGATATATTCAAAAATGGTAAAGAATCATGTGATTCCAAATCTATTGATATATTCAAAAATGGTAAAGAACCATATAATTCCAAATCTATTGATATATTCAAAAATGGTAAAGAACCATATAATTCCAAATCTATTGATATATTCAAAAATGGTAAAGAACCATATGATTCCAAATCTATTGATATATTCAAAAATGGTAAAGAACCATATAATTCCAAATCTATTGATATATTCAAAAATGGTAAAGAACCATATGATTCCAAATCTATTGATATATTCAAAAATGGTAAAGAATCATGTGATTCCAAACCTATTGATATATTCAGAAATGGTAAAGAACCATATGATTCCAAATCTATTGATATATTCAAAAATGGTAAAGAATCATGTGATTCCAAACCTATTGATATATTCAGAAATGGTAAAGAACCATATGATTCCAAATCTATTGATATATTCAAAAATGGTAAAGAATCATGTGATTACAAACCTATTGATATATTCAGAAATGGTAAAGAACCATATGATTCCAAATCTATTGATATATTCAAAAATGGTAAAGAACCATATAATTCCAAATCTATTGATATATTCAAAAATGGTAAAGAACCATATGATTCCAAATCTATTGATATATTCAAAAATGGTAAAGAATCATGTGATTCCAAACCTATTGATATATTCAGAAATGGTAAAGAACCATATGATTCCAAATCTATTGATATATTCAAAAATGGTAAAGAATCATGTGATTCCAAACCTATTGATATATTCAGAAATGGTAAAGAACCATATGATTCCAAATCTATTGATATATTCAAAAATGGTAAAGAATCATGTGATTCCAAACCTATTGATATATTCAGAAATGGTAAAGAACCATATGATTCCAAATCTATTGATATATTCAAAAATGGTAAAGAATCATGTGATTCCAAACCTATTGATATATTCAGAAATGGTAAAGAACCATATGATTCCAAATCTATTGATATATTCAAAAATGGTAAAGAACCATATAATTCCAAATCTATTGATATATTCAAAAATGGTAAAGAATCGTGTGATTCCAAACCTATTGATATATTCAAAAATGGTAAAGAACCATATAATTCCAAATCTATTGATATATTCAAAAATGGTAAAGAACCATATGATTCCAAATCTATTGATATATTCAAAAATGGTAAAGAATCATGTGATTCCAAACCTATTGATATATTCAAAAATGGTAAAGAACCATATAATTCCAAATCTATTGATATATTCAAAAATGGTAAAGAACCATATG
This sequence comes from Acanthosepion esculentum, assembly GCA_964036315.1. Taxonomy (NCBI): domain Eukaryota; kingdom Metazoa; phylum Mollusca; class Cephalopoda; order Sepiida; family Sepiidae; genus Acanthosepion; species Acanthosepion esculentum. The sequence continues at coordinate 32,421,934 of OZ038516.1, forward strand.
ATTCCAAATCTATTGATATATTCAAAAATGGTAAAGAATCATGTGATTCCAAACCTATTGATATATTCAGAAATGGTAAAGAACCATATGATTCCAAATCTATTGATATATTCAAAAATGGTAAAGAATCATGTGATTCCAAATCTATTGATATATTCAAAAATGGTAAAGAACCATATAATTCCAAATCTATTGATATATTCAAAAATGGTAAAGAACCATATAATTCCAAATCTATTGATATATTCAAAAATGGTAAAGAATCATGTGATTCCAAACCTATTGATATATTCAAAAATGGTAAAGAACCATATAATTCCAAATCTATTGATATATTCAAAAATGGTAAAGAACCATATGATTCCAAATCTATTGATATATTCAAAAATGGTAAAGAATCATGTGATTCCAAATCTATTGATATATTCAAAAATGGTAAAGAACCATATGATTCCAAATCTATTGATATATTCAAAAATGGTAAAGAACCATATAATTCCAAATCTATTGATATATTCAAAAATGGTAAAGAACCATATGATTCCAAATCTATTGATATATTCAAAAATGGTAAAGAATCATGTGATTCCAAACCTATTGATATATTCAGAAATGGTAAAGAACCATATGATTCCAAATCTATTGATATATTCAAAAATGGTAAAGAATCATGTGATTCCAAATCTATTGATATATTCAAAAATGGTAAAGAACCATATAATTCCAAATCTATTGATATATTCAAAAATGGTAAAGAACCATATAATTCCAAATCTATTGATATATTCAAAAATGGTAAAGAACCATATGATTCCAAATCTATTGATATATTCAAAAATGGTAAAGAATCATGTGATTCCAAACCTATTGATATATTCAAAAATGGTAAAGAACCATATAATTCCAAATCTATTGATATATTCAAAAATGGTAAAGAACCATATGATTCCAAATCTATTGATATATTCAAAAATGGTAAAGAATCATGTGATTCCAAATCTATTGATATATTCAAAAATGGTAAAGAACCATATAATTCCAAATCTATTGATATATTCAAAAATGGTAAAGAACCATATAATTCCAAATCTATTGATATATTCAAAAATGGTAAAGAACCATATGATTCCAAATCTATTGATATATTCAAAAATGGTAAAGAACCATATAATTCCAAATCTATTGATATATTCAAAAATGGTAAAGAACCATATGATTCCAAATCTATTGATATATTCAAAAATGGTAAAGAATCATGTGATTCCAAACCTATTGATATATTCAGAAATGGTAAAGAACCATATGATTCCAAATCTATTGATATATTCAAAAATGGTAAAGAATCATGTGATTCCAAACCTATTGATATATTCAGAAATGGTAAAGAACCATATGATTCCAAATCTATTGATATATTCAAAAATGGTAAAGAATCATGTGATTCCAAACCTATTGATATATTCAGAAATGGTAAAGAACCATATGATTCCAAATCTATTGATATATTCAAAAATGGTAAAGAACCATATAATTCCAAATCTATTGATATATTCAAAAATGGTAAAGAATCGTGTGATTCCAAACCTATTGATATATTCAAAAATGGTAAAGAACCATATAATTCCAAATCTATTGATATATTCAAAAATGGTAAAGAACCATATGATTCCAAATCTATTGATATATTCAAAAATGGTAAAGAATCATGTGATTCCAAACCTATTGATATATTCAAAAATGGTAAAGAACCATATAATTCCAAATCTATTGATATATTCAAAAATGGTAAAGAACCATATGATTCCAAATCTATTGATATATTCAAAAATGGTAAAGAATCATGTGATTCCAAATCTATTGATATATTCAAAAATGGTAAAGAACCATATAATTCCAAATCTATTGATATATTCAAAAATGGTAAAGAACCATATAATTCCAAATCTATTGATATATTCAAAAACGGTAAAGAACCATATGATTCCAAATCTATTGATATATTCAAAAATGGTAAAGAACCATATAATTCCAAATCTATTGATATATTCAAAAATGGTAAAGAATCGTGTGATTCCAAACCTATTGATATATTCAAAAATGGTAAAGAACCATATAATTCCAAATCTATTGATATATTCAAAAATGGTAAAGAACCATATGATTCCAAATCTATTGATATATTCAAAAATGGTAAAGAATCATGTGATTCCAAACCTATTGATATATTCAAAAATGGTAAAGAACCATATAATTCCAAATCTATTGATATATTCAAAAATGGTAAAGAACCATATGATTCCAAATCTATTGATATATTCAAAAATGGTAAAGAATCATGTGATTCCAAATCTATTGATATATTCAAAAATGGTAAAGAACCATATGATTCCAAATCTATTGATATATTCAAAAATGGTAAAGAACCATATGATTCCAAATCTATTGATATATTCAAAAATGGTAAAGAACCATATAATTCCAAATCTATTGATATATTCAAAAATGGTAAAGAACCATATGATTCCAAATCTATTGATATATTCAAAAATGGTAAAGAACCATATAATTCCAAATCTATTGATATATTCAAAAATGGTAAAGAACCATATGATTCCAAATCTATTGATATATTCAAAAATGGTAAAGAATCATGTGATTCCAAACCTATTGATATATTCAAAAATGGTAAAGAACCATATAATTCCAAATCTATTGATATATTCAAAAATGGTAAAGAACCATATGATTCCAAATCTATTGATATATTCAAAAATGGTAAAGAATCATGTGATTCCAAATCTATTGATATATTCAAAAATGGTAAAGAACCATATGATTCCAAATCTATTGATATATTCAAAAATGGTAAAGAACCATATAATTCCAAATCTATTGATATATTCAAAAATGGTAAAGAACCATATGATTCCAAATCTATTGATATATTCAAAAATGGTAAAGAATCATGTGATTCCAAACCTATTGATATATTCAGAAATGGTAAAGAACCATATGATTCCAAATCTATTGATATATTCAAAAATGGTAAAGAATCATGTGATTCCAAATCTATTGATATATTCAAAAATGGTAAAGAACCATATAATTCCAAATCTATTGATATATTCAAAAATGGTAAAGAACCATATAATTCCAAATCTATTGATATATTCAAAAATGGTAAAGAACCATATGATTCCAAATCTATTGATATATTCAAAAATGGTAAAGAATCATGTGATTCCAAACCTATTGATATATTCAAAAATGGTAAAGAACCATATAATTCCAAATCTATTGATATATTCAAAAATGGTAAAGAACCATATGATTCCAAATCTATTGATATATTCAAAAATGGTAAAGAATCATGTGATTCCAAATCTATTGATATATTCAAAAATGGTAAAGAACCATATAATTCCAAATCTATTGATATATTCAAAAATGGTAAAGAACCATATAATTCCAAATCTATTGATATATTCAAAAATGGTAAAGAACCATATGATTCCAAATCTATTGATATATTCAAAAATGGTAAAGAACCATATAATTCCAAATCTATTGATATATTCAAAAATGGTAAAGAACCATATGATTCCAAATCTATTGATATATTCAAAAATGGTAAAGAATCATGTGATTCCAAACCTATTGATATATTCAGAAATGGTAAAGAACCATATGATTCCAAATCTATTGATATATTCAAAAATGGTAAAGAATCATGTGATTCCAAACCTATTGATATATTCAGAAATGGTAAAGAACCATATGATTCCAAATCTATTGATATATTCAAAAATGGTAAAGAATCATGTGATTCCAAACCTATTGATATATTCAGAAATGGTAAAGAACCATATGATTCCAAATCTATTGATATATTCAAAAATGGTAAAGAACCATATAATTCCAAATCTATTGATATATTCAAAAATGGTAAAGAATCGTGTGATTCCAAACCTATTGATATATTCAAAAATGGTAAAGAACCATATAATTCCAAATCTATTGATATATTCAAAAATGGTAAAGAACCATATGATTCCAAATCTATTGATATATTCAAAAATGGTAAAGAATCATGTGATTCCAAACCTATTGATATATTCAAAAATGGTAAAGAACCATATAATTCCAAATCTATTGATATATTCAAAAATGGTAAAGAACCATATGATTCCAAATCTATTGATATATTCAAAAATGGTAAAGAATCATGTGATTCCAAATCTATTGATATATTCAAAAATGGTAAAGAACCATATAATTCCAAATCTATTGATATATTCAAAAATGGTAAAGAACCATATAATTCCAAATCTATTGATATATTCAAAAATGGTAAAGAACCATATGATTCCAAATCTATTGATATATTCAAAAATGGTAAAGAACCATATAATTCCAAATCTATTGATATATTCAAAAATGGTAAAGAACCATATGATTCCAAATCTATTGATATATTCAAAAATGGTAAAGAATCATGTGATTCCAAACCTATTGATATATTCAGAAATGGTAAAGAACCATATGATTACAAATCTATTGATATATTCAAAAATGGTAAAGAACCATATAATTCCAAATCTATTGATATATTCAAAAATGGTAAAGAACCATATGATTCCAAATCTATTGATATATTCAAAAATGGTAAAGAATCATGTGATTCCAAACCTATTGATATATTCAGAAATGGTAAAGAACCATATGATTCCAAATCTATTGATATATTCAGAAATGGTAAAGAATCATGTGATTCCAAACCTATTGATATATTCAGAAATGGTAAAGAACCATATGATTCCAAATCTATTGATATATTCAAAAATGGTAAAGAATCATGTGATTCCAAACCTATTGATATATTCAGAAATGGTAAAGAACCATATGATTCCAAATCTATTGATATATTCAAAAATGGTAAAGAATCATGTGATTCCAAACCTATTGATATATTCAAAAATGGTAAAGAACCATATAATTCCAAATCTATTGATATATTCAAAAATGGTAAAGAACCATATGATTCCAAATCTATTGATATATTCAAAAATGGTAAAGAATCATGTGATTCCAAACCTATTGATATATTCAAAAATGGTAAAGAACCATATGATTCCAAATCTATTGATATATTCAAAAATGGTAAAGAACCATATAATTCCAAATCTATTGATATATTCAAAAATGGTAAAGAACCATATGATTCCAAATCTATTGATATTTTCAAAAATGGTAAAGAATCATGTGATTCCAAACCTATTGATATATTCAGAAATGGTAAAGAACCATATGATTCCAAATCTATTGATATATTCAAAAATGGTAAAGAATCATGTGATTCCAAACCTATTGATATATTCAGAAATGGTAAAGAACCATATGATTCCAAACCTATTGATATATTCAGAAATGGTAAAGAACCATATGATTCCAAATCTATTGATATATTCAAAAATGGTAAAGAACCATATAATTCCAAATCTATTGATATATTCAAAAATGGTAAAGAACCATATGATTCCAAATCTATTGATATATTCAGAAATGGTAAAGAACCATATGATTCCAAATCTATTGATATATTCAAAAATGGTAAAGATCCATATGATTCCAAATCTATTGATATATTCAAAAATGGTAAAGAACCATATGATTCCAAATCTATTGATATATTCAAAAATGGTAAAGAATCATGTGATTCCAAATCTATTGATATATTCAAAAATAGTAAAGAACCATATGATTCCAAATCTATTGATATATTCAAAAATGGTAAAGATCCATATGATTCCAAATCTATTGATATATTCAAAAATGGTAAAGAATCATGTGATTCCAAACCTATTGATATATTCAAAAATGGTAAAGAACCATATGATTCCAAATCTATTGATATATTCAAAAATAGTAAAGAACCATATGATTCCAAATCTATTGATATATTCAAAAATGGTAAAGATCCATATGATTCCAAATCTATTGATATATTAAAAAATGGTAAAGAATCATGTGATTCCAAACCTATTGATATATTCAAAAATGGTAAAGAACCATATAATTCCAAACCTATTGATATATTCAAAAATGGTAAAGAACCATATGATTCCAAATCTATTGATATATTCAAAAATGGTAAAGAACCATATGATTCCAAATCTATTGATATATTCAAAAATGGTAAAGAACCATATGATTCCAAATCTATTGATATATTCAAAAATGGTAAAGAACCATATGATTCCAAATCTATTGATATATTCAAAAATGGGAAAAAAAATTTGATTCCAAATCTATTGATATATTCAAAAATGGTAAGGAACCATATGATTCCAAACCTATTGATATATTCAAAAATGGTAAAGAACCATATGATTCCAAATCTATTGATATATTCAAAAATGGTAAAGAACCATATGATTCCAAATCTATTGATATATTCAAAAATGGTAAAGAACCATATGATTCCAAAACTATTGATATATTCAAAAATGGTAAAGAACCATATGATTCCAAACCTATTGATATATTCAAAAATGGTAAAGAACCATATGATTCCAAATCTATTGATATATTCAAAAATGGTAAAGAACCATATGATTCCAAATCTATTGATATATTCAAAAATGCTAAAGAACCATATAATTCCAAATCTATTGATATATTCAAAAATGGTAAAGAATCATGTGATTCCAAACCTATTGATATATTCAAAAATGGTAAAGAACCATATGATTCCAAATCTATTGATATATTCAAAAATGGTAAAGAACCATATGATTCCAAATCTATTGATATATTCAAAAATGGTAAAGAACCATATGATTCCAAATCTATTGATATATTCAAAAATGGTAAAGAACCATATGATTCCAAACCTATTGATATATTCAAAAATGGTAAAGAACCATATGATTCCAAATCTATTGATATATTCAAAAATGGTAAAGAACCATATGATTCCAAATCTATTGATATATTCAAAAATGGTAAAGAACCATATGATTCCAAAACTATTGATATATTCAAAAATGGTAAAGAACCATATGATTCCAAACCTATTGATATATTCAAAAATGGTAAAGAACCATATGATTCCAAATCTATTGATATATTCAAAAATGGTAAAGAACCATATGATTCCAAATCTATTGATATATTCAAAAATGGTAAAGAACCATATAATTCCAAATCTATTGATATATTCAAAAATGGTAAAGAATCATGTGATTCCAAACCTATTGATATATTCAAAAATGGTAAAGAACCATATGATTCCAAATCTATTGATATATTCAAAAATGGTAAAGAACCATATGATTCCAAATCTATTGATATATTCAAAAATGGTAAAGAACCATATGATTCCAAATCTATTGATATATTCAAAAATGGTAAAGAACCATATGATTCCAAACCTATTGATATATTCAAAAATGGTAAAGAACCATATGATTCCAAATCTATTGATATATTCAAAAATGGTAAAGAACCATATGATTCCAAATCTATTGATATATTCAAAAATGGTAAAGAACCATATGATTCCAAATCTATTGATATATTCAAAAATGGTAAAGAATCATGTGATTCCAAATCTATTGATATATTCAAAAATGGTAAAGAACCATATGATTCCAAACCTATTGATATATTCAAAAATGGTAAAGAACCATATAATTCCAAACCTATTGATATATTCAAAAATGGTAAAGAACCATATGATTCCAAATCTATTGATATATTCAAAAATGGTAAAGAATCATGTGATTCCAAACCTATTGATATATTCAGAAATGGTAAAGAATCATGTGATTCCAAACCTATTGATATATTCAAAAATGGTAAAGAACCATATAATTCCAAATCTATTGATATATTCAAAAATGGTAAAGAACCATATGATTCCAAATCTATTGATATATTCAAAAATGGTAAAGAACCATATAATTCCAAACCTATTGATATATTCAAAAATGGTAAAGAACCATATGATTCCAAACCTATTGATATATTCAGAAATGGTAAAGAACCATATGATTCCAAATCTATTGATATATTCAAAAATGGTAAAGAACCATATGATTCCAAATCTATTGATATATTCAAAAATGGTAAAGAATCATGTGATTCCAAATCTATTGATATATTCAAAAATGGTAAAGAACCATATAATTCCAAATCTATTGATATATTCAAAAATGGTAAAGAACCATATGATTCCAAACCTATTGATATATTCAAAAATGGTAAAGAACCATATGATTCCAAATCTATTGATATATTCAAAAATGGTAAAGAACCATATGATTCCAAATCTATTGATATATTCAAAAATGGTAAAGAACCATATGATTCCAAACCTATTGATATATTCAAAAATGGTAAAGAACCATATAATTCCAAATCTATTGATATATTCAAAAATGGTAAAGAACCATATGATTCCAAACCTATTGATATATTCAAAAATGGTAAAGAACCATATGATTCCAAATCTATTGATATATTCAAAAATGGTAAAGAACCATATGATTCCAAATCTATTGATATATTCAAAAATGGTAAAGAACCATATGATTCCAAATCTATTGATATATTCAAAAATGGTAAAGAACCATATGATTCCAAACCTATTGATATATTCAAAAATGGTAAAGAACCATATGATTCCAAATCTATTGATATATTCAAAAATGGTAAAGAACCATATGATTCCAAATCTATTGATATATTCAAAAATGGTAAAGAACCATATAATTCCAAATCTATTGATATATTCAAAAATGGTAAAGAATCATGTGATTCCAAATCTATTGATATATTCAAAAATGGTAAAGAACCATATAATTCCAAATCTATTGATATATTCAAAAATGGTAAAGAACCATATAATTCCAAATCTATTGATATATTCAAAAATGGTAAAGAACCATATGATTCCAAATCTATTGATATATTCAAAAATGGTAAAGAACCATATAATTCCAAATCTATTGATATATTCAAAAATGGTAAAGAATCATGTGATTCCAAACCTATTGATATATTCAGAAATGGTAAAGAACCATATGATTCCAAATCTATTGATATATTCAGAAATGGTAAAGAATCATGTAATTCCAAATCTATTGATATATTCAAAAATGGTAAAGAACCATATAATTCCAAATCTATTGATATATTCAAAAATGGTAAAGAACCATATAATTCCAAATCTATTGATATATTCAAAAATGGTAAAGAATCATATAATTCCAAATCTATTGATATATTCAAAAATGGTAAAGAACCATATGATTCCAAATCTATTGATATATTCAAAAATGGTAAAGAACCATATAATTCCAAATCTATTGATATATTCAAAAATGGTAAAGAACCATATGATTCCAAATCTATTGATATATTCAAAAATGGTAAAGAATCATGTGATTCCAAACCTATTGATATATTCAGAAATGGTAAAGAACCATATGATTCCAAATCTATTGATATATTCAAAAATGGTAAAGAATCATATAATTCCAAATCTATTGATATATTCAAAAATGGTAAAGAATCATGTGATTCCAAACCTATTGATATATTCAGAAATGGTAAAGAACCATATGATTCCAAATCTATTGATATATTCAAAAATGGTAAAGAACCATATAATTCCAAATCTATTGATATATTCAAAAATGGTAAAGAATCATGTGATTCCAAACCTATTGATATATTCAGAAATGGTAAAGAACCATATGATTCCAAATCTATTGATATATTGAAAAATGGTAAAGAATCATATAATTCCAAATCTATTGATATATTCAAAAATGGTAAAGAACCATATAATTCCAAATCTATTGATATATTCAAAAATGGTAAAGAACCATATAATTCCAAATCTATTGATATATTCAAAAATGGTAAAGAATCATATAATTCCAAATCTATTGATATATTCAAAAATGGTAAAGAACCATATGATTCCAAATCTATTGATATATTCAAAAATGGTAAAGAACCATATAATTCCAAATCTATTGATATATTCAAAAATGGTAAAGAACCATATAATTCCAAACCTATTGATATATTCAAAAATGGTAAAGAACCATATGATTCCAAACCTATTGATATATTCAGAAATGGTAAAGAACCATATGATTCCAAATCTATTGATATATTCAAAAATGGTAAAGAATCATGTGATTCCAAATCTATTGATATATTCAAAAATGGTAAAGAACCATATAATTCCAAATCTATTGATATATTCAAAAATGGTAAAGAACCATATAATTCCAAATCTATTGATATATTCAAAAATGGTAAAGAACCATATGATTCCAAATCTATTGATATATTCAAAAATGGTAAAGAACCATATAATTCCAAATCTATTGATATATTCAAAAATGGTAAAGAATCATATAATTCCAAATCTATTGATATATTCAAAAATGGTAAAGAACCATATGATTCCAAATCTATTGATATATTCAAAAATGGTAAAGAACCATATGATTCCAAACCTATTGATATATTCAAAAATGGTAAAGAATCATGTGATTCCAAACCTATTGATATATTCAGAAATGGTAAAGAACCATATGATTCCAAACCTATTGATATATTCAGAAATGGTAAAGAACCATATGATTCCAAACCTATTGATATATTCAAAAATGGTAAAGAACCATATGATTCCAAATCTATTGATATATTCAAAAATGGTAAAGAACCATATAATTCCAAATCTATTGATATATTCAAAAATGGTAAAGAATCATATAATTCCAAATCTATTGATATATTCAAAAATGGTAAAGAATCATATAATTCCAAATCTATTGATATATTCAAAAATGGTAAAGAATCATATAATTCCAAATCTATTGATATATTCAAAAATGGTAAAGAACCATATAATTCCAAATCTATTGATATATTCAAAAATGGTAAAGAATCATGTGATTCCAAACCTATTGATATATTCAGAAATGGTAAAGAACCATATGATTCCAAATCTATTGATATATTCAAAAATGGTAAAGAACCATATGATTCCAAATCTATTGATATATTCAAAAATGGTAAAGAACCATATAATTCCAAATCTATTGATATATTCAAAAATGGTAAAGAATCATGTGATTCCAAACCTATTGATATATTCAGAAATGGTAAAGAACCATATGATTCCAAATCTATTGATATATTCAGAAATGGTAAAGAATCATGTAATTCCAAATCTATTGATATATTCAAAAATGGTAAAGAACCATATAATTCCAAATCTATTGATATATTCAAAAATGGTAAAGAACCATATAATTCCAAATCTATTGATATATTCAAAAATGGTAAAGAATCATATAATTCCAAATCTATTGATATATTCAAAAATGGTAAAGAATCATATAATTCCAAATCTATTGATATATTCAAAAATGGTAAAGAACCATATAATTCCAAATCTATTGATATATTCAAAAATGGTAAAGAATCATGTGATTCCAAACCTATTGATATATTCAGAAATGGTAAAGAACCATATGATTCCAAATCTATTGATATATTCAAAAATGGTAAAGAACCATATAATTCCAAATCTATTGATATATTCAAAAATGGTAAAGAATCATATAATTCCAAATCTATTGATATATTCAAAAATGGTAAAGAACCATATGATTCCAAATCTATTGATATATTCAAAAATGGTAAAGAACCATATGATTCCAAACCTATTGATATATTCAAAAATGGTAAAGAATCATGTGATTCCAAACCTATTGATATATTCAGAAATGGTAAAGAACCATATGATTCCAAACCTATTGATATATTCAGAAATGGTAAAGAACCATATGATTCCAAACCTATTGATATATTCAAAAATGGTAAAGAACCATATGATTCCAAATCTATTGATATATTCAAAAATGGTAAAGAACCATATAATTCCAAATCTATTGATATATTCAAAAATGGTAAAGAATCATATAATTCCAAATCTATTGATATATTCAAAAATGGTAAAGAATCATATAATTCCAAATCTATTGATATATTCAAAAATGGTAAAGAATCATATAATTCCAAATCTATTGATATATTCAAAAATGGTAAAGAACCATATAATTCCAAATCTATTGATATATTCAAAAATGGTAAAGAATCATGTGATTCCAAACCTATTGATATATTCAGAAATGGTAAAGAACCATATGATTCCAAATCTATTGATATATTCAAAAATGGTAAAGAACCATATGATTCCAAATCTATTGATATATTCAAAAATGGTAAAGAACCATATAATTCCAAATCTATTGATATATTCAAAAATGGTAAAGAATCATGTGATTCCAAACCTATTGATATATTCAGAAATGGTAAAGAACCATATGATTCCAAATCTATTGATATATTCAGAAATGGTAAAGAATCATGTAATTCCAAATCTATTGATATATTCAAAAATGGTAAAGAACCATATAATTCCAAATCTATTGATATATTCAAAAATGGTAAAGAACCATATAATTCCAAATCTATTGATATATTCAAAAATGGTAAAGAATCATATAATTCCAAATCTATTGATATATTCAAAAATGGTAAAGAACCATATGATTCCAAATCTATTGATATATTCAAAAATGGTAAAGAACCATATAATTCCAAATCTATTGATATATTCAAAAATGGTAAAGAACCATATAATTCCAAACCTATTGATATATTCAGAAATGGTAAAGAACCATATGATTCCAAACCTATTGATATATTCAAAAATGGTAAAGAATCATGTGATTCCAAACCTATTGATATATTCAGAAATGGTAAAGAACCATATGATTCCAAATCTATTGATATATTCAAAAATGGTAAAGAATCATATAATTCCAAATCTATTGATATATTCAAAAATGGTAAAGAATCATGTGATTCCAAACCTATTGATATATTCAGAAATGGTAAAGAACCATATGATTCCAAATCTATTGATATATTCAAAAATGGTAAAGAACCATATAATTCCAAATCTATTGATATATTCAAAAATGGTAAAGAATCATGTGATTCCAAACCTATTGATATATTCAGAAATGGTAAAGAACCATATGATTCCAAATCTATTGATATATTGAAAAATGGTAAAGAATCATATAATTCCAAATCTATTGATATATTCAAAAATGGTAAAGAACCATATAATTCCAAATCTATTGATATATTCAAAAATGGTAAAGAACCATATAATTCCAAATCTATTGATATATTCAAAAATGGTAAAGAATCATATAATTCCAAATCTATTGATATATTCAAAAATGGTAAAGAACCATATGATTCCAAATCTATTGATATATTCAAAAATGGTAAAGAACCATATAATTCCAAATCTATTGATATATTCAAAAATGGTAAAGAACCATATAATTCCAAACCTATTGATATATTCAAAAATGGTAAAGAACCATATGATTCCAAACCTATTGATATATTCAGAAATGGTAAAGAACCATATGATTCCAAATCTATTGATATATTCAAAAATGGTAAAGAATCATGTGATTCCAAATCTATTGATATATTCAAAAATGGTAAAGAACCATATAATTCCAAATCTATTGATATATTCAAAAATGGTAAAGAACCATATAATTCCAAATCTATTGATATATTCAAAAATGGTAAAGAACCATATGATTCCAAATCTATTGATATATTCAAAAATGGTAAAGAACCATATAATTCCAAATCTATTGATATATTCAAAAATGGTAAAGAATCATATAATTCCAAATCTATTGATATATTCAAAAATGGTAAAGAACCATATGATTCCAAATCTATTGATATATTCAAAAATGGTAAAGAACCATATGATTCCAAACCTATTGATATATTCAAAAATGGTAAAGAATCATGTGATTCCAAACCTATTGATATATTCAGAAATGGTAAAGAACCATATGATTCCAAACCTATTGATATATTCAGAAATGGTAAAGAACCATATGATTCCAAACCTATTGATATATTCAAAAATGGTAAAGAACCATATGATTCCAAATCTATTGATATATTCAAAAATGGTAAAGAATCATGTGATTCCAAACCTATTGATATATTCAGAAATGGTAAAGAACCATATGATTCCAAACCTATTGATATATTCAAAAATGGTAAAGAACCATATGATTCCAAATCTATTGATATATTCAAAAATGGTAAAGAACCATATGATTCCAAACCTATTGATATATTCAGAAATGGTAAAGAACCATATGATTCCAAATCTATTGATATATTCAAAAATGGTAAAGAACCATATGATTCCAAATCTATTGATATATTCAAAAATGGTAAAGAATCATATAATTCCAAACCTATTGATATATTCAAAAATGGTAAAGAACCATATGATTCCAAATCTATTGATATATTCACAAATGGTAAAGAACCATATGATTCCAAATCTATTGATATATTCAAAAATGGTAAAGAACCATATGATTCCAAATCTATTGATATATTCAAAAATGTTAAAGAACCATATGATTCCAAATCTATTGATATATTCAAAAATGGTAAAGAATCATATAATTCCAAACCTATTGATATATTCAAAAATGGTAAAGAACCATATGATTCCAAATCTATTGATATATTCAAAAATGGTAAAGAACCATATGATTCCAAATCTATTGATATATTCAAAAATGGTAAAGAACCATATGATTCCAAATCTATTGATATATTCAAAAATGGTAAAGAACCATATGATTCCAAACCTATTGATATATTCAGAAATGGTAAAGAACCATATGATTCCAAATCTATTGATATATTCAAAAATGGTAAAGAACCATATGATTCCAAATCTATTGATATATTCAAAAATGGTAAAGAATCATATAATTCCAAACCTATTGATATATTCAAAAATGGTAAAGAACCATATGATTCCAAATCTATTGATATATTCAAAAATGGTAAAGAACCATATGATTCCAAACCTATTGATATATTCAGAAATGGTAAAGAACCATATGATTCCAAATCTATTGATATATTCAAAAATGGTAAAGAACCATATGATTCCAAATCTATTGATATATCCACAAATGGTAAAAAGCTATTTGATTATCCAAAACTGTCAAACATCCATTTGATTTAAAATCTTTGGATATAGTCAAAAATATCAAAGAAACATTTGATTCCAAATCTATTGATAAATCCACAAATACCAAAGAACCAATTTCTTCTAAATCTACCAATATATTCACAAATGCTAATAAACCAATAGTAAACTTATATATATGAATTAGTCCAGGATGTGGGCGAGATAATAAGGGCTCAATGGCCAAAACATCGCAATAACAACAACAAAGATAAAGATAAATAATATAAATAATATAAATAATTATAAGTCCTCATCCCAGAAATTTAGACAGAAATTATGTAAGTCGTTTGTTCTTTGAAAGGCATTCCTCTGCCTAAAATAATGTTCTTATTAATAGAATGATATATAATGATATTATATTTATATTGATATCATATTTATATTGATATCATATTTATATTGATATTATATTTATATTGATATCATATTTATATTGATATTATATTTATATTGATATCATGTTTATATTGATATCATATTTATATTGATATCATATTTATATTGAATAACATATATTTGTTTTTAATATCTAAAAATGTTGCTTTAATTAAAAGAATTTTACCAATGGAAAAATATATAGAAATTTTACTGATTTCTGAGTGTTTTATGATAAACTAGCAGCATGGCCCGGCGTTGCCCGTGCTTGATTCAAAAATCGTACGACTCATACAGCAATCGCTATCACTTGACTTAAAATATTTTTGCCCTTCCTTGCATTTAAAGGAGTGCCCTTTGCCGTGCTGATGTTGCTACATGTCTTACTTCTTGCCTATCTCACACAGCAAATTTTTTTCTAAGCTCTATACTAAACGTTAAATCTGTTACGAAAAAAGAACTAAACAAAATGAACACAAAATGATCAGCTTTAAAAAAGGACTTGTAACTGGAAAAACCAAATGAAAAAAGAATGTTAACAACAAATACTATTTCACACCCAACCCAGTTCTGTGGAATCAGAATCAACATTGAGTTTAAGCAAGCGAATGAGCCAATTGGAGTAAAGTGCCATGCAGATTTAAATTTTTCCCACTTGTGATGAATGCAGCTATCAATTTTTTTTGCATGCTAGCATGATAGTTAACATTCGTGTCAGTCAGCTGTTGGCTCGCGTGCTGGCCAATAGAATCTTCCTGTCTATTCGTGGCAGCCAACTATAGGCTCTCACTCTAGCCAGTAAGAAATGGATGCAAACTACATGAAAACTGCCATAGAAGCATGAAAAAATCGATTATTTCCACTATTGATGGGAGTTGGGAAATGCAAAGTTGGTCTTGGCCTACCTGCTAACTTGGAGCATGTGCATGTAAATTTTGGTGCAAATCCGTCAAAGATTGCGGCCGTGCATTCGTTACACACACACACACACACACATCCTGCCTTTTATAGATAGAGATTCACATCCAGTTTCTTATAGCATTTCATCTTTCTTAAGATATCTTTTGTTATCATTGTGTGCAATATTTACAGAGAAAAAAAAATTATTTAGAAACTGAGTGAAATCAGCTGAGCTGTCACATCTAGCAACATCAAGCTTATGGCCATACCTGCAAAGTTAAGCAAGGATAACCCTGGTCATTTACAAGATAGGTGACTGCTTAGGAAAATGTGGGGGGTGGTGTAATTAATAATGGCTCAGAATAAGAGTTCAGAGGGAGCCTAGTTTGAATTCTGATTGAGTTTGTTACTTTTACTTACATGCAACTACCTCTGGGAAAGGCATGAATCCACATCTTCTCCATCAAGATGTGAATTAAATAGTAAGACTTGTATCGTAACATCATTATTATCTCAAAAAACCTGGGATCCTCTCAAGGGGCCTCATTGTGTTTAAAAAAACCACTCCAATTCAGATATTCTTAATTTGTTTCAAATTAGTTCATAGAAGCCCCAATAAATCTGAAAATAAACAAATTTCCTCTGTTCTCATCTCTTTACTTTTTTAGTTTTACCAGGGATCCAAGGGGGCCTCTCTTGTATTTGGGTCCCTAGGCTGCAGCCCATACTAGCCCATATGTAAATCTAATACTATTTCCAAGTCATCTTAGACTATTCTGTTCCTCTGCTGCCCTCACCTATCACTTCATGGACCTCTTTGATAAGCCACCCACGCTGCTCAACAAGGCCAACCCAAAATGTGTGCAAATATATATATATATATATATATATATATATATATATATATTATTTATTATATGAGATTAAAACAAAAATGTGTTAAAAATTGCTACACAATAGCTTTCATGTTTCAGTACAAAAGAGTTGCACCTCCTCAGGTGATGACAAATAACTGGTGAGTAAATAATTATTTTTAAATTTCAAAAGCAAATAACAACAAAATTAAAATGAGGCTTGTGGGTTGTTTACCTGATTAACTAATTAGGTGTCAATCCTACGCTAAAAACGGAACAGTGGAATTATACTTTATTTGTTATCTCATATCTGGATATATATATATATATATATATATATATATATATATATATATATGTGTGTGTAATTTGGCAGCAAATTTTCTTTTAAACATGTTGTTCTTTGACATTCAACACAAAATGTTTATATATATATATATATACATATATATACCCATATACAATTCCATCGATAAGAACATGATTTTAATCTAATAAATATGAATATCATATTCTCCCCAAAATAAAAGTGAACATAAAAAATATGAAATAAATATATACTTAACATAAAAATAATATGTATATTTTAGGATTTAAAATTTAAGATCATAACCCTGGTAAATTATGCAAAATAATAAAATGGGGTCCAATATATCCCTTTTGTTGTTAAGGCATTATTTTTCTAAATATTAGAAATATACTTCCTTAACTGTTGTCTTAGAAACAAGCAGTAATTCATGAACATAAGAATGAAGGCATTTTTATTTACTATTTACCAAAGCAAGATACTTCTGATGTAATGCTTCATGTACCTGATCAAGTTATTGGCAACAGATGAAGTGATGGTCCTTCCATGGTGCAAGAGCTTATAATGGAGACATTTTTCATATTCCACCAGACACAAAGCAAGGACTTTTGTGAATGGAATTTAAATTTGGCATTCCTGGTTTTGGTGTTGTGACTGGTTTTTGGTTTTGACATTAGGACTGGTTTTTCATTTTGTGATAACAACTATTTGTTTTTTGTTTTTTTGTTCCCTGCTGACATGCAAAACCCATTTTTCAGCACTGCTGACATGAAGCAGAAAGATTATGCTGAATCAATTGCTAGATCTGCTGCTAGGAAAGTGGGTTCACTGTGATATGCTAGACAATTCTCCATAATCTATCTTACATATTTATAAGTCTACCATTTGCCTATGCTTTGAATATTACTGCCACATATGGTCTGGTGTTCTTGATAAAATCTGAAGAAAAATCTGCAATATTATTGGTCTTGACCCGGCATCTTGGCTTCAGTAGCTTGTACATTTTCTATAAATATTTTCATAGTAATTTTTCTAATGAAATTTCCTCTATGGTACTTAGACTTTATGAATTTAAGTGCAGTACTAGATTGGCAGCAAGGTCTCATCATTTAATTGGCTAGATGTAACTATAAATTCTATGCTGACAGTTTCTTTTTGCTTGTTAAACTCTCTTCTGGTTTTTTCCTTTCCAACTAATGTTGATCTTCAAAAATTTAAATGCAGTGTTAATCGTTATCTACTTTTTGCTTGATTCCTCTTCATTCATTGTTCTCTGTTCTTAATAGTGATTTCCTTTTCCTTATTCTTTCATACTCAGTAACCCCTTGTGTCTTAGTGGCTTTAATGTCTTGCTTGAGGTGAAATGGTTAAAAACAACAACTTGTAATAATGCAATGCAAAAAGGTTTCGGCATTTGTGTACTTGAGTCATCCATGGAACTTCAATGAATTCAGATATACACGTCGATCATTTTTCTGGCATAGATTCCCTTTTTGCATGCGCTGAAGTTATTAAATATTTATTTTTATCCATTTCATCAGCTTTACATCCCAATTCAGATGTGATACAAACACAGCTACCTTTCATTTATATAAACCAAAACATCCTTAATGTGCAGATTGATGTTATCATCTTTCAGCAAATAAATATTTACATTCGAATACAAATTTTTCCCATATATATAGAATATTAAGTAGCTAATAATTTGAGGTTATAAAAATTTATTTTGACTTACACGATCACAGGTCATTTGTTGTATTGAGGTATGTTTGTAGTCCTTCCTGATCTTGGTCTTTTTGTAATTGGAGAATCCAAGAAGTGATTCTTCCAACTCTTTATATCTTACATAAACCAATCACCGTTATTCCTTAGTATATGACTATTGGTTGGGTCTATATTATGTTTGTAAATATTCTATATTTTCGGGGTCTTGTTTGCTTGCTTTTGGCTTGCTCACTGATTTCTGTATTTTTATTCATTCTGTTATTTCCTGCGGCCATAAGGATTTCCCCTCTACAGTAAAACGGTTTTTGATAGTTGAACTATTACACTATTTACATTATTCAGACTATTGTCCTCATCTTTGTCGCCATATTTATTACAACATTTCGGCTGTTGTACACTCTGGCCTTCTTCAGCTAGTTGGAATGTTGGAGTGTACAGTGGCCGAAATGTTGTAATAAATATGGCGACAAAGATGAGGACAATAGTCCGAATAATGTAAATAGTGTACATAATACCTCATCTCAGAAATATAGACAGATATTGAACTGTTATACTATGAAGAATTACAAAGCACAAAGTGCAGCTTGTGAGGCAACAAGTTGCAACAGCCTGAGGACTAAGGAAAGGTAAGGTTTAAAGTTTTCATTCTTTATAGCACTGGTGACTTGTCTTGTAAGTCTAGTTTAGTATTTTTTGTTTTGTATTATCAGTCGTAGTTTGAATATCACCAGAAAGTGCAGTGTATTTTTTCATAAACATTCAAAATAATTCCTTAAGTTTAGCTTTGTGAAATAATTATTAATTGAAACCGCTATTAAGATATTATCTCATAGACATCTTTTCAATTCCTTCACTAATATTTACTGTAGAAAAGCTTATATCCATACCACTTACTCCATGACAGAAACCATTAATCTGAACTAAAGCCTTATTCGAAATCTATACCATATATATGAAGCCAGCATCTTTAGCAAGAGTGCCAATGTAATGATACTAAACCTATTTCATCCAAACGGCATGATTGCAACTCCCGTGTCAAGCAAGTAAGCCATAAAACACAGCCTATAATTTGTGATTACTAAAGCATAAAACTCACTTTCATTAAATCGTAAACACTCGTTTCACTGCCTTTCTCTCTTTCACTTTACTTCTCTCCGAAAAATCAGAAAATTCTTCTACAGCAACACCAATTTTCTTAATTTACCCTTTCATGGCACCAATTCAAATGGTGCATTTCTTTAAATTGTTATTAATGCTCTTTGGGGCATTGGAATAAAGATGCAATTGATTGGAGAGTATGGGATTCCTCCAAGAAAGTAATAGCATTAGAAAATGCACACATTATGGCCACTTTAAAGCTGACATATTATCTGAAATTAAAATGTAGTAAACACAAGACTAAACTTGAGTTACAACAAGGAGGACCACCATCTTGGTCGTAATTAGTAGTTGTTCAAGATGGCAAATTTAGTCTTGAATTACCCACATCTTCTCTTCAAATGTCATGTTGCTTCAGGATATAAAGGATTGTGGCTCTCTACATCTTTCTTTTCTTTAAATATGTTTAAACTGTGCAGGGTTATGACTTGTGAAAGAGAGTGGGGTCTGGAAAAAGAACAACCATGAATTCAAAACTAGGGAAATGACAGTGGGAAACTACTCCACAATTTTCCCCAAAATGTTCATAGTTCAGAGATAATGAAGAAATTAAACCTGTAAATACCCTGAAGATACATGGTATTTAAAAACATTCAAAAATTGATTTCTTTTTTTTCTTAGCTATTTAACTTTCAATATTCATATTAAAAGGTCACTATTAGCAGAACACTTCAGCTATAGGTTAAATACTAAGGTACACTGGACTTCTCAACCTTGGTTGGCAACCAGTCTAGGAGAAAAAATGAATTCCCACACCTCGGCAGATGGTGCTAATTACTGCTGGGAAAACCAACCCTTCTACAGAGTACAGTGGTTGGACATGAGGTCAATTCCCTTGCCTCATGGAACAATTTGATTACAAATGTAATTATGTACCCAGAGGCACCAGGCAGATAGGACAATTGGTAGAACTTAAGCAAGGTCTGAGTGAGCGAGTTAACATAATTTTGATTAAACTGTTTCAGAAATATTGCAAAGCATAAATCTGTAATATGCAGACTAATGAGAAAACAATTCTAAATCACCCATATGTTACATGGATTCTACGTTCGCATAAGGATCTAAAAGAGTCTCTATTTCTTATTTCTTGGGTGGGTGCTTATATATCAACCTGTCATCTGGCTTGTCACATGTGTGTATGTTCTAGATACAGTTGGGCTAACAACATGTTTACCTGTCAAAAGCAGCCACTGATATCTAGTAAAGGTGCAGATCTCACCTGGCAATGTTATCACTCAGGCCAACCATCTGATGCACCTGGCTTGTCTAATGGACCCTGGGTGCTAAGTCTATCTTGGCATCAGTTAATGTAAGTCACATATCAGATCATTGCAAAAGTCTGTGCCTGCTTTTCATTGTTAAGAGAAAATGACTGTAACTTGATATAGATGTTCATTTTGATACCAATTTCTCGTGTGTTATAGTTTGAAACCTTTCATCATTCGTTTGCATGTCAGACTTTGTTGAATGTTGACGTTTTGTCCACAAAAGAATGCCTTCAAGATGGACAATGAAAAGTTGCACTTTCGCCATGTTATGGTCTGTGAATTTTGGAAAGGAGTAAGCAACAAAAAACATTCAGAAGGTTTATTTGGATCATACTCCACCTCTTCGGATGGTCAAAAAGTGGTTTGGCAAATCTTGTGAGGGTGATTTTCACCTAAATGACTAAACCCGCTCTGGAAGAACTTCCAGTGTTGATGAAGATACTCAATTTGCCATCATGGAGAATAAACTGAAGATTTCGATGAAAGAGATTGCAAAGTGTTTGAAAATCAATATCTCGACAGCCTTTCATCATTTGAAGAGAATTGGGTTCATTTCCAAACTTAACACTTGGTCGCTACATTCTGTAATGGAACAGAACAAGCTCGATTGTGATTTCATTGCTGTTATGCCAGGAAAAGGAGCCGTTCTTGGACAGAATTGTAGCAGGCAATGAAAAACGGATCATTTATGATAACATTCAACATATAACCTATGGTTAAAGTAGGATTGCATCCACTGAAGGTGTTGCTGTCCTTTTGGTGTGATTTCAGAGAGATAATTCATTTTGAGCTTCTTTAAGCCAGCAAAACAATAATTGCAAAGAAGTATTGCAACCAAATCACCAATTTCAATGTGTCTATTCAAGAAAAATGGCTGATTTGTGCAAATGGAAAAGGTTTTATTTTCCACCACAACAATACAAGACTGCATGATGCAAAATTGTCCTTGCAGAAGCTTAAAAAGTTGAAATCAGAAATCTTTCAACACCCACCGTATTCTTCTGACTTGGCTCTTGCAGATTTTTCTTTATTTCTGTCTCTACCAAGAAATTTAAATGACAAAAAATTTGACTTTGTACAGTCAGTCAAAAACTACATCACAACTTTCTTCCAACAAAAAAAAACAAAGTTTCTATGAAAATGGTATCAGCAAGCTTGTAGAACGATGGGAGATAGTTGTTAACAACAATGGATACTATCTACTTGACTAATAAACGTTTTTTTGTTAACCTGGTATGGAAAACAACCTCCAATCTGTGATTGACTAGAGCAGGAAATGGCTTGTGAATTTTAATGCATCCAAAATGAAACTGCTGTCATTTAACCACCATAGAGAAATGTCCCTGCCTCCTGTCAGCATGGTCGATGCTCAACTCAACGAGAGCGCCTCATTGCGCCTTCTTTGTCTCACATTCTCCCCTGACCAGAGGTGGAACAACTACATTATCAATTGCTGCATCTACCGCAAGGAAAGTTGGTTCTCTATGTTGTGCCGGAAGGTTTTTCTCATCTGAGTCCATTCTTCATATCTACAAATCTACCATTTGTCCATGCATGGAATACTGTTGCCATATCTGGTCTGGTGCCCCTGATGTTCATCTTGAGGTTCTCAACTAAATCCAAAGATGAATATGCAATGTGATCAGTCCTGACTTGGGGTCTCGATTGCAGTCACTTTCTCACCAGCGTAATGTGGCTTCCCTCTGTCTTTTCTATAAATATTTTCATGGCATCTGCTCTGAAGAGCTATTTACCCTGGTGCCTCGATTGCATGAATTTATGCATGCTACTAGGTCCCACCCTTTTACTGTCAAAATAGTTAAATGTAACTGCCTCTTCTACTCCAACAGCTTCTTCTCTCGTACTTCCTGACAGTGGAACTCCCTTCCTCTTAATTGCTTCTTTGATAACTTCAAAAATTTAAATGTAATGTCAGTTGAAATCTTCTACTGCCTTGATCCCTGTTCTTCTCTTCATTCTCCTTTTTTTTCCTTTCCTCAACCCCTCTGTACCCAGTCTTTTCCCTTACTTTCACTCTCTGTAGCCCCTTGTGTACTAGTGGCATCTCCAGCTTGTTTGGGGTGAATTGCTTAAAAAAAAAAAATGTAAAATTCTGTTTTGAATTTTTTAATTGGGTGCAAACTTTTGCAATAATCTAATACCACTAATTACTTGAGTGATACCCTCAAAAACTGACAAGTTACTTTGAATTAAACTCAATACTTTGAGATTATTAAGAAACTTTGCAATAATTTCTGTCTTCCAAGTTCTCGACTTTCCAGATAACTCGTTAACTGACAACCAATTTTATGATTGATTCCTGATTGAGCTAGGTTAATATTTATAATTTATTTTTTGTTTGTTTCGTGGAATTAAGATGGACGTACAAAAATCTTTTTTTTCTTTATACAAAATTTTATATGCTTATTTTCATTTTTGAAAATGCATATCATTTTATTTATTTATTATTTTATTTGTAAATTTTAACAAAATGGAGTGTTTGCTCAATAAAATATCACCTTTCCAAAGTTATTATTTCAGGTTGGAAATTTGTTTATCCATTTCACAAAGAGTCTCCAAACCACCCTATCTCTTTCTTTCTTTCTTTCTTTCTTTCTTTCTTTCTGTCTATACATATATATATGAGGCAAAAAACTTTGCACTTTTATAGCATCTGCTATGCCAATGAAATTCTAATATGATGTAGAATATATAAGCCAACACTTAATAATATAAATATGGCCACAATGTGCAAACTGTCTTAGGAAAATAAAAAGACATTCCCCTCACTGGAGATACACGTATAAAAATCTAGATATTCAGTTAAAAATAAAAGACATCATCCTTGATAATAGCTAACAGAATTGCCGAAAGCACATTTGAACAGTTTTTTACATACTTTGTGTCCAGAAGAAAAAGATGCATAGAGAAATGCAAGAAAAACTGAATAAAAAAACTTAATCACAGTAGCTTGTCAGTCATCTTTAATGAAACATGCATAAAAGAGGGATTGCTGCCCAAATACACATTTTATATTTTATATGGCCTGAATTTTGTGTTCAAACATACTTGGTGAAGACTTTTATACACACACATATATATTTATTTAAAGACATTTTATGATATGTTTAACGTTCTTTTTATAGATACAAGTATTTAAGCAAATCTATATCTATATATATATATATATATATATTTGTATCTATAAAAAGAACGTTAAACATATCATAAAATGTCTTTAAATAAATTGTCGGACTATGTCCAATTCAAAAATACACACACACACACACACACATATATATATATATATATATATATATATATATATATTATGATTTTTAGATACGGACAAAAGCAAGTTGCACACTAAAGGGATGCATTCTTGTTTTGATGCAGCTGCATCTGGTTCTCAACAGTCAAGATGCAGCCGCTTTGAAACAAGAATGCACTTTTGTAGTGAGAAAGTTCTTTTTGTCTATATGTAACAATTATAATAAATAATTATTGCTCTACTCTTGGTATTGAGCCCTATTTTGAATTAATGCTGTGAATGTTAGAACAGTATTTGGGAAATTTCATTAAGTGGAAAAAGTTTACTTGTGACACATTTCATTCTTTATCTGACTAAATTTATTATATTGGTAGGACTACACATATGCACGACAGGGGTGCTGGGAATTTTAGAATTTTTATTTTTTTATATTTTATCTAGCTGAATTCATTTAGAGCCTTTTTCTTTTTCTCTCCATCACTCTCCTAAGTAGGTATTCCACACTGCAATATTAGAAGATCTGCCAGAAATGGAGAAATTTTATAAGAGCAAAAATATATTCATAGTTATAAAAATTAATGACTAAGTCATAAATTTTTTTTTCATGTGATGGATTTCATCCTTTATATATATATATATATATATATATAAATATATATATATATATATATATACATATATATATATATATATATATATATGTACATATATATATATATATATGTATATATATATATATATATATATATATATATATATATACATATATATATATATATATATATATGTACATTTTTTCTCTTCAATAGGAGTAGATAGGCTCTAAATGAATTCAGCTAGATAAAATATAAAAAAATAAAAATTCTAAAATTCCCAGCACCCCTGTAGATATATATATATATATATATATATATATATACATATATATATATATATATATGTACATTTTTTCTCTTGTATAAGTAAACCTATCTACTCCTATTGAAGAGAAAAAATGTACATATATATATATATATATATGTATATATATATATATATATATACATATATATATATATATATATGTACATATGTACATATATATATATATATATATATATATATATGTATATATATATATATATATATATATATGTATATATATATATATATATATATATATATATATATATATATATATATATATATACATATATATATATATATATATATATATATATATGTACATTTTTTCTCTTCAATAGGAGTAGATAGGCTCTAAATGAATTCAGCTAGATAAAATATAAAAAAATAAAAATTCTAAAATTCCCAGCACCCCTGTAGATATATATATATATGTATATATATATATATATATATATATATATATATATATATATATATATATATATATATATATATATGTACATTTTTTCTCTTCAATAGGAGTAGATAGGTTTACTTATACAAGAGAAAAAATGTACATATACATATATATATATATATATATATATATATATATATATATGTACATTTTTTTCTCTTCAATAGGAGTAGATAGGTTTACTTATCAACCGGTTCACACTCCTTCCCTGTCGTGAACCAGTGAACTGTGTGTATTTTGAATGTATTTATGTAACAATTAATACATTCCTTTTCCACTCAGTCTGGACAATCCCAGTCCTGGGATGAGTGATAAAATTATAATGTTTGTGACAAAGGAAAAAAAAAATTTTTTGAACCGTAAAAAACAGATAATAAGATCGTTTTTATTTAGCTTTTCAGAAATTGTTTGGCAATAAATAGAAATAGTTTTTAATTTTTTAATAATTTTGTAGAAATATTTCAATTATTGAACTAAGTTATGTGCAAGCACAGATTGATTGTATTCGCATACAAGCCTACAATTTGGATGAAATTGAAACGAACATCTGTGTTGCAATGTCTGTTTATTTTCAGTCTGGCAACAACCCCTGAGTAAAAGGAAAAAAAAAGAAAAAGCCAAAATGTATATATTTTCTAATAAATGGTGTATTTTAAATGTTTCCCAATTTAGATTTGAAATGTTGATCAATTTGCCATCAGCTAAGTGGTAAGTACTGAAATGGTCTTAGTGATATTTCAATTTGTGAATAACACACACTTCCAAACTGTATTGTGTACTTCAGAAGAATCCCAAATCTAAAAGCATTTACACTTTACTTCTTCTATCATCTCCACCTGTGCATAAACAAGCACCCTCCCCTCCCACGCACAGCGCTCGCTCGCTGTCCTAACCAGTAATTTCATGATTTAGACTCTGAACTTTGGCCTTTGGCCCCTACAACTGAAAGTCTGACAGGCAAAAAATCCAGGGGATGTTTATGCCAGCATCAACTCAGAGGATTTCTTTCAAAGGCTCGTATAGATCAGTTAATCCAAAATGGGGTGAACAGCAGAGTCTTCACCTTTGACCTGACCTTCTTGTTAACACTATTTCCGTGTCTTTGGCAGCTGGCCAGTCAGGATCAGTAGGAACGTGGTCAAATTCTGACAGAGTGGGACTCCAGTCAGTGCATACACACGCAAATAGTTTTATTTGAGATTCACAGACATTATTTACAAGTTTGAATGGTCTTTTTTTTTACTTTTAGAAAGTCGAGAATACAAGGCACAAGATACACTCAATGTAGATGGCCAATGTGTGGTGTAAGTAAATGCAAGAAATGAAGTTCAGGAGGTTATGCAAGAAAGATTACAATTTTCACCTTAGACCTGACCTTGAAGTGGTCAGAATTATAGTACAGTCATTTTCAACTAGTATGTCATAGCACACTGTTTTTTGTTTTTGTGTTTTTTCTGATCAATTCACCCCATGCAAGGCAATATTGTCACTAAGACTCAAGAGAATGAAGGATTCAGAAACCCAAATTTTAGAGTTGAAGTAGACTTTAGAAAGAACCAGAAATCCAATCCTAAACAAAGAATAAGGGATAAACCTCTACTCCTGTTCAAAAGATTAGAGTGTGAACCAAACAATAGGGAAATCTATCTACACCTATTGAGGAGGAAAAAAAATATTAGTAAATGAAATTTCAGAGTTTAGGCAGACATTTTAGAAGCACATTTTAAAAGGAACAGGAAACCCAAACCTTAACAGAGAATAAGGAATAAGCCTCTACTCCTGTTCAAAAGTCCAGGGAAGAGTGTGAACTGGACAACAGGAGAACCTATCTACTCCTATTAAATGGAGTTCAACCAAAGACATTAGAAGTAGACTTTAGAAGAAAATGGAAACCCAAACGTAAACAAGGAACAAGGGATTAACCTCTACTCCTGTTCAAATGACCAGGGAAGTGTGCCGTCAGAGAATTGTAGGTCTGTAAAAGTCATTAATTCAATTATTTTCCAAAGAACACCAAAGCACCAAATATTCAGCCTTCATTAACTGAACAGTTAACATTGGATGAAAATATATAAAATCTTTTTCTCATCACAATTTTTCAGGAAATTACACTACAGGCAAAAAGTTTGGGACCACCCTGCATTTCTTTAAAAAAACATCTTAAAATGAGATATATTTTTTTTTTTAAAGTAAATGATAAAATTTCAGTGACAACAGTGTACTTTCTTTTGTTTTTCAACCTCTCTCCAGGCTCCTTTAACTACGAAAAAATTCAAATTTGTATTTGATCACAAAAAAGACCACAATATATTTTGCTAAATTATGAATATTTTGTATAAGAAGTATTATATTTTGTTTTCACCATTAACCACTCAGTAGACTTAAAAGATTGCCAAAAGTGCTGGAGATTTTCTTTAGGTCAAGAGAATCATAAAAAAGAAACAATATCATTCAATTTTGCAAAACCATGCTATACGATCTGGTTTATGCATAATCCAAAAAATTCCCATTCAACAAAACAGCAATCCAGAACACTCTGAGATGTCAAAATTACTTTGAATCAACAAAAAAAAATTTGGAAATTATGACTCAATTTTCTGACCACTGAATTAGCATGGGATGAATTAGTTAGAAGAGTTTAAGGAGAATACCCAAAGAGTGAGAGTGAGCTTTTTCAGTGCTTGAAGAATGCTTGGGAAGGTCTGCCATCTAACTTTTTTAAAATACTGTTGAAAAGAATGCTAAGAATTTGTAAAGCAGTAATTAAGGCAGGTGGTGGTTTTATTGATTAAAACAAAATATGATGCTGTTGTATGATAATAGTTAAGGGCTTATTTTTTGCCAAAATAAAAAGCAAATACACTGTAGTTACTGAAATTTTATCTTTTACTTTTTGCCACTGTTGTCATTCTTTCCTTGATGAGGGCTTTCTTTCTTAACCTTTTGCTTGAAGTAGTGGGGAAATTTAACTTTTTGATAATGTAATTTTTTCTATTTGAGTTACATGTGCTATCCATTTTAGTTGTTACTGCTGTCCAATGTCTTCACGTGATACTGTTTCTGTTATATTTATATAGTTATATAGTTTACAGGTTGTTTATGTCAATGTTCTAATCGTATAAAATATATTCTGCTTGTATGTAAGTTTCCCTTTCTACTAAATTATCTCTTGGCATTTCTGTTCTATTTTCTCCAAACTGACATACTATCGCCTGATTTCTTCAAAATGCACTCCTCACCCTGACAAGTCCCAAACCTAACTGAGACTGACCAATAATCACAGAAGGACAGCATCAAAATCCTCAAGTCTTCAGACTGCTTGACAGGCTGATGAAATACAGAATAGATAAGATCTCTCAAGGAATTCTCCAAAGAAACTGACGTCTCATAGCATTCACTGGAAATTACATAAACTATTATCTTGAACACCAGTTTATATATATATATATATATATATATATATATATATATATATATATATATATATATATATACACACACACACACGTGCACTATTTACCAATACATTGAATACTGCTGCCACAACATCTGATATGTTGCTTCCGCTATGTATCTAGAGTCCTGACTTGGCATCTCGCCGTTACTCACTTTCTCATCTCCAAGACATAGCTTCTCTGTGCCTTTCTTATAAATATTTTCACCGTGATTGTTCTGATGAGATTTCCTCTTTGGTATCACAGCTTGATGAATTTAAATATAGTACTAGACTGGCAGTTAGGTCTCATCATTTTATTGCAGAAATTACTTAATGTAACAGTATATTCTCTTTTAACGGTTTCTTCTCGCATGATTCTTGCCAGTGGAACTGTCTTCTGGCTTCTTTCTTTCCTGTCAACTACGATCTTCAAAGTTTTAATGGCAATGTTAATCATCATCTTTTGTATTTCTAAATCCTTTGTCCTTTCTACTCAATAAGATTCTCTCAGTTTTCTTTCAATCTCAACTTATGTCTTGGTGACTTTTATCACCTTGCTTGGAGTGAAATGATTTTAAAAAATCAGTATAGAGTAGCAACAGGAAAAGATACTAGCAATAAACCCCTTTAAAAATGGCTAATGGGTTGACCAAAATTTCTTAGCATAATAATTACTATGTACGGTTTCTGCATTCTCTTAGTTCTCAAAGAGACAAAAACTGTAAGAACTCATCTTTCCCTGACCAATTTGGCACTTGATCATGTCTCTTTTTCAATTCTCAATTCATATGGCAGAAGATTTCCTGCAGTGACTTTCTATTGTAGACTGGTTGCCAACCAAGGCTATAAGATCAAGTCTATCTTACTGTTTAACCCATAGTTGGGGGGGAGAATATATTGATTCATATCTTTCCTAAGGATATTTACAATTTCTCATTCTGGACTACTATGCATAACAACCATGGCACATACAAGCTTGCAGCACCTGATATCCCCAAGTGGTCACAATAAACTTTGCTTAACATCAGCGATTGGACAAGAACTGGTGTTTCAACCTGAGATGGGTATAAGAACTTGTAAGAACACTAGAGACACTGATTAAAAAACATAAAATTTTCCGTGTCATATTCAAGGAAAAGAAGTATTGCTGCCTAAATATGCAACATATACAGGGTGTTGCAGCAAAATCCGACACTTGACAAAAAGAAAACGAAATAGGAAATAAAAACAAAAGTCGTATATGCAGATACCTGACAGTTTGACAACTATCTAACGTTTTTCTTTCTACCCTGTTCCAGGATGGAATATGACCGGAGAGCAACGGTAGTAGCTTCTTTTCGCGTCGGGAAGAAGCCTGCAGAAGTGATGGCCTGGTTTGGGTTCAAGAGGACTATGGTCATGGACATTTGGAGAAAGTGGAAGGCGTGTGATAATAAGGACGAGTTTACTGCCAAACAAAAGGCCCACAATGTTCGTCACCACCGTCAAGGAGACAGTCGACAGTGATGGAAGCCAGAGCTATGCCAAGATCATCGCTGACATGGGCTGTCACAAGTCGACGATCTGCTGAACAATCAAGAAGGACATTGATTACTCCTCCTACTGAAAGTCTTACAACATGCTCATCACGAATGCCTCCAAGGAGTTGTGGAAGTTCTAGGCGGCGGCTTTGCTGAACGAGCTCAAGCACGGGTCTGCCGGGATGCCAAGGTTCTTCTCTGAGGAAAAGAATTTCATCCAGTACCAGACGAGCAACAGGCAGAATGACAGGTAGATCTGCAAAGACATTGAGGCAGTTCCTGTCATGAAGCATACAAAGTTTCCCTCCTCCATCATGCTCCTTGGCGTCATCTCCAGCAAGGGGGAATGTCGTGGCACCGTTCTTCTTTCTAAAGGGCCTGAGAGTCACCGCTGAGATCTACCAGGAGGTGCTGAGGGGCGTGGTGAAGCCATGAATGGACGAGATTGCCGCTGGACACCACTACGTCTTCCAGCAGGACTCCACTCCTGCACACAAGGCCAAGATGACCCAGGCGTGGCTGCTCAACAATGTTCCTCACCACTGGTCACCGGACTTGTGGCTGCCCTCCTCACCCGACTGCAACCCCCTTGACTATTTCTTCTGAGACGTGATCGAGGCCAAGTCCAACAAGCACACCCACAACATAGTCAACTCTCAGAAGGCTGCCATCGTGGATGTATTTGCCACTATGGACAAGGACATGGTCGCCAAAGCGTGTGACTCATTTTATGCACGACTTGAGATGGTCATTGAAAAATAATGTAGTATGTAACTCTAACTGTCGCTAAATAAACTGTCGGGTCTCTGCATATACAACTTTATTGTTTTTGCCTATTTCGTTTTCTTTTTGTCAAGTGTCAGATTTTGCTGCAACACCCTATATATATATATATATATATATATATATATATATATATATATATATATATATATATATATATATACTGGGTGTAATAGCAAAATTATCCAAATGTTAGATTAAGCCCTCATTAAAGATATCTTACTGGAATTATCCAAGGTTTTTATAACACTATTGGACTATACTTTGAGTAACAAGAATGTTTAATTACTCTCTAAGCTTAACAGAAGTTTTGTGATGAAATCAGTCATAAACGAAAATGGAATGTTTATCATTAATAAATCATAGCTAAGGAATGGAAGCTCATGAAGAATTCAAATAAAGTACAAATATATATATTATTCCAGGATCATTTTTCAACATATTCAAGATGATCTTTGCTCTCTCTAACTTTCTAACTTTCTGTCCTGGTACAACAAGGTGCCTCAGAGGTTTCATGCATGATTTCATTTTCAAGTTTTTTTTCACTGCTCTTTGAACTGTCATAGCTGAAACTCCTCTCTCATGTGCCAAACGTCTTATGAATTGGTTTGGGTCTTTTCTAAATGATCTCTTTAGTTCGAAGTTAAAATGATGATCCTTCTTCCTGTTGTGACTTCCTGATCCAATTTTTATCTCTACTTTTCCCTCTTCTTAAAACTTATTCACCATTCTCTTGATGGTTCTTGAATGCACTTTGAAGATGAAAGTCAGAGTATGAATGTTGGTACCATTGCTGAAGGCCCGAATGATCTTTTTCCCCTCACCATTGCTCAGTTGAGAAGACATTGGGTCTGACACAAAATGATTTTAACCTGCTTTCTATTCACCTGTATGACTCAAAGGATTTTTCAGTAATTCTTACGAAAAATGGTGTCAAGATTGTTAAATGTCTTATCTGAAAACCTGGAAAAAAGAAACTCAGTCAGTTTAGTGGTTTTTCAGATATTAAACATTTTGTGGGATGGATAATTATGCTGTTACATGATTTGGACAATTTTGCTGTTATAGATACAGGTTCGATTCCTGTCATAAGACGCATATTTTCTATGAAAATGTTTCAGACATTCAGGCCGGTAAATGTTGTTAATACTGTTTATTATAAACAGAGCGTTTTACTTAAATATTTGTGTCTATATAAATAATGTATAACAATAAAATATATTAAAAATAATTGTATATAATAATATATATATCATAATTATTACAGTGTAACCCGGATATAAGAGAAACTCGGATATAAGAGAAACCCGGATATAAGAGAGATTTTCTCTGGTCCCAAATTAGAGCCTGTGTTAATGTATATATAATAGACTAATATAAGAGAAACCCGGATATAAGAGACTTCTTCTCCGGTCCCGGCAACTCTCTTATATCCGGGTTACACTGTATTTGAAATATGCATTCATTGCAACACAAACTTTAAAATTGATACGATTAGAAAACTAATACATAGAGAGTTTAAATGCCTAAATCTGAATACAAAATTAAAAAAGGTAAACTTCCTCGATATAACTTTAGACTTAATGAATAATATATGCCAACCTTATAAAAAACCTAATACTAATCCTTTATATATACACCCGAAGTCAAATCATCCACCATCAGAATAATAAAGCATGTACCTTCTATTTAAAAACAAAATAAGTATAAATTCTGCTAATGAAAAAATATTCTATGAACAAAGTAATTTTTATTATAAAGCTTCAAAGAATAGTGGCTATAAATGCCCTGACATTAATTATATAAATAATGAAAATAAAAACCGGAGAAAAAATAGAAACAGAAAAATCATTTGGTACACCCCCCCCCATTCAACCAAATGGTTAGTAGTAAGTTAGGACATACACTTCTTGCTTTAACTGAAAAAACATTTTCCTAGAAATAATACACTTAGCAAAATGTTTTAATAAATAAACACTAAAATTAAGTTATAGCTGTACTGAAAATTTAGAAAAAATTATAAAAAAACATAATAATAAAATTTTAAATAAATACTTTAGGCAGAATCAAAGAAATAGTGATCCAGAAATAGGAATAAACAATAGTGACTTTTAATAAAATAGTTTAAAAATGCATTTTAAAAATGTATAATTAAATTCTAATATTTTAATTTTACAATACCATATATAGTTCAAAAGTAAATATAATAAATGAAGTATTTTAGAACTTTATAAATTAAAATATAAATTTAAAGAAAATATGAACAATCATATTCGAAAGCCCCTTTAAGAAAATCTCAATGCATTTTATAAAAAAATAAATAAAAAAAATAAATAAAAATGCCAATTGAATTGTAATGTTTCCTAAATAAACCAGACTGTGATGTCATGCTATCATATAAGGAAGCTAGTATGAACAGACAGAAATTTTGAACCCACACCTAACCTTAACCAGTACTTACTTTGCCACCATAAATTATATTTGTATCCTCATTCATCAAAGAAGTAAACACCCCCTTAAAAAAATTTTAAATTCTCTTTCCCCCACGAACTTAAACTATACAATACTTTAGCTTATATAAAAAGAGTAAATCATTTTTTTAAAAGTTATTCAGCATCACTTGAAGATGAAACTAAACTTTAAATTTTAAGCTTAATTTAAGATTTAGGTCTTCGTTTCGAAACGTGGTAATTTCTGTGTCGGGATGAATACATAGTTTTAAATAATTATTATAGTATTATGCTCTACTGTGTATCAAGCACTGTTTTTAGAAATAAATGCTAAAGAACTCTGAATTATAAATCTCACTGTCCGTTCTTTTTATTTTGATATATATATATATATATATATACATATATATATATATACATATATATGTATATATCCAAGTGTGGGATGTGGTGGGAATGTTCTTGAGTGATAATTCGAAATCGATTTTATCCATATTATAAGAATATAATAGATAGTGCTCGACAAAACAAAATGGCTATTTTTGTAGTGATTTTATAACATATTTATGTTATAATATTTAAATAAATGATTACATATATATATATATATATATATATATATATATATATATATATAGATAGATAGATAGATAGATAGATAGATAGATAGATAGATACAGGGATATAGGGATGAATACATAGTTTTAAGTAATTATTAGAATATTATGCTCTACTGTGTATCAAGCACTGTTTTTAAAAATAAATGCTAAAGAACTCTGAATTATAAATCTCACTGTTCGTTCTATTTATTTTGATATATATATGTATATATATATGTATATATAAATAAAAAGGAAAGAACAGTAAGATATAAAATCCGGTGTTCTTATAGATATTTTTATTTTTACACAATAGTGCTCTATGTAAATTTAAATTTACAGAGCATTAATATTATAAATTAATAGATTTAAAATATGGTTTTACCGCTACACAGTGATAACCATGTTTCAGAAATGGAAGCTAAAGCCCCTGAATTTAATTTTGTTATTAAACCAAAGACATTAGTTCCATTTCCTCATCAAGCGAATTTTGGAGTAACTTACTTTTTAAAATTTACGGTTGTTAACGGCACAGGAAAGATTCATAATTTGAGGGTTTCCAAGGTTACTGATAAATCCATTCATCTAGACAAGGGGTGGTAGAGGGTTCAATTTTTAATTTTCGTTGTATCAGTTAATAGTTACATTTGAAAGCGGGGTTATGTTTAGGGATGGGTAGGGATGTATCTTTTAACAAATTCTGACATCCGCTAAATTCATGTCATCTGTGTTTTTTTCTAACGGCAAAAATTCTTATGGTATTTTTTCTATTTGTATATTTAAAGGTTTTGAGGGACTGTTTAGGTTAGAATATGTTTTATCCACCTTTCTAAAAAATTATTTTTAATATTTAATATACTATACTTCTTTTTAAAAACCATGTATATATATATATATATATATATATATATATATATATATATATATATATATATATATATATATATATATAATCATTTATTTAAATATTATAACATAAATATGTTATAAAATCACTACAAAAATAGCCATTTTGTTTCAACACTTCTGGTGTCTTATTCAACTGATGATGTTGAATGTAGAATAAATGGTTTTAAAAGTTTCAAATTAATTAACGATCCTTCGCTAGGGGTAAACGCTGTTACATAAGCTAGAATGACCAATCAAAATACAAGTATATGGTAATTCGAAAAATTTGACAACTAAGCAAGGTTATCATAGATATTAAAAGATTTATAAAATTTGAAATTAAAATTAAAAGTAAAAAATTACCTATTTAGAAATCTAAATCAAATCTCTATTAAGTTTTAAATTGTAGAATTACCGAGGAGAAAAAAATAAAAATAAAAAATACATATGCTATTTAATTTATTTTTTCATTGAAATTATGTTAAAAAGGATGTTCATAGCTCCAGACAAAAATGTATACATTTTTACAGTTTAACTTCAACATGGTAGCCACCTCCGTATATACCAATCCCACACTTGGGTATATATATATATATATATATATATATATATATATATATATATATATATATATATATATATATATATATATATATATATATAGAGAGAGAGAGAGAGAGAGAGAGAGATAGATAGATAGATAGATAGATAGATAGATAGATAGATAGATACACACGCCTATGATTGATTTTAAACACGTATCTGTTATTCTTCAGATAGTGTTAGCTTATTAATCATGGATGCAGTGACATATGAACCTAAGAACAGTTGATTACCCAAACTGTTTCAGGCCTGAGTTTAATGACATAGGAAAAGGAACCCTTTCACTGTCTCTTGATGTGCATGAACAAATTATGCAGTCACACTGGGTGTCAATGGTAATGTTAATAGCATCATAGAATTGATATCTACTGGAAGAAAAGCCCATATTGATATTTGGTGGCTGCAGGATAGAAATTAATAATAATGTTGCATCGTACGATCTCTCTGGTATATGGTTGACTGGACCAAATCCAACAGCTACACAAGCGAGTAATAAAGACTAGGTCGCGACCTTAGAGAAAGACCGGATGACTGTGATAAATTAGTACACAGGTAGATGCATTAATCAACTGGACGATTTCACATAATATGCATTCATAAATAAACAGCAATTTCAATAATACTTACTTTATATACATATATACACACACACACATATATATATATATATATATATATATATATATATATATATATATATATATATATATATATATATATATATATATGTTTTGTAACAGCAAAATTGTCCGAATCATTTAAGAGAATAGGATAATTGTCCAAACCTAAAAAAAATTTGAATTTCTTTTTTCTAGGTTTTTGAATAAGCCGTTTAGCCATCTTTGAGTTATTCAGCTAATAAGAGAACAGGTTAAAATTGTTTTGTGTCAGACCCACTGTCTTCTCAACTGAGCAATGGTGTGAGGAAAAATTCATTCAGGCCTTCAGTAATGGTATCATCATTCATACTCTGGCTTCTATCTTCAAAGTCCATTCAAAAACCATCAAGAGAATGGCGAATAAGTTTAAAAAAGAAGAAAAATGTATTAGGAGGTCACAACAGGAAGAAGGATCATTATTTCAACTTAGAGCTAAATACTTTCTTATTGTTCAAAGTATAGTCCAAAAATGTTATAAAAACATTGGAGAATTCCAGTAAGATGTCTTTAATCATTTCTAAGATACAACGGCTCTTAGCTTAATCTAACAATTGGACAATTTTGCAGTTACATAATTTGAACAATATTGCTGTTACACCCTGTATATATATATATATATATATATATATATATATATATATATATATAGTCATCCACAGACAGTTTTGCTGTATCTCAGCTCATTAGTGTAGCTAGACATCTGATATATATCTATGTATATATATATATATATATATATTTATATATATAAAAGTGAACATTGAAGTCAACACTCAGAGGTGACAGGTTGTTTCATGCTGGACGCAACCGTCAGGCGGCCTGACAATTGTGACCAGCATGAAACAATGTCCGAGTGTTGACTTCAATGTTCACTTTTATATTTATACTTACATATGCTCTATCTCTGATAATGAGCACTTTATCTCATAAATATAGCACACCTTAAAACTATATATTTCTTCATATATATATATATATATATATATATATATACACACACATATGGTGGACTCTCCCGTCGTATTTGACATACGAGGGTCAAGCAGTTCAGTTCCCAGGAACTGACAGCCAGATAGCAGCACATATGATTTGATTATTTTGGTGAAGGTTTTGTGCAGAACCAATAACACTTTTTGAAGAGCCAGATACAGAGACTGGGTAACCCATATGCCGCAAAGGTCCCCAACCGATCCTTCTCCGCTTTTGAATTCAGAGTTGTCCTCCAAGACCAGTTGCCATCCAAGGCTATAGAACCCAGACTGTCCTGCTATTTACACATAACTGGGGGGAGAAGAAGAGGATTTATATCTTTCTCAAAGGCATTAGGACATAATATATATATATATATATATATATATATATATATATATATATATATATATATATATATATAATAAATTAATTGATTTAAAATATGTTTTTTCGCTACACAGTGATAACCATGTTTCAAAAATGGAAGCTAAAGCCTTCGAATTTAATTTTGTTATTAAATTAAAGACATTAGTTCCATTTCCTCGTCAAGCGAATTTTTTTTATTTATATATATATATATATATATATATATATATATATATATATATATATAAAGGGAAGATATATAAATATTTACTATATTATTTAAAATTAATTATTTATGTAAAAAATGAAATGCAATTTTCCTAACTCAAGAAAAGACTAGAATGATCAAAAATAAAAATAGAAACCTCTCTAGAAAAACTGGAGCCCAAATGACAACAATTGAAAAAAAGAGGAAAAAGAAAAAAAAAGAGGAAAAAAAGAAAAAGAGAGAGAAAAGGTTAAGGAGTGTGTGTAAAGTGGAGAAAACAAAAAGGAAGAAAAGGACAAATATTCAAGACACCCACATGTATGCACATCCGTGCAGACAGGTGCCTGTGCACATCTGCAGAAATGCATACATGCACACATACATTATGAAAAAAAAAACATTTTGATCTACCATGCTTTAGTCAACTCAGCCACAGTGGGACTCAAAACCCAGCAAGTTTCCATTTTCCATTTTGAGCAATGCACACTATCTTGTTCAGGTATCCTTGACAGACCATATCTGCTTGAGTTTGTAATAGAAATGTATGTGAACAAAGCAATTTCTAAAGAGTTACCATATTTGATAGCATATAAGTCGCACTTTTTTTTACTAAAAATATCTTTTAAAATTCCCCTGCAACTTATATGCCATATTTAGGTTTAAAATTTGTGATAGTTGGCTGAAATTAGCTACCTGGCAACACCTATTAGCTTAGACTTAAACATGAAGGAGCAATGGAACACGTAGATGGCAATACCTGATCATGACCTTACACTTACAATAATAACACTAAAATAAGCCCCCTCGGAAATCTCACGCCCATTTTAAAATCAGATCGAATGAGTATTTTTACTATTTCTTTTTTTTTTTTACCAATATATTTAGAAAAGTACAGTATTTGACAGCATATAAGCCACACTTTTTTTTGCTAAAAATATCTTTTAAAATTCCCCTACGTCTTATATGCCATATGTAGGTTTAAAAT
>OZ038516.1:32466828-32725860 GCA_964036315.1 Acanthosepion esculentum
TGGTAAGGAAAAAGTTTTGTTTGGACAGCTTTTTTTAAGAGACACTACAATTTCCTGGGAAGAATCTTAACCCTTTTCAAGTATATTACCTATCATATTTATCCTCCAAATCTGAAGTTAATTCTCCCCCTATATCCATACAAAAAACTCATTTATTAACTCAGTACCTTAACTGGCTCTTGGGCCACTCACTTGATGAATATTGAGTAAAAAAAAAACAAACATTATCAACCGAAAATTATAGTCTTTCTTTGGCAAGATGAGAATTCATAATTTTCTTTTGTTCATCAAGCAATTCAAAGAACTTCAGGAATATGCTGCAGTCTTTCATTTAGAATCTATATTATAAAAAAAGACTAACTAATGCTATCCAATTTAGATTTGCCTTGTCAGCAGTGCATACGACATGCCAGTTGCATCTATTTAAGATCACTATAACGACTTTCAAAATGGTTCAACATCCAGGTTGATGCTTGCAGTTTCAAGTATAAACTTGACAAATGTTTACAAATAGTTTCAAGTATAAGTCTGAGAGAAAACCAATCAATGTTAATCCAAAGACTCCATCCAATATGAACCCGATTATTTCTTACCTATAGACTCAAGTATAAGCCCGATCAATGTTTACTGATAGACGCAAGTATAAACCTGATCATTGTTTAAATATAAACTAAAATATAAACGTGTTCAATGTTTAACTATCGACCAATGTTTGCCCATAGACTTAAATATAAACGCAACCAATTATTACTTATAGACTCAAATATGGACCTACCAATGTTTACATATAGTCTCAAGTATAAACCTGACTAATGTTTACAGATAGACTCAAGTATAAACATGATTAATATTTACCTATGAACTCAAGTATAAACCTGACCTCTGTTTACCTATAGACCTAAATATAAACCCGACCAGGGTTTACATATAGACTCAAATATGGACTTACCAATATTTACCAATAGACTCCAATATAAACCCAACCAGTGTTTATGCATAGACTCAAATATAAAACTGTCCAGTGTTTATCCATAGACACAAATATAAACCCAACCAATTATTACCCATAGACTCAAATATGAACCTACCAATGTTTACCTGTAGTCTCAAGTATAGACCTGACTAATGTTTACCCCAAGTCTCAACTATAAACATGATTGCTATTTACCTATGGACTCAAGTATAAACCTGACCTATGTTTACCTATAGGCTTAAATATAAACTCGGACATTTATTTTACCTATAGACTCAAATATAGACTTACCAATATTTACCCATAGACTCAAATATAAACCCGACCAGTGTCTATCCAGAGACTCAAATATAAACCCAACCAGTGTTTACCCATAGACTCAAATATAAACCCAAACAAATATTATCTATAGACTCAGATATGAACCTATTAATATTTACATATAGTCTCAAGTATAAGCCTGACTAATATTTACCTATAGACTCAAGTATAAACATAAATAATATTTACCTATGGACTCAAGTATAAACCTGACCTATGTTTACCTATAGACTTAAATATAAACCCAACCAGTGTTTAACTATAGACTCAAATATAAACTTACCAATATTTACCCATAGCCTCAAATATAAACCTAACCAGTGTTTAACTATAGACTCAAATATAGACTTACCAATATTTACCCATAGACTCAAATATAAACCCAACCAGTGTTTAACTATAGACTCAAATATAGACTTACCAATATTTACCCATAGCCTCAAATATAAACCCAACCAGTGTTTAACTATAGACTCAAATATAGACTTACCAATATTTACCCATAGACTTAAATATAAACCCAACCAGCGTTTAACTATAGACTCAAATATAGACTTACCAATATTTACCCATAGACTTAAATATAAACCCAACCAGTGTTTAACTATAGACTCAAATATAGACTTACCAATATTTACCCATAGACTCAAATATAAACCTAACCAGTGTTTAACTATAGACTCAAATATAAACTTACCAATATTTACCCATAGCCTCAAATATAAATCTAACCAGTGTTTAACTATAGACTCAAATATAGACTTACCAATATTTACCCATAGACTTAAATATAAACCCAACCAGTGTTTAACTATAGACTCAAATATAGACTTACCAATATTTACCCATAGACTCAAATATAAACCTAACCAGTGTTTAACTATAGACTCAAATATAGACTTACCAATATTTACCCATGGACTCAAATATAAACCCAACCAGTGTTTAACTATAGACTCAAATATAGACTTACCAATATTTACCCATAGACTCAAATATAACCCTAACCATTCTTTATCCATAGACGCACATATAATCCAGCCCAATGTTTACTCATAGACTTAAGTATAAATGTGCCAATATTTACTTATAGATGTAAGTATGAACCCAGCCAATGTTTATGTATAGATGTAATTATAAACCTGATCAATGTTTACCTATATTCTGAAGAATAAAACATCAGTGTTTACCTATAAACTCAAGTATAAACATGACAAATATTTACATAGAGAAAGAAAAAGAAGAGAGGCAAGGAACACAAGAGAAATGATTGATTATTTAAAAAGAAAAAATGCATAAAAACGTACAAAAATACAAGTGAAAAGAAACGAAGAAAAATCATATTATATTTATAAAATGACTAATGACTTACAGTTGTTATCAGTAACGGTCTCAATTAAAATGTGTTTGTAAGCATACAGAATGTGACAAAAATACTGCGTACATTTTTAATTAAAAGATAAAAGAGACAAATTTGAACATTATTTTTTTTTTTCCCTAAATGAAGGAATATTTTGAAATGCATAAACAAGACCAAAAATATAAATTCAAGTTAAAATGATTTTATGAGTGTAAAGAAAAACAAACAAATTTTTAAGCTTGTAGTTAAGTTTGCTTCAATAGAATCTGATAACTACTCATGTGAGGTTCGACCATTATAGTTGAGTAGCTTAAACGGGACACTAGTATGGATGACATCATTGCAATATGAATGCAATACTCAACAACCAACCATCTTTAGTCCATCAGAAAATGAAACACATCTACTTAGTCTTTATATATATATATATATATATATATATATATATATATATATATATATATACAAGGGTCATTCAATAAATAAGTTGAATTTTTCGGTATAAGGACTTCTAATACAGATAGAAGCTTACTCTTTTTTATATTTTTTTGTTTTACTTCTTTTTCACATGGATTTAATTTCTTTTGCAGATTAAAAAAAAAACTTTGAGATGGCCGACCAAGAAGCATGCTCCAGGAGTGAACAGCGGTCAGTTATCAAGTTTTTGGTTGCTGAAGGGTGCAAACCAGTTGAAATTCATAGGAGAATGTCAACAGTGTATGGTGCCACATGTTTCAGCCAAAATAATGTCTACATGTGGGCTAAATTGTTTAAAGAAGGATGGAGCAGTGTTGAGGATGAAGACAGGCCTGGGAGGCCTACAGAAGTGAGGTCTCCTGAGGTGATCGAATCAGTCAATGACCTCCTTCAGTCTGACAGTGGATGACATTGCAAGGACTTTGAGCTTATCTGTTGGGACAAACGCAGGGGTCATCAGTCAGAAGGAGTCATCAAATGGTGCAGACCATCAACAAGCTGGGCTGGGAACAGCTCCCTCATTCCCCTTACAGCCCAGACCTTGCCCCTTCAGACTTTCACCTGTTTGGTCTCTTGAAAGCGTTCACGAGAGGCACAAAGTTTAAAAGTGATGATGAAGTTAAAAGTGTTGTGAACGACTGGCTGAGACATCAGTCCAAAGATTTTTACGCTGAGGGAATATGGAAGCTTGTGCACATATGGGAAAAGTGTGTGACACTACGTTGAAAGATTTTTAAAAAAGTAAGCTTCTATCTGTATTAGAAGTCCTTATACTGAAAAATTCACCTTATTTATAGTGGTAAAGGAGAGGATGTGGAGAAAGATAGTGGATCGATCAAGCCAAGGGGGTTACAGAAGATTTGGAGTGAGAGCAGATAGGAATGAAAGGGGAAAGGATGTGGAGAAGGGAAGTGGATAGATCAAGGCAACTGGAGATGTCGATTGACATTACACTTAAATAGTTGGAGATTGTATTTTTCAGGGAAACAGGAATAAGGAAGGGAGTTCCACAGGCGAGATGTGCGAGACATGAAGTTATTGCAGTAGAAGTGACGTCTACATCTAACAGTTTCAACGGTGAAGGGGTGGGAATGGGATGCCAGCCTCGTAGGATGTAAAGCTTTTCTAAATGTTTATGACAATCGTAAATGATCAGACAAGTGGATTGATCTGGAAGGACACTAAATCTATCAAAAAAACGAAATTGCATCCACAGAAGATTATGGTGACTGTCTGGTGGGCTGCCAATGGCATTTTTTATTACTGTTTTCTGGAATTTAACTAGAGCCTCATTACAGTAGTTGACTGCCAGCAAAATGGGATCATCACTGGTTAATTACTGTGGTTTAGTCCTGTTTCATGACAATCCTACGTCACATGTTGCCAAGATTTTGCTGCATCTGTTATACTCCCCTAATCTCTTACTGGCTGACTATCACAAAATGATATCATGACAAAATGGTCAAGCATCTTGACCATTTTTTTAAAGCCAAGAGTCATTCTGTTGCTATGAAGATGCTGAAAGTGTATTTAAAACGTGTTGTCACAAAGGTGTATATAATCTGTAATATGGTGGCGGAAATGTATAGATGTTCAGGGTCCCTATTTTGACTGATTTAAACATAGTTTCAATACATTAATTTAGGAATAAAAGTTGATTCTAAAATCAGACATTAGTTTCTGAACATGAGGATATGCTGCTTACATATATATATATATATATATATATATATATATATACACCAAGTGTA
The DNA here is from genome assembly GCA_964036315.1 of Acanthosepion esculentum. Classification (NCBI taxonomy): domain Eukaryota; kingdom Metazoa; phylum Mollusca; class Cephalopoda; order Sepiida; family Sepiidae; genus Acanthosepion; species Acanthosepion esculentum. The sequence goes on from OZ038516.1 coordinate 32,471,711, forward strand.
ACAGCAAAATTGTCCAACTCATGTAACAGCAAAATTGTTAAATTGTTAGATTAAGCTCAGAACTGTTGTATCTTAGAAATGATTAAAGATATCTTACTGGAATTCTCCAAGGTTTTTATAACACTCTATATTGGACTCTACTTTGAACAATAAGCATGTACAATTACTCTCCAAGCTTAGCAGAAGAATCCTGGTGAAATTGATCATAAACAAAAATAATGTTCATTAATCATAGCTAAGGATCGAAAGCTCATGAAGGACAGATATAAAGTTCAAATATATATATATATATATATATATATATATATATATATAAAAATATATATATATATTATTCCAGGATCATTTTCTAACTTATTCAAGATGATCTTTGCCCTCTCTAACTTTCTAACTTTCTGTCCTGGTACAACAAGGCGCTTCAGAGGTTTCATGCATGATTTCATTTTCAAGTTTTTTTTCACTGCTCTTTGAACTGTCATAGCTGAAACTCCTCTCTCATGTGCCAAACGTCTTATGAATTGGTTTGGGTCTTTTCTAATTGATCTCTTTAGTTCTAAGTTAAAATGATGATCCTTCTTCCTGTAGTGACCCCCTGATCCAGTTTTCCTCCCTACTGTTCCCTCTTTTCGCCTTGATGGTTCTTGAATGGACTTTGAAGATGGAAGCCAGAGTATGAATGTTGGTACCATTGCTGAAGACTTGAATGAATTTTCCTCTCACCATTGCTCAGTTTGGAAGAGAGTAGGGCTGACACAAAATGATTTTATCTTGTTCTCTTGTTAGCTGAACAACTCAAAGGATTTTTCAGTGATTCTTATGACAAATGGTGTCAAGATGGCTAAACGTCTAAAGACCAGGAAAAAAGAAACCCAATTAGTTTTGTGGATTTTTAGATATTAAACATTTTTGTGACGGACAATTATGCTGTTACATGATTTGGACAATTTTGTTGTTACACCAGGTATACATATATATATATATATATATATATATATATATATATATATATATATATATGTATATCCAAGTATAGGATTAGTGTATACGGAATAAATCCCAATAACCAAAATATATATATATATATATATATATATATATATATATATGTGATGAAATATAGTTTTAAGGTGTGCTATATTTATGTAATAAAGTGCTCAATATCAGAGATAGAGCGTATGTAAATATAAATATAAAAGTGAACTTTGAAATCAACACTCAGAGACAATGGCTGTTTCATGCTTGATGCAATCATCAGGATGCCTGATATATATATATATATATATATATATATATATATACACACACTTGCATTCACTCATATATATATAACACTTGATTTTAAATGAAAGATATGTGAAGATTACTTTTTTGTTAGGTGTGGATTTTGTACTTCTAAAATCTACTTTAGGCACGAGGCAAAATACCAATTCTTACTTAAAAGCTAAAAGAACAGAAACTTTTCCTTTTCCTGATATAGTTAAAACTTAGGTTTATCGTTTTTATTTCTTTATATCTTAAACTTTTCTTCTCAAACTGAGTGCCTTGACATTATCTATAGCCTATCCCAAAGCATGTAATCCCTTTTACTGGTGCATTTCACTCTCACTGAACTTTTACCTTCATTTGCCTCGATGGCACTTCATCGTGATGCAATCCCATGAGGTCTTATCTTTATTGCGGTCTGTTCATCATTGTTTTGCTTGCTACTCCAGCCTTGAGCACAAGTAATTCATCTGACAAAGCTCTCTTGTGTCCCTTCTGCTACTACGGCTTGAGCTGGCCATAAAATGATCGGCAAAATCTTTTGGAAAAATTTTGTTTTTTACTTTCAATCTTTCCGAGTTCATGGCTTTCAATCGTAAATGTTAATGGTCCCTCTAGTTGCAGTCCAAATTGAAACAGATAGGATCTGATAAAAGATCGAGAGAGAGAGAGAGAGAGAGAGAGAGAGGGATAGAATGTGAGACATATGCTCATCCTTAAAATATTACAAAAAGCAATGCATGAGCTCAAAAATAAGCTTTTACTTTAGAACTTTCAATTCTATAAAACAGATTTAAAACAGTTGTTGTCTGACAGACTGTTTGGAAAGATGTTCACTTTTGGCATAAAAATACCGAGAAGAACTGGAATCATCTCCAAAGGAGGAAACCAAAGGTCAAACAGAATGTCATCTTCAAAACAAGTTACCCCTTCCAAGAAAATTATTGCACCATAACAAAACAAACATCAAAGAAAATTATTCTATATCATATTCCAAACAAATATTCTAACAGAAAATAATATCTGTCTATATTTCTGAGATGATGTATCTTTGTCCCAAAGAGTTGTCAGTTCAATACCTGACCACAGTAAAGATGAACAAAGACTTGGAGAGTTGAGTTACTAAAGGGAAATAATTGAAACCGATATATCCAGAAAAAGCATGGCATGTGGAATGAGAACAATCTACTTCAGTGGCCGAAATAAAGTGTTTGGTTTGAAATTCCAATGTATATCAACTGAAGCCGGCTGGAGTATACAACAGCCAAAACGTTGTGAATATAATAATAAAGATGGGGGCAGCGGGGATTATGTTTCTGTTATTTCATGAACTTCTTTGTCTGTGATTCTGTAGCGCCAGTCTACAAGGATGGTCATTGCTAAGACCTACAGGCTTCATTTGCTGGAGGCCATTTTTAATTACTGATCCAAGAATGTAATTGTATACAAATTGACAGTTTAGATATTTGTGATGCCATGCATGATATCCATATGAATCAGATGAGGCTATTTCAGAACATGACTTGAATCCCTGTGTGATATCCATATGAAAATATAGAACCCTGTGTCATATCCATATGAAGGCTATAGAATCCTGCATGATATCCATAGGAATCAGATGAGGCTATTTCAGAACATGACTTGAATCCCTGTGTGATATCCATATAAAGATATATAAAGAACCCTGTGAGATATCCATACGAAGGCTATAGAATCCTGCATGATATCCATAAGAATCAGATGAGGCTATTTCAGAACATGACTTGAATCCATGTGTGATATCCATATGAAAATATAGAACCCTGTGTCATATCCATATGTAGGCTATAGAACGCTGCATGATATCCATATGAATCAGATGAGGCTATTTCAGAACATGACTTGAATCCCTGTGTGATATCCATATGAAGATATAGAACCCTGTGTCATATCCATATGAAGGCTATAGAATGCTGCATGATATCCATATGAATCAGATGAGGCTATTTCAGAACATGGCTTGAATCCCTGTGTGATATCCATATGAAGATATAGAACCCTGTGTCATATCCATATGAAGGCTATAGAACGCTGCATGATATCCATATGAATCAGATGAGGCTATTTCAGAACATGACTTGAATTCTTAGGTTTTGCTGCAACTTGCAGTGTTGAGTGAAACTCTCCCTAGCACAGCCTATTTTATACTCAGTTTCCATATTTACAACACTGAGGTGAGGTATTGTAACTATTCATACTAATTACATGTGTCCCCTAGGATACATGGCCCAGCATTGGTTGAAGTAATCCAATGACTTGACCCAATGAGTTATTAAGGGAAATAACTGAAACTGAGAAATCTGGAAGAGGCATGGCATGTGAAACTAGAACAATCTACTCCAGTGGACGAAATAAAGAGTTCAGTTCAAAATTCCAATCTCCTGAAGAAGGCCAGAGCATACAACAACCGGAACATTGTGAATATGACAACAAAGATGAGGACAGCAGTTCAATGTAAATATTAGAGATATTGTAACAATTTACATTGGCCACACTGTTTTCTTCATCTTTATTGTCATATTCATGACTTTTCATCTGTTGTACACTCTGGCATTCTTCAAGTGATATGCATTGGAATTTCAAACAAAACCCTACAGGAGTAGACTGCTCTTGTTTCATGCCTTTTCTGGATAGCTCAGTTTCAGTTAATTTCCTTTAGTAACTAAACTCTACAAACTTTAGTTCACCTCTTGTGGCCAGGTATTGAACTCACAACTCTTTGGGTCAAGTTACTGCATTACTTTAACCAACGTTTTTATCCACTGTGACATGTGTCCTCAGGGAAAATAGTGTTTCTTTTTTTCTTTTTTCTGTCTCAGGGCCAATGTACTGATCACAGGGGTTGTTATGCCAGGGACACAGATAGTTATACTTAGCTAAGAATGATCTCAAACAAAAATCATCATCCTCTACCATGTGTTCCAACACTCAAGATAAACCTTTCTAAAACAGTAACCTTAATCTGGAATTGGAATGAAATTAGTGATGGCTGGCACCAATGGCAGTGAATGCTGGACAATCTTCTCACAGGTTAAGAAGAGAACCCGAAGCAACAGAAATGTGGTTCTACAGAAGGAGCCGAGGATACCATGGACTGAACATGTGAGCAACGATGTGGTTTTAGGGAAAATGGAAGTGAAAAGGAAACTTATACTTAACACCAAGAAGAGACTGTTGAAATTTCTACAGAGGGATGCCGAGGATACCATGAACCAAACATGCGAGCAACGACAAGGTTTTAGAGAAAGTGGAAACAAAAAGTAAACTTATATTAACATCAGGAAGAGACAGTTGAAATTTCTACAGAATGATGCTGAGGATAACATAGACCGAACATGTGAGCAACGACGAGGTTTTAGAGAAAATGGAAACAAAAAGGAAACTTATACTTGACATCATGAAGAGACAGTTGAACATTCTACAGAAGGATGCTGAGGATACCATGGACCGAACATGTGAGCAACGACGAGGTTTTAGAGAAAATGGAAACAAAAAGGAAACTTATACTTAACATCAGGAAGAGACAGTTGAAATTTCTACCGAAGGATGCTGAGGATAACATAGACCGAACATGTGAGCAACGACGAGGTTTTAGAGAAAATTGAAACAAAAAGGAAACATACTTAACATCAGGAAGAGACAGTAGAAATTTCTACAGAAGGATGCTGAGGATACCATGGACCGAACATGTGAGCAACGACGAGGTTTTAGAGAAAATGGAAACAAAAAGGAAACTTATACTTAACATCAGGAAGAGACAGTAGAAATTTCTACAGAAGGATGCTGAGGATACCATGGACCGAACATGTGAGCAACGACGAGGTTTTAGAGAAAATGGAAACAAAAATGAAACTTATACTTAACATCAGGAAGAGACAGTAGAAATTTCTACAGAAGGATGCTGAGGATACCATGGACCGAACATGTGAGCAACGACGAGGTTTTAGAGAAAATGGAAACAAAAATGAAACTTATATTAACATCAGGAATAGACAGTTGAAATTTCTACAGAAGGATGCTGAGGATACCATGGACCGAACATGTGAGCAACGACGAGGTTTTAGAGAAAATGGAAACAAAAAGGAAACTTATATTAACATCAGGAAGAGACAGTTGAAATTTCTAGGGTTCATCATGAGGAAAGAGGGCTTGAAAAATTCAATACTCACAGAAAAGATTGAAGGCAAGAGAGATAGAGAAAAACAATGCATAATATATAGAGAGTGATTGAGTAAATGGATGATGGAACAAGGTTTAAGAGAGATAAAAAAAAGAGAAAATTTATTAAGCACTACAAATGACAGGAAATTATGGAGAGCCATGATCACCTACGTCTTGAAGGGACACACTATATAAAAGAAGAATGAGCTTAAGTAATTGGTTGGTGGAACAGGGTTTAGGAGTGATAACAAAAAGAGAAAATTTATTGATAGATACAAAAAACAGGAAATTGTGGAGAGCCATGATCACCTACATCCTGAAGGGACATGCCACATAAAAGAAGAAGAATGAGCTTGAGTAAATGGTTGGTGGGACAAGGTTTAGGAGTGATAACAAAAAGAGAAAATTTATTGAGAGATACAAAAAACAGGAAATTGTGGAGAGCCATGATCACCTACATCCTGAAGGGACATGCCACATAAAAGAAGAAGAATGAGCTTGAGTAAATGGTTGGTGGGACAAGGTTTAGGAGTGATAACAAAAAGAGAAAATTTATTGAGAGATACAAAAAACAGGAAATTGTGGAGAGCCATGATCACCTACATCCTGAAGGGACATGCCACATAAAAGAAGAAGAATGAGCTTGAGTAAATGGTTGGTGGGACAAGGTTTAGGAGTGATAACAAAAAGAGAAAATTTATTGAGAGATACAAAAAACAGGAAATTGTGGAGAGCCATGATCACCTACATCCCGAAGGGACATGCCACATAAAAGAAGAAGAATGAGCTTGAGTAAATGGTTGGTGGGACAAGAGATAAAAAAAGAGAAAAATTATTAAGAGGTACATAGCAGCAGAAGTAACTGTTTTCATCTATATTTTATGAGAAAAGTAGATTTGTTTAACTATGACGCCCAGTCTAATTATGAAGCGACTAAATTTCTTTATCTACCTCAGAGGAAGTTCCTGTAATGTCTGCTGTGCATTTCTAAATATACAAGTCTGTATAAACTTCAGACTAGCAATATTCTACACCTTCTTGGCCTCACATTTTCTGCTGACATGAAATTGAGCAACAAATATTGAATCAATTGATGCATCTACTGCTAGAAAAACATTGGTTCATTGCGTCGTGTCAGGAAATGTTTCTCGTCTGAACCCATCTTGCACATTTATAAATCTATTATTGAATACTGCTACTATATCTGGTCTGGCGCTCCTGCTGTACATCTAGAGATTCTTGACAAAATTCAAAGATGGGTCCGTATCAAAGAAGGGTCAGGCATCTTGACTTCAGTCACTTTCTCATCAACAAGACATGGCTTCCTCTGTCTTTTCTACAAACATTTTACGTGGCGCTTACATGAATTGTCGCATTTGGGCTGATGAAAATCCAAGGAAGATTGTCGAAAAGCCACTACATCGACAAAAGGTCACTGTTTGGTGTGCATTTTTTGCTAGCAGAATCATTGGGCTGTATATTTATAAATTTGAACATTCATTTTTCATAATAGGCTTCGATGACTTTAACACATGGTTTGAATGTTAATCTTTCCATGGTTGAAATTGCCAAATACTTAAGGTGTATTTAGGCAGCAAGAATCCTTTCAAACTTTTATAAAGTTTTTGAAATTTCCAAATACAACTTCAGGCCATGTCATATTGAAACACCAGTTCCCAAGTATTCACCGAGATTAAGCAATGTTGAACTTTGTCAGTATCTAGTTGGGTGATTACTTGGGAATACCAGGTGCTGTATGCTTGGATGGTGTAATGCATAATGATTCGGAATTGTTAATCAGAAAGCCAAGTTCCAATTCCACTAATTAACTAATTAACCGTTATTTTCCACTCTTATACACACAAATGGCCTCCTAATGTATCCCTCTACCTCAAGTGGCCCCTGAGCCTTGTAAAGGGTGAACTTTGCTGTAAAAAAAAAAAGAAAGTTGAGTTTGTTATATCCCCTTACATGCAAATACTCTTGGAATAGGTATGAATTCACCTCTACCTCCCAGCTATGGCTTAATTAGTAAGACTCATATCATTAAATCTTTATCTCTAAAAAAATTATACAATCTAAAAATGTTTCCTGGCTTTAAATAACCTGTAAAGAGCTGATAAGCTGTAGAAAACAAATCAATCAATTTTCCAAATAATTTGTTTTATATAATCAGTAAATTTTCCAAAGCTCATTTTTGTTTTTTCCTGAGTACTTTTTAATGGAGCTACATTCATTTTAAGAATTTTGTTTTTTGTTTATGAAACTGTTTTATGGCATTGTCTCGTTTGCTGCAGCTAATTTCAAGTCACCCAAGGTGACAACATTGACAACATTCATACTCAAATTTTACATTATATACTCTTCAATATATAATCTGCTATGGAGAAAGATATCTATTTAACATTAAATAAGAATATATATATCTGTACATTTCTACATTTCTGTAGTTTACTGCTACCAGCAAGCAGAAACATTTTTTTCTCTCACGATGATGGCCATGTTGGCCGAAACTAGTCGAGGAATCTAAATGAAATAATAATAATAAAAATATAAGAATATTAATTAACCCAGTATGTCTGAAGATTTTAATTGATTTTTTTAATAATTTTTATCGTTCAATATATATATATATATATATATATATATATTAGTAGTAGTAGTAGTAGTAGTAATCTTATAAATATAAGTAACAAAAGCCTTCCCTGATGATCCTCTTAGGTGAAAACCTTGATAGGTTTGTCTGGCTCTCTAGGTTTAACTATATATATATATATATATATATATATATATATATATGTAGAAATATAGTCTTAAAGTGTGCTATATTTATGGGGTAAAGTGCTCAATATTAGAGATAGAGCATGTGTAAATATAAAAGTGGACATGGAAGTCAGCACTTAGAGGCGACAGTCTGTTTCATGCTAGTGCAATCGTCAGGCAACTAGTGCTGTTATTTTTCTCGGCTATTTATATAAGGGTCAGTGGTGCATTATGGGTAGTCTATTTTGGCGGTTACTTTTACTGGAAGTCGCTTATTTGTTTATTTATTTATGTCAAATTATTTTGCTTGTTTTTTGTTTGTTTTTTTATTTTTATTTTTTATCTTATATATTTATTTATTTATTCTTTTATTTTGATTGGTGTTTTTTTGACCCAAATAAATAAGCGAACAAGCGACATCCGGTAAATGACGGCCATTATAGACTACCAACAATAAGCTATATAAACAAATTTTTACTACGTTAACCAAAAACACCTCAGAGTAGAGTAATATTATTTATTTTAGAATATTACTAATTAATATCCTAAAATAAATAATATATATATATATATATATAAAAATATATATATATATATATATATATATATATATATATATATATATATATATATATATATATATATAATAAGTTCACTTTGTTTATATAAAAATCATATATGGCCCTAAATTTATTCATGTGTACATACTGAGTATATCTATTATATATATATATATATATATATATATATAAATATATATATATATATATATATATATATATATATATATATATATATATATATATATATATATATATAAAATTGCCCTGTTATTTAACATTGAGCACTGTTTTTTTCTTATATACAGTATATATATATGTATTTGTATGCAAACGCTTGCTCATACATTTACCTATATTTATGTATTTGTTTAAATATATAGATTTTCAGCTTACCCTGAAGATCCGTTTAAGTGAAACCTATGTAGGTTTTCCTTGCTCTTCAGTATTTATTATATATATATATATATATATATATATATCTGAATGCTCTCTCATAAATTTACCTATATTTATCTATTTGCTTAAATATACATATATATATATATATATATATATATATATATATATATATATATATATATATATGATCGACTCTCCCGTCGAATTCGACGTATGAGGGTCAGGCAGATCAGTTCCTACAAACTGAAAGCCCGACACCGACATATGAGATTTGATTATAGTGGTGAAGGCTTTGTGCAGGGCCATCCACACTTTTTGGAGGGACGAATACAGGGACCTGGTGCAGCGAATGCCACAAGGTCCCCAAACGACCCTCTGCAGGTTTTGAATTCAGAGTTGTCCTTCTCCTAGACCAGTTGCCGTCCAAGGCTATAGAACCCAGTCTGTCCTGCTATTTACCCATATTTGGAGGGAGAAGAAGAGGATTCACACCTTTCCCAAGGGTATTAGCACGTAAATGAATGTAATGGATTCGACTGGAATTCGAACTCGGCTCTCCGATTCCTCAATCTAAACCGTTATCCATTACTCCACCGTGCCTCCTATAATATAAATATATATATATATAAAAGCTCAGTGTGTTTATATAAAAATCATATGCGGTCCTAAATTTATTCATCTGTACATACTGAGTATATCTATCTATTATATATATATCACCATTATAAGTACTTGAAGACTGCAATGAACATGAGTTGTACTTTTGACATAAGGAAATATGTATATATATATATATATATATATATATATATATATATATATACATATATATATATATATGAAACATATATGAAATATTGATGACTATTGACATAAAAATATGTATTATTAGTACAATGCAAACCTAGACTAATCACATGTAATAGTCTATATATATATATATATATATATATCAGTTTATTCTACTTTTCAGTTTTATTTTCTGCATATTCCATCATTATTCATTGAAATTAATATTCATCCCATTGCCGCCAGAGAGGAAATAAGTAGTCGATTACAATTGCAAATACTTCAGTTCAGCATCCCAAATTACGGATGCGATTAACATATATTCCATTCCCTGATAGAATGGGCCTGTTATAAACTCAAATCTTCTATTCCTCACCAAATTGGTGGTTTGGAACCAGATGTATCATTTAGTAACAAGTTTGGTCATCATTCTTTCTCTGTTGATCTCAAGAGGTTCCTACTTTGCATCAAGCAATTATTTGTTAGAATCTAAGTTTTCTTTATGGAAAAATTGATCCTATTTCTCTTAATTGTTTTAATTGTTGGCTTTATTATGAGGGGGTGCTGATAAGTATTCATTGACGTCTTGTGATCTTTAGTCTTTTAAATACAAATTTTAGGAATCAGGTTGAGATTAGAATCTTTCATTATCCCCTCATATTCTGTCTTGTAATTATTCTGTTTATTTTTCCTTTCCATATTTCTTTTCCGATGTTTGCTTTATTTTCTTCATTCTTTCATTCATTATTTATTTCCTACTTTCATTTTCTATGTTATTCGTTTTTTCTTCTTTTTATCTTGTATTTTCTCTTCATTCTTCTTTCTTTCCTTTCTTTGATTTTGCATTATCTTTTTTTTTTCATTTTCTATGATATTCATTTTTTCTTTCTTTTCATCTCTATTTTCTATTTTTTCTTTCTCTTTTTTTGCTATTTGTCATTCTTTATTTCATTCATTCTTTTTTCCATCTTTCATTTTTTATGATATTCATTTCTTTTTCATTCAACCTGTATTTTCTTTCTTTATTTTTTCTTTTCTTTCTTTCTCTGTGTTTGCTTTATTTCTTTCATTATTATTTTCTTTCATTCTTTCATTCTTTCTTTCTTTATTTATTTTCCCTGATGCTCATTTCTATTTCTTTCCTTTTCTCTTTTGCTTCTTTCTTTATTCTTACCTTTATTCTTTCTCTGTTTTTGCTTTTTTCCTTCATTCTTTCTTTCATTCTTTCTTCCATCTTTCATTTTCGTTTGTTACAAGATGGAAAAGTGAATCATTTTTAAGAACATCATTGGCCCTTGTTAACAGAAAATTGTTTAAGTCTATATTTTTCCCTATCTCCACAAAACTTAATGCTTTTTGAACAGATTTGACACCTCTCTGATTTTTAAAATTCCATCAAAAACAAAAAAAATTAGAAAGTTTACAGTGTGTGGCTGATTTTTAAGTACATCAATATTCCTACAAAAACAATAATCATTACTATGACTTCTAAACTTGTGCAAATTAAGCTTACATAAAGAGAACTTTTAGATGCAGCAAATATTGTCCAAAATCTAGAAATCTAAAGTTATTTTTCCAGGAATGCCAGTTTTCAAACTCTGCAGGCAATAGCATGCAGAAGTGATGATGGCAGAAGTTGTGACAGCCCTCGGCATCCATACCGGGAGAACATCCAATCAAAGAATGAAATAAAAATTTAGTTTTTATTTAATTTGAATAAAGTGTTTTTTTCATGTTTCATCATTTTTTACATATTTAAAAATGTCTTCTTTTCTCACATTTCTCAGTAGTAGGCCCTATAAGCCCCACTACTTGAGTCTTAGGGGCATACAATCAAGGAGGTGGCCACGGGCATCACCAAACCTCTGCACATTACAGTGCACAGGAGTCGGTTGGATTGGGATTTTAAACTCGTACTTCAACCAGATTGATTTGGATTTTAGGTACAGGATTTGATTGATTTTGGAGTATTTCTAGCTGGAACTAGCCCCTTTGTAAAAAGTAGGAAAACATTTTTTTACAATTAATTTTTGTTGCTTAAAAATAAATGTCTTGTCAGAACATATTTATTCAGATTTGAAGGAGAAAAACAATTCCAAATGGTAAACCGGAGAAAAAACAAGAGTTTGTAGTTCAGTTATCATTGATGTGAATGCTCCTCAAATTTGACATTTGTAAGTAAAAACAATGGAAACATACCATTTAAAAATGTTAGAAATCAGTTTTTGGAGCTCCAATTAAAATAATAAAATCTCAATAATTTGTGATTCTGATAAATTTGCTGATTCTAGAAAGTTAAATATTAGTCATGAAAAAAATTTCTTTAACGAGGGTATTAGTTTTCTTCAGAAATGCCAACTAATTACCAAATAACATCTCAAAATTTCTATGAATTTTTGCAGATAAGAAATTTAAAAATTCTCCATAAATTGAAAATTGAGAAAATTAATTTTAAATGGAAATAAAATCAATTATTTTATTTTATTTTTTTTGTAAGTACAGGCCTTAAAAAAAATCTTTAACTTTGAAAATAAGAGAAAAATGTATTTGACTCATAGAAAATATATATTATTGTCAATCTGGAAAATGATTTGGGAAATGTCTGGAATTATATAATAAATATTATAGGACAAGCACTTACAAATAATCCCATTAATTACTTAGAAAATAAATCAACTATCTGAAGCTTAAATGATTTTTACAATTAATGCATTTTCAATGCAAAATATCGTAAAAAATTTATATGTAAATCTAATGTTCCCTGCTTGAAATTAAATATCTAAAATCAAGATAAATGATTTCTATATTAAAAAGTCATACTAATGAAAGGTCATACTAATGAAAAGTCATACTAATGAAAAAGCATTTGACAAATCATTTGACAAATGACAATAAACGGGATGATGAAATTTAGGCATTTTCATCATCACGCTGATATATATTGCTTTTTTCACTTTTTATATTTTGCAGGGTCCAAATAAATTGTATAATTAATTTTAACATCAGTTTTTAAATAAACTTTATTTTGAACAATTGTGAAGTGCTGAACAAAACTCTCAAGGCAAAAGCAAACATTTTTTTTTTTTTTTTTGCAAAGTAAATGGACAATTTAGTGAACTTACATTTTTTGGTGGAAGAAAATCAGCTGAGTGGTGAGACTCCCGACTTTTGTAAGGACTCGGCAACTATCCAGCTTTTATAGTGTCTCGGGTGGGGGTTCAAAAGAGCTTTCTACAAGACTTCACAGAATCATTTTTATTGCTTGATAAATAATTTTATTATGATCTAATATCATCTCCAAATATTTTGGAAAGATTTAAAACTGACAGAAAAAGTGTCATGTATATTTTAACATGATGTTAATCTTTGTCGTATTATATTGACCTATGACATGTGATCAGTTATCAACTTTGTCCTGTCTGACTCTTTACTCTACAATTTTTATTTCGGTTGAGCTCTCTGGGGAGGATGTGTGGGTTTGTAAACAGTGACTATTACGGCTAATAATGCAAGACTCTTCGGTAAATCGAATCGAGTTCTCTCAGTCACTGTGTGTTTATCTAAAAATAAATACGCTTAAATTCACCTTCTTCTCTGCCGTGCACCAACGGCTTCAGGGTAAAATTTCCAACTGACGCGAATTCAGCCGGTTTTCGATTCTAGCCAGAGGCAACCGGACGTCTAGCCACACTGATGAGCTGTGATACAGTGAAACAGTCTGTCTGTGGATGACAATATATATATATATATATATATATATATATGCCCATCTATCTCTCTATCTATCTATCTATATACATATATATATATATATAGTTGACACCAAGGCAGTGAAAAAGAACTAGAGGGTGGTCAAAAAAAAAGATAGTGTAATAATCTGACCCAATACCTTGGTGCTACATTGTCCAGTATACCCAAAGATAGGATGTGTTGGAGGTCAGTATGGACCAATGAAACAACACAAAGTCTCTAGGTTTCACTGGATAGGGTTACTGCACTGTTTTTGTCTATTTACTATAGGCATTGATACTTTGGGTTAGTTCCTAGATAGGTCTTTCCTCTTTTAGATTCAGATCAAGATTTGATGATGGCTATTCCATTATCATTTCTCTTATAAACTTTTTATATTAAAAATAAATTCACTGGTAACCTTAGATAAGAAGGTGAAGGAACATTGTAGTGCACAAATACACACTTCCCTTTCAAACTGCAAGGCTGGGACTTGTACCATTCAAAGAAATTCTTGCTTATGAAATCACAATAGTTAGCACTGTTCAATTTAACTCCTACATCGACTTGGAACAAATTAGCCATGAACAAATTAGCACTAAGTTATAACATTATCATGCACTTCTGTAGTTTATAGCAGTGCCTGGAAGGAAAGTGCGGCCATCTCACTACACTACAGAGGTTCCATCAGTGACCATGTCTTGTGCAACAGTTTTTGGCCAAACACAACATTCCCCAGGTTTGACAAACACCATATTCTTCAGAACTCACACCTTACAACTTTATACTTTTTCCAAAAATCAATTCTCATATGAAAAAACAAGATTTCCAGATGTCTAGGTAATCCAAGAGAATGTGATGAGGTAACTGCTCACCAGCCCCAAAAAAGGAGTTCCAGGTATAGTTCCATCAATGGAACTAAATGTTTTTATAACTCCTATTTTATATATGTGAAGACACTCTCTTTTACAATTAAGAAGACATTTTTATTGTAGGTTTCTTATATAGTGAATGTTATGGTAATTTACCCACGCATGCATGGACTCTCCCAGATATAAATAGGAGCAGGCACTGCCTTTTAGAGAGGGAAGTTTCCAGCAGTCAGCTCTGACAGTTGAACTGAAAAATCTTCCTGTAACACTCTCGTTTGTATATGTTTGTATTACTGGTTCTGTTAATATATTTTTTTAACTCAATTCCTCTCTTGTGTCTTTATTTCTGGCCCTAACAAGGCCACAACAGTGAAGTAATAAAATCATCACTATTATCATCATCATACACTAGGATGTCAAAGAAAGAGGTAGTCTGTCAAGGATATTCTTCTTAATTTGGCATATGTTGTCCAGGGTATTCTACTTAATTTGGTGTATGGTGTTCAGGATATTCTACTTAATTTGGTGTATGGTGTCCAGGATATTCTACTTAATTTGGTGTATGGTGTCCAGGATATTCTACTTAATTTGGTGTATGGTGTTCAGGATATTCTACTTAATTTGGTGTATGGTGTCCAGGATATTCTACTTAATTTGGTATATGGTGTCCAGGATATTCTACTTAATTTGGTGTATGGTGTCCAGGATATTCTACTTAATTTGGTGTATGGTGTTCAGGATATTCTACTTAATTTGGTGTATGGTGTTCAGGATATTCTACTTAATTTGGTGTATGGTGTCCAGGATATTCTACTTAATTTGGTGTATGGTGTCCAGGATATTCTACTTAATTTGGTGTATGGTGTTCAGGATATTCTACTTAATTTGGTGTATGGTGTTCAGGATATTCTACTTAATTTGGTGTATGGTGTCCAGGATATTCTACTTAATTTGGTGTATGGTGTTCAGGATATTCTACTTAATTTGGTGTATGGTGTTCAGGATATTCTACTTAATTTGGTGTATGGTGTCCAGGATATTCTACTTAATTTGGTGTATGGTGTCCAGGATATTCTACTTAATTTGGTGTATGGTGTTCAGGATATTCTACTTAATTTGGTGTATGGTGTCCAGGATATTCTACTTAATTTGGTGTATGGTGTTCAGGATATTCTACTTAATTTGGTGTATGGTGTCCAGGATATTCTACTTAATTTGGTGTATGGTGTTCAGGATATTCTACTTAATTTGGTGTATGGTGTTCAGGATATTCTACTTAATTTGGTGTATGGTGTCCAGGATATTCTACTTAATTTGGTGTATGGTGTCCAGGATATTCTACTTAATTTGGTGTATGGTGTCCAGGATATTCTACTTAATTTGGTGTATGGTGTTCAGGATATTCTACTTAATTTGGTGTATGGTGTCCAGGATATTCTACTTAATTTGGTGTATGGTGTCCAGGATATTCTACTTAATTTGGTGTATGGTGTCCAGGATATTCTACTATAATTTAGTGTATGGTGTCCAGGATATTCTACTTCCTTTGGTATATAGCATCCATGATATTCTACTTAATTTGGTGTATTCTGACCAGAATATTCTACTTCCTTTGTTGAATGGTGTCCAGGATGGACAATTTCTTTTGATGTACAGTGTCCACAATATTCTATTTCCTTTTATGTATTATGTCCAGGAAATTCCACTTCCTTTAGTGTATGATGTCCAGAATGTTGTACTTCCTTGGGTGTATGGTGACCAGGAAATTCTACTTCTGTTGGTGTATTGTAATGGTATTGTTAATAGTTGCCATTTCTCTATAAGGAAACATTCGGAATTCATTGACTTCCTCAGTAACTTAAAACAATTTTTAAGGAAAATAGTTTTTTCAAGTCTAGTCATTGTTATTCCTTTTTCCAGGATTGATGGGAGTTTCCTTCCTAATCTTTTACTTGAAGTAGTGTGGAATTTCAGCATATTGATTATGTAATTATTTTCTTATCAAATTACATGTGCTATCCATTGTACTTGTTGCTGCTGATGGTAGTCTTCAATGATGCAGTTTTTGTTCTTTGGTATGATGTCCTGGTAATTCCACATCTTTAGGCATATAGTATCTAAGACATTTACATTCTTTGGGCATATGGTATCCAGGAAATTCTACTTCTTAACCACCTTGTATTATTAAAAATTTCTTATTTTTCCTCTTTCTTCTTCATTTAAAATCTTCATATATTCCTTTTTCTATTCTATAATTCATTCAATTTCTATTTTTCTCTTTCATTTTTCCTCTTTCTTCTTCATTTAAAATCTTCATATATTCCTTTTTCTATTCTATAATTCATTCAATTTCTATTTTTCTCTTTCATTTTTCCTCTTTCTTCTTCATTTAAAATCATCATATATTCCTTTTTCTATTCTATAATTCATTCAATTTCTATTTTTCTCTTTCATTTTTCCTCTTTCTTCTTCATTTAAAATCATCATATATTCCTTTTTCTATTCTATAATTCATTCAATTTCTATTTTTCTCTTTCATTTTTCCTCTTTCTTCTTCATTTAAAATCTTCATATATTCCTTTTTCTATTCTATAATTCATTCAATTTCTATTTTTCTCTTTCATTTTTCCTCTTTCTTCTTCATTTAAAATCTTCATATATTCCTTTTTCTATTCTATAATTCATTCAATTTCTATTTTTCTCTTTCATTTTTCCTCTTTCTTCTTCATTTAAAATCTTCATATATTCCTTTTTCTATTCTATAATTCATTCAATTTCTATTTTTCTCTTTCATTTTTCCTCTTTCTTCTTCATTTAAAATCTTCATATATTCCTTTTTCTATTCTATAATTCATTCAATTTCTATTTTTCTCTTTCATTTTTCCTCTTTCTTCTTCATTTAAAATCTTCATATATTCCTTTTTCTATTCTATAATCATTCAATTTCTATTTTTCTCTTTCATTTTTCCTCTTTCTTCTTCATTTAAAATCATCATATATTCCTTTTTCTATTCTATAATTCATTCAATTTCTATTTTTCTCTTTCATTTTTCCTCTTTCTTCTTCATTTAAAATCTTCATATATTCCTTTTTCTATTCTATAATTCATTCAATTTCTATTTTTCTCTTTCATTTTTCCTCTTTCTTCTTCATTTAAAATCATCATATATTCCTTTTTCTATTCTATGATTCATTCAATTTCTATTTTTCTCTTTCATTTTTCCTCTTTCTTTTTCATTTAAAATCTTCATATTTTTCGTTTTTCTTTTAACAGTTGATTTTCTTTCTCTTTCTTTTTTTTAATTTTTGCTACTTTAATTAAAATATTATTTTCTTTTCCTTTTCAAAGGCTTTTTTCCATTTTTTAATCTTTCATTTTTTCTCTTTCTTTTTCATATATAAACTTCTTATTTTTCTCTTTCTTTTTAGACCTTATTTCTCTTCTTGTTCTTTCCCTTTCATTTTCATTCTTCTTCATGATTATTCTTTCTTTTTCGTTTTTTCACTGATTTTTTCCTTTCTTTCTTTTACGTTTGATTTTACTTCTTTCCTCATCTCAAATCTTCATTCATCCCTATTTCGAATGGTTTCTTTTGCTTTTCTTCTTTGTTTCATTCTCTCCCCTCTCTGTTTCTATTGCCTTTCTTTCTCATTCTCTGCAATTCCTTCTCTCTAGCTCTCATTATTTTGTTCTTTCTTTTCCTATGTATCCCTTTCTTTATTTTCCTTACTTCTTCTCACACTTTTTTTTAACCTGTTACCAATTTCCTTGATCATGGTGAAATGAATGCGGAACAATTAAAAATGTACTCATTTAACTTTAAAATTTCAGACATTTTAAGAAAAAAAAAAAAAGATTTTTTTTTTAATAATTTTAAAATATATTTTTTATCAAACAGCATTCTAATATGGGACACAGATATCTTTTTTTTCGTTAATTTTAGATTCAGAACAAGATTCTCCTCACCAATACGATGATCCGACCAAAGCAGCACTACTGCATCAAGTGCAAATCGGTAGTTATTAATTTTTAATTAATCATTATTAGTTATTAACGCATAAAAATGCAAATCAGATCAAAAAGAGGAAAATTTTTCTTTAGTTTTTTTGTTACGATTGCAAAAGGTTTGACTGCCACTGATCACAGACAAGTACAAAGATGTATGCCATTTATTTGTGAGTATGAGACATGAAATGGTATTTAAACATAAATCAACATTTTACATAGAGATAGCCATATATATATATATATATATATATATATATATATATATATATATATATATATTTCATTGAATAATATAGACATATTGCATCCATTTTGTTTTGATACTGATCCTTTCAAGTTGTCTAACCAATTTCTGATGTTAAGATGAAATTCATGAAGCTGTAGTTTTTGTTAACCCAAGTACTTTTGATCTTTTCCAAGATTATCTTCAGAGGTGAATTACAAAGACAAACTAATGCAACTGCAATAAAATCTACATTCTGTTGTGATAGTGATCTTTAAAATATGCACAAACACATGCTGTAATTATTTTAAAATTTATCTTTTGTATCTATGAAATTTTTAGCAAAACAAGTGTTTCAACATAAAGGAACTGACTGGAAATTGGTAAAAATGTAAAATGGTATTAGTGTTATATGCATTTTAATATATTGCTGCTACATTCATAATAAATTTTGTTGATTGTTGGTTGATTTGGATATAGATGAACTTGAGAATGTGAAGTTTTAGTTAATTATTTTCACAGTGTAGTATATTGGCATAGTCAACAAGTATTTTCCTATATTGTGATGTTCTATTACACAACATATAAAAACACATTCCTATCCACCTTCCTGTTCAATTTGTTTGAATGAAGATATGCTGCTTAAATATACATGTATATATATATATATATATATATATATATATATATATATATATATATATATATACCCTATTTACATTGTTTGGACTATCATCCTCATCTTTGTTGCCATATTTATCACAATGTTTCAGCCGTTGCACGCTTTGGCCTTCTTCAGATAGTCTACTCCTGCGAGCAAAATAAAGGGTTCAGTTTGACATTCCAACTGCCTGAAGAAGGCTGGGGCGTGCAATGGCCGAAACCTTGGGATTTAATATGGCAATAAAGATAAGGATGATAGTCCAAACAATGTAATTTAGTATATATATATATATATATATATATATATATATATGTGAAATGTGTATGTATATATATATATATATATATATATATATATATATATATATATATATATATATATATATATATATGTATATATATATATATATATATATGCAATTTTTTATATATATTATTTATATATTATATATGCACGGTGCTTATTGGAAAGACTTCAAAAATTAAAAAATTAATAAGTTTGTCTGATGATCACAAAAAGTGTGAAACCCGGGGTAAAAAACTCACATCAATCCAACTATATATACATATATATATATATATATATATATATATATATATATATATATAATTTATTTTCTGAAAAGAAAAACTTTATTAGATCGCACGAGAAATTATATAAAAAACTAAATAAAAGCACCTTGTCAGTCGTTTTTAATGAAATGTGCTTGAAAGAAGGATTGCTGCCTAAATACACAAATATATATATAGATATATATATATAGACATATATACGTGTATGTGTGTGCTTGTGTATATATATATATATATATATATATATATATATATATATATATATATATAAAGAGAGAGAGAGCGAGAGAGAGAAAGAAACAGAAAGAGTGAGAGAGAGAGTGATAAGCCCAAAATGCTGTCAGTCAGTGAGATACTGAGAGAAAAAATTATTTTAAGACAAACACTCCTTGCAATAAAGTGCTCGATATCAGAGATAAAGCATTTATAGAATTAATACAAATATAAAGTTTGTCACTTATCTGATTGGTGTTAGTAAGGGTCACAAAGCAATGTCTGGGGCCCCAAATCAAGATTTGTTCAGTCCCCAGTTGTGGGAGATAAGGGGTAGTATGCCCTAGTCCTGATCTGTATAATTGTCTTTGAGCTAAAAGATTTTTTCCTTCCTAATCATTAACCTTAACTTATTCTTCCTTATTTCACCAACACAGTATTACACTATATTTAGGTACCTTTTGTAATTCACTGTCATACTTTTTATTGTCTTTTAATGATCATTAAATTTCCACACCTGCTTGATTTTGACATCCCCAATGTATAACTCATGCCTTGTGCTGTCCCTTTTGCTAACAACCATACCAGTAATAGATTAATTTTATACTGCTGCCATATATGGTCTCGTGCCTCAATTTTTGTGTACCGCTGTGTACTAGTGAGCAAACCAAAAGAAGCTGACTCATTGTATAGTTTTCCAAGAGAAGGTTAACCAATCAGAAGACTTGGAATATTCAATCCGACGTGTATAAAGGCGGCCATTTTGTTTTCTTGGAATATCCACTGCTAACCTGTCAGACGAAAGACCTGAAGAAGTACGCTTTCCTACTCTCTCCGAATATTCACTGCCAACCTCTGATATGGAAGACATTAAGAATTACTGAACAGCTGCTACTAGATATTGGTGCTGTTTCATTGAACAAATTACTTACTACGTTGGATTTCTACATTCAGACTACGGTGATCATGTTTTACACTCTGTTCGTCTTAAGGTCCTCAACAAAATCCAGACACAGATATGCAATGTGGTTGGCCCAGATCTGGCATTTTGTCTACAGCCGCTCTCTCACAGATGTGATGTCGCCTCCTTCTGTCTTTTCTACAAATACTTTCACGATAACTGCTCCGACGAGCTACATTTGCTAGTTCCCAGTCTGCATGAATTTAAACGTGCAACTAGGCTGGCATCTCGATCCCACCCTATCACTGTCAAAACAGTTAAATGTAGCCATCTCTTCTACTCCAACAGCTTCATGTCTCGCACCTCCCGTCTGTGGAATTCCCTTCCTATTACTTGTTTCCCTGATAGCTATAATCTCCAATTATTCAAATGCAATGTCAATCGACATCTCCAGATGCCTTGATCTATTCTCTGTCCTTCTCTTCATCCTTTCCTCTATCACGTCTCTTTATTATCATTCACACTCTCTGTAACTCCCTGCATGCTAGTGGCATCCCGCCTTGCTTGGGGTGAAATGCTTAAAAAAAAAAAAATCAAATTTCCACACATATTTCTTTTGATAAAAGTAAGAGCAAAACTAAAAATATACAAGTGAACCATTATTTTCCCCCATCTATAAAATCAATTCAGATGAGTGGAAAATACTTTTAATACAGCATGGCATTTTTACGACACTGAAAGTCCAAGGAGGAAATCTGAGTAGAGGAGATTTCGAGGTGGCAGATCGGGACAATACTTACCAAATCTGTCACTTACAACCTGATAAGATTTTAAAGCTTCCCTTGTCTTTTGAAAACATTGCTCATGCTTGGTCTCAGGATATGACCAAACACAACGGTGCTTGAATCAATAATCTTATAACCAAGAGTTTTATTGCAGTATTTCATTTCGCTGATATAAATCCAAATTTGTATTATACTCTATTTTGTTAGTGGTATTTGCTGCAAAGATGTCAACTGAGAATTGGAATCAGAAATCTGACGAACCTGACAAAACTAAATCCCATTTCTTATTTAAATAATATGGAAAAAGAATAAGAGGCATCTCTCTTGTCAATATTTATATAAGTTTCGGCTTGGCTGTCGCAGAGGTTGTTTTTGATTTACAAAGTAAGAGAAATTTTATTCCACAGATTCTGAAGAGCAAAGAAAGGGAAGGAGATGACGGGTAATGTTTGATTGGGTGGAATTGGGACGGGGCTCTGGGCTACGCAAAATCAAATCATGGAAATTCCACAGAGTTTTACAAAGGTAATGATAACATTTATCATTCTAACTGGAAAATTATTATAGTACATGTTTTCAGGGTATAGGGTAAGGTTGATAGAAAAAGGAAAAGATAGGAAGAAAATAGAGAGAGATAAAGAGAAAAGAAAGAGGGAAAGGGGGATAAAAAGAAAGTAGAGACAGGGGAGAAAAAAGAATAGAGAGTATGGATGAATGAGAGAAAGAAGAGCTAATAAAAGTAACCATAGAGAGAGGAAAGAAGAAATAGAATAAAGAGCCAGGAAGGAAGAGAAAGAAGAGAGGATGAAGAGAGAGTATAAACATAGAGAGAGAGAAGAGAGAAAAAAAGAACAGAGAGCAAGAAGAAAAGAGAGTAAGAAGACAGAACAAAGAGAATAAAGAGCCTGGAAGGAAGAGAAAGAACAGAGGATGAAGAGAGAGTATAAACATAGAGAGAGAGAAGAGAGAAAAAAAGAATAGAGAGCAAGAAGAAAAGAGAGGAAGAAGACAGAACAAAGAGAATAAAGAGCCAGGAAGGAAGAGAAAGAACAGAGGATGAAGAGAAAGTATAAACATAGAGAGAGAGAAGAGAGAAAAAAAGAATAGAGAGCAAGAAGAAAAGAGAGTAAGAAGACAGAACAAAGAGAATAAAGAGCCTGGAATGAAGAGAAAGAACTGAGGATGAAGAGAGAGTATAAACATAGAGAGAGAGAAGAGAGAAAAAAGGAATAGAGAGCAAGAAGAAAAGAGAGTAAGGAGACAGAACAAAGAGAATAAAGAGCCAGGAAAGAAGAGAAAGAACAGAGGATGAAGAGAGAGTATAAACATAGAGAGAGAGAAGAGAGAAAAAAAGAATAGAGAGCAAGAAGAAAAGAGAGTAAGAAGACAGAACAAAGAGAATAAAGAGCCAGGAAAGAAGAGAAAGAACAGAGGATGAAGAGAGAGTATAAACATAGAGAGAGAGAAGAGAGAAAAAAAGAATAGAGAGCAAGAAGAAAAGAGAGTAAGAAGACAGAACAAAAAGAATAAAGAGACAGGAAGGAAGAGAAAGAACTGAGGATGAAGAGAGAGTATAAACATAGAGAGAGAGAAGAGAGAAAAAAAGAATAGAGAGCAAGAAGAAAAGAGAGTAAGAAGACAGAACAAAGAGAATAAAGAGCCAGGAAGGAAGAGAAAGAACAGAGGATGAAGAGAAAGTGTAAACACAGAGAGAGAGAAGAGAGAAAAAAAGAATAGAGAGCAAGAAGAAAAGAGAGTAAGAAGACAGAACAAAGAGAATAAAGAGCCAGGAAGGAAGAGAAAGAACAGAGGATGAAGAGAAAGTATAAACATAGAGAGAGAGAAGAGAGAAAAAAAGAATAGAGAGCAAGAAGAAAAGAGAGTAAGAAGACAGAACAAAGAGAATAAAGAGCCAAGAAAGAAGAGAAGGAACAGAGGATGAAGAGAGAGTATAAACATAGAGAGAGAGAAGAGAGAAAAAAGGAATAGAGAGCAAGAAGAAAAGAGAGTAAGAAAACAGAACAAAGAGAATAAAGAGCCAGGAAAGAAGAGAAAGAACAGAGGATGAAGAGAGAGTATAAACATAGAGAGAGAGAAGAGAGAAAAAAAGAATAGAGTGCAAGAAGAAAAGAGAGTAAGAAGACAGAACAAAGAGAATAAAGAGCCAGGAAGGAAGAGAAAGAACAGAGGATGAAGAGAGAGTATAAACATAGAGAGAGAGAAGAGAGAAAATAAGGAATAGAGAGCAAGAAGAAAAGAGAGTAAGAAGACAGAACAAAGAGAATAAAGAGACAGGAAGGAAGAGAAAGAACAGAGGATGAAGAGAGAGTATAAACATAGAGAGAGAGAAGAGAGAAAAAAAGATTAGAGAGCAAGAAGAAAAGAGAGTAAGAAGACAGAACAAAGAGAATAAAGAGCCAGGAAGAAAGAGAAAGAACAGAGGATGAAGAGAGAGTATAAACATAGAGAGGGAGAAGAGAGAAAAAAGGAATAGAGAGCAAGAAGACAGAACAAAGATAATAAAGAGCCAGGAAGGAAGAGAAAGAAGAGAGGATGAAGAGAGAGAGTATAAACATAGAGAGAGAGAAGAGAAAAAAAAGAATAGAGAGCAAGAAGAAAAGAGAGTAAGAAGACAGAACAAAGACAATAAAGAGCCAGGAAGGAAGAGAAAGAACAGAGGATGAAGAGAAAGTATAAACATAGAGAGAGAGAAGAGAGAAAAAAAGAATAGAGAGCAAGAAGAAAAGAGAGTAAGAAGACAGAACAAAGAGAATAAAGAGCCAGGAAGGAAGAGAAAGAACAGAGGATGAAGAGAGAGTATAAACATAGAGAGAGAGAAGAGAGAAAATAAGGAATAGAGAGCAAGAAGGAAAGAGAGTAAGAAGACAGAACAAAGAGAATAAAGAGACAGGAAGGAGGAGAAAGAACAGAGGATGAAGAGAGAGTATAAACATAGAGAGAGAGAAGAGAGAAAATAAGGAATAGAGAGCAAGAAGAAAAGAGAGTAAGAAGACAGAACAAAGAGA
The DNA here is from genome assembly GCA_964036315.1 of Acanthosepion esculentum. Lineage (NCBI taxonomy): Eukaryota > Metazoa > Mollusca > Cephalopoda > Sepiida > Sepiidae > Acanthosepion > Acanthosepion esculentum. The sequence goes on from OZ038516.1 coordinate 32,496,682, forward strand.
ATAAAGAGCCAGGAAGGAAGAGAAAGAACAGAGGATGAAGAGAGAGTATAAACATAGAGAGAGAGAAGAAAGAAAAAAAGAATAGAGAGCAAGAAGAAAATAGAGTAAGAAGACAGAACAAAGAGAATAAAGAGCCAGGAAGGAAGAGAAAGAAGAGAGGATGAAGAGAAAGTATAAACATAGAGAGAGAGAAGAGAGAAAAAAAGAATAGAGAGCAAGAAGAAAAGAGAGTAAGAAGACAGAACAAAGAGAATAAAGAGCCAGGAAGGAAGAGAAAGAACAGAGGATGAAGAGAAAGTATAAACATAGAGAGATAGAAGAGAGAAAAAAAGAATAGAGAGCAAGAAGAAAAGAGAGTAAGAAGACAGAACAAAGAGAATAAAGAGCCAGGAAGGAAGAGAAAGAACAGAGGATGAAGAGAAAGTATAAACATAGAGAGAGAGAAGAGAGAAAAAAAGAATAGAGAGCAAGAAGAAAAGAGAGTAAGAAGACAGAACAAAGACAATAAAGAGCCAGGAAGGAAGAGAAAGAACAGAGGATGAAGAGAGAGTATAAACATAGAGAGAGAGAAGAAAGAAAAAAAGAATAGAGAGCAAGAAGAAAATAGAGTAAGAAGACAGAACAAAGAGAATAAAGAGCCAGGAAGGAAGAGAAAGAAGAGAGGATGAAGAGAAAGTATAAACATAGAGAGAGAGAAGAGAGAAAAAAAGAATAGAGAGCAAGAAGAAAAGAGAGTAAGAAGACAGAACAAAGAGAATAAAGAGCCAGGAAGGAAGAGAAAGAACAGAGGATGAAGAGAGAGTATAAACATAGAGAGAGAGAAGAGAGAAAAAAAGAATAGAGAGCAAGAAGAAAAGAGAGTAAGAGGACAGAACAAAGAGAATAAAGAGCCAGGAAGGAAGAGAAAGAACAGAGGATGAAGAGAAAGTATAAACATAGAGAGAGAGAAGAGAGAAAAAAAGAATAGAGAGCAAGAAGAAAAGAGAGTAAGAAGACAGAACAAAGAGAATAAAGAGCCAGGAAGGAAGAGAAAGAAGAGAGGATGAAGAGAAAGTATAAACATAGAGAGAGAGAAGAGAGAAAAAAAGAATAGAGAGCAAGAAGAAAAGAGAGTAAGAAGACAGAACAAAGAGAATAAAGAGCCAGGAAGAAAGAGAAAGAACAGAGGATGAAGAGAGAGTATAAACATAGAGAGGGAGAAGAGAGAAAAAAGGAATAGAGAGCAAGAAGAAAAGAGAGTAAGAAGACAGAACAAAGAGAATAAAGAGCCAGGAAGGAAGAGAAAGAACAGAGGATGAAGAGAGAGTATAAACATAGAGAGAGAGAAGAGAGAAAATAAGGAATAGAGAGCAAGAAGAAAAGAGAGTAAGAAGACAGAACAAAGAGAATAAAGAGACAGGAAGGAAGAGAAAGAACAGAGGATGAAGAGAGAGTATAAACATAGAGAGAGAGAAGAGAGAAAAAAGATTAGAGAGCAAGAAGAAAAGAGAGTAAGAAGACAGAACAAAGAGAATAAAGAGCCAGGAAGAAAGAGAAAGAACAGAGGATGAAGAGAGAGTATAAACATAGAGAGGGAGAAGAGAGAAAAAAGGAATAGAGAGCAAGAAGAAAAGAGAGTAAGAAGACAGAACAAAGAGAATAAAGAGCCAGGAAGGAAGAGAAAGAAGAGAGGATGAAGAGAGAGAGTATAAACATAGAGAGAGAGAAGAGAAAAAAAAGAATAGAGAGCAAGAAGAAAAGAGAGTAAGAAGACAGAACAAAGACAATAAAGAGCCAGGAAGGAAGAGAAAGAACAGAGGATGAAGAGAAAGTATAAACATAGAGAGAGAGAAGAGAGAAAAAAAGAATAGAGAGCAAGAAGAAAAGAGAGTAAGAAGACAGAACAAAGAGAATAAAGAGCCAGGAAGGAAGAGAAAGAACAGAGGATGAAGAGAGAGTATAAACATAGAGAGAGAGAAGAGAGAAAATAAGGAATAGAGAGCAAGAAGAAAAGAGAGCAAGAAGACAGAACAAAGAGAATAAAGAGACAGGAAGGAAGAGAAAGAACAGAGGATGAAGAGAGAGTATAAACATAGAGAGAGAGAAGAGAGAAAATAAGGAATAGAGAGCAAGAAGAAAAGAGAGTAAGAAGACAGAACAAAGAGAATAAAGAGCCAGGAAGGAAGAGAAAGAACAGAGGATGAAGAGAGAGTATAAACATAGAGAGAGAGAAGAAAGAAAAAAAGAATAGAGAGCAAGAAGAAAATAGAGTAAGAAGACAGAACAAAGAGAATAAAGAGCCAGGAAGGAAGAGAAAGAAGAGAGGATGAAGAGAAAGTATAAACATAGAGAGAGAGAAGAGAGAAAAAAAGAATAGAGAGCAAGAAGTAAAGAGAGTAAGAAGACAGAACAGAGAGAATAAAAAGCCAGGAAGGAAGAGCAAGAACAGAGGATTAAGGGAAAGTATAAACATAGAGAGAGAGAAGAGAGTAAAAAAAGTATAGAGAGCAAGAAGAAAAGAGAGTAAGAAGACAGAACAAAGAGAATAATGAGCCTGGAAGGAAGAGAAAGAACAGAGGATGAAGAGAGAGTATAAACATAAAGAGGGAGAAGAGAGAAAAAAAGAATAGAGAGCAAGAAGAAAAGAGAGTAAGAAGACAGAACAAAGAGAATAAAGAGCCAGGAAAGAAGAGAAAGAACAGAGGATGAAGAGAGAGTATAAACATAGAGAGAGAGAAGAGAGAAAAAAAGAATAGAGAGCAAGAAGAAAAGAGAGTAAGAAGACAGAACAAAGAGAATAAAAAGCCAGGAAGGAAGAGAAAGAACAGAGGATTAAGGGAAAGTATAAACATAGAGAGAGAGAAGAGAGTAAAAAAAGTATAGAGAGCAAGAAGAAAAGAGAGTAAGAAGACAGAACAAAGAGAATAATGAGCCTGGAAGGAAGAGAAAGAACAGAGGATGAAGAGAGAGTATAAACATAGAGAGAGAAGAGAGAAAAAAAGAATAGAGAGCAAGAAGAAAAGAGAGTAAGAAGACAGAACAAAGAGAATAATGAGCCTGGAAGGAAGAGAAAGAACAGAGGATGAAGAGAGAGTATAAACATAGAGAGAGAGAAGAGAGAAAAAAAGAATAGAGAGCAAGAAGAAAAGAGAGTAAGAAGACAGAACAAAGAGAATAAAGAGCCTGGAAGGAAGAGAAAGAACAGAGGATGAAGAGAGAGTATAAACATAGAGAGAGAGAAGAGAGAAAAAAAGAATAGAGAGCAAGAAGAAAAGAGAGTAAGAAGACAGAACAAAGAGAATAAAGAGCCTGGAATGAAGAGAAAGAACAGAGGATGAAGAGAGAGTATAAACATAGAGAGAGAGAAGAGAGAAAAAAAGAATAGAGAGCAAGAAGAAAAGAGAGTAAGAGGACAGAACAAAGAGAATACAGAGCCAGGAAGGAAGAGAAAGAACAGAGGATGAAGAGAAAGTATAAACATAGAGAGAGAGAAGAGAGAAAAAAAGAATAGAGAGCAAGAAGAAAAGAGAGTAAGAAGACAGAACAAAGAGAATAAAGAGCCAGGAAGGAAGAGAAAGAAGAGAGGATGAAGAGAAAGTATAAACATAGAGAGAGAGAAGAGAGAAAAAAAGAATAGAGAGCAAGAAGTAAAGAGAGTAAGAAGACAGAACAAAGAGAATAAAAAGCCAGGAAGGAAGAGAAAGAACAGAGGATTAAGGGAAAGTATAAACATAGAGAGAGAGAAGAGAGTAAAAAAAGTATAGAGAGCAAGAAGAAAAGAGAGTAAGAAGACAGAACAAAGAGAATAATGAGCCTGGAAGGAAGAGAAAGAACAGAGGATGAAGAGAGAGTATAAACATAGAGAGAGAGAAGAGAGAAAAAAAGAATAGAGAGCAAGAAGAAAAGAGAGTAAGAAGACAGAACAAAGAGAATAAAGAGCCAGGAAAGAAGAGAAAGAACAGAGGATGAAGAGAGAGTATAAACATAGAGAGAGAGAAGAGAGAAAAAAAGAATAGAGAGCAAGAAGAAAAGAGAGTAAGAAGACAGAACAAAGAGAATAAAAAGCCAGGAAGGAAGAGAAAGAACAGAGGATTAAGGGAAAGTATAAACATAGAGAGAGAGAAGAGAGTAAAAAAAGTATAGAGAGCAAGAAGAAAAGAGAGTAAGAAGACAGAACAAAGACAATAATGAGCCTGGAAGGAAGAGAAAGAACAGAGGATGAAGAGAGAGTATAAACATAGAGAGAGAGAAGAGAGAAAAAAAGAATAGAGAGCAAGAAGAAAAGAGAGTAAGAAGACAGAACAAAAAGAATAAAGAGCCTGGAAGGAAGAGAAAGAACAGAGGATGAAGAGAGAGTATAAACATAGAGAGAGAGAAGAGAGAAAAAAAGAATAGAGAGCAAGAAGAAAAGAGAGTAAGAGGACAGAACAAAGAGAATAAAGAGCCAGGAAGGAAGTGAAAGAACAGAGGATGAAGAGAGAGTATAAACATAGAGAGAGAGAAGAGAGAAAAAAAGAATAGAGAGCAAGAAGAAAAGAGAGTAAGAAGACAGAACAAAGAGAATAATGAGCCTGGAAGGAAGAGAAAGAACAGAGGATGAAGAGAGAGTATAAACATAGAGAGAGAGAAGAGAGAAAAAAAGAATAGAGAGCAAGAAGAAAAGAGAGTAAGAAGACAGAACAAAGAGAATAAAGAGCCTGGAAGGAAGAGAAAGAACAGAGGATGAAGAGAGAGTATAAACATAGAGAGAGAGAAGAGAGAAAAAAAGAATAGAGAGCAAGAAGAAAATAGAGTAAGAAGACAGAACAAAGAGAATAAAGAGCCTGGAAGGAAGAGAAAGAACAGAGGATGAAGAGAGAGTATAAACATAGAGAGAGAGAAGAGAGAAAAAAAGAATAGAGAGCAAGAAGAAAAGAGAGTAAGAAGACAGAACAAAGAGAATAAAGAGCCAGGAAAGAAGAGAAAGAAGAGAGGATTAAGGGAAAGTATAAACATAGAGAGAGAGAAGAGAGAAAAAAAGAATAGAGAGCAAGAAGAAAAGAGAGTAAGAAGACAGAACAAAGAGAATAAAAAGCCAGGAAGGAAGAGAAAGAACAGAGGATTAAGGGAAAGTATAAACATAGAGAGAGAGAAGAGAGTAAAAAAAGTATAGAGAGCAAGAAGAAAAGAGAGTAAGAAGACAGAACAAAGACAATAATGAGCCTGGAAGGAAGAGAAAGAACAGAGGATGAAGAGAGAGTATAAACATAGAGAGAGAGAAGAGAGAAAAAAAGAATAGAGAGCAAGAAGAAAAGAGAGCAAGAAGACAGAACAAAGAGAATAAAGAGACAGGAAGGAAGAGAAAGAACAGAGGATGAAGAGAGAGTATAAACATAGAGAGAGAGAAGAGAGAAAATAAGGAATAGAGAGCAAGAAGAAAAGAGAGTAAGAAGACAGAACAAAGAGAATAAAGAGCCAGGAAGGAAGAGAAAGAACAGAGGATGAAGAGAGAGTATAAACATAGAGAGAGAGAAGAAAGAAAAAAAGAATAGAGAGCAAGAAGAAAATAGAGTAAGAAGACAGAACAAAGAGAATAAAGAGCCAGGAAGGAAGAGAAAGAAGAGAGGATGAAGAGAAAGTATAAACATAGAGAGAGAGAAGAGAGAAAAAAAGAATAGAGAGCAAGAAGTAAAGAGAGTAAGAAGACAGAACAGAGAGAATAAAAAGCCAGGAAGGAAGAGCAAGAACAGAGGATTAAGGGAAAGTATAAACATAGAGAGAGAGAAGAGAGTAAAAAAAGTATAGAGAGCAAGAAGAAAAGAGAGTAAGAAGACAGAACAAAGAGAATAATGAGCCTGGAAGGAAGAGAAAGAACAGAGGATGAAGAGAGAGTATAAACATAAAGAGGGAGAAGAGAGAAAAAAAGAATAGAGAGCAAGAAGAAAAGAGAGTAAGAAGACAGAACAAAGAGAATAAAGAGCCAGGAAAGAAGAGAAAGAACAGAGGATGAAGAGAGAGTATAAACATAGAGAGAGAGAAGAGAGAAAAAAAGAATAGAGAGCAAGAAGAAAAGAGAGTAAGAAGACAGAACAAAGAGAATAAAAAGCCAGGAAGGAAGAGAAAGAACAGAGGATTAAGGGAAAGTATAAACATAGAGAGAGAGAAGAGAGTAAAAAAAGTATAGAGAGCAAGAAGAAAAGAGAGTAAGAAGACAGAACAAAGAGAATAATGAGCCTGGAAGGAAGAGAAAGAACAGAGGATGAAGAGAGAGTATAAACATAGAGAGAGAAGAGAGAAAAAAAGAATAGAGAGCAAGAAGAAAAGAGAGTAAGAAGACAGAACAAAGAGAATAATGAGCCTGGAAGGAAGAGAAAGAACAGAGGATGAAGAGAGAGTATAAACATAGAGAGAGAGAAGAGAGAAAAAAAGAATAGAGAGCAAGAAGAAAAGAGAGTAAGAAGACAGAACAAAGAGAATAAAGAGCCTGGAAGGAAGAGAAAGAACAGAGGATGAAGAGAGAGTATAAACATAGAGAGAGAGAAGAGAGAAAAAAAGAATAGAGAGCAAGAAGAAAAGAGAGTAAGAAGACAGAACAAAGAGAATAAAGAGCCTGGAATGAAGAGAAAGAACAGAGGATGAAGAGAGAGTATAAACATAGAGAGAGAGAAGAGAGAAAAAAAGAATAGAGAGCAAGAAGAAAAGAGAGTAAGAGGACAGAACAAAGAGAATACAGAGCCAGGAAGGAAGAGAAAGAACAGAGGATGAAGAGAAAGTATAAACATAGAGAGAGAGAAGAGAGAAAAAAAGAATAGAGAGCAAGAAGAAAAGAGAGTAAGAAGACAGAACAAAGAGAATAAAGAGCCAGGAAGGAAGAGAAAGAAGAGAGGATGAAGAGAAAGTATAAACATAGAGAGAGAGAAGAGAGAAAAAAAGAATAGAGAGCAAGAAGTAAAGAGAGTAAGAAGACAGAACAAAGAGAATAAAAAGCCAGGAAGGAAGAGAAAGAACAGAGGATTAAGGGAAAGTATAAACATAGAGAGAGAGAAGAGAGTAAAAAAAGTATAGAGAGCAAGAAGAAAAGAGAGTAAGAAGACAGAACAAAGAGAATAATGAGCCTGGAAGGAAGAGAAAGAACAGAGGATGAAGAGAGAGTATAAACATAGAGAGAGAGAAGAGAGAAAAAAAGAATAGAGAGCAAGAAGAAAAGAGAGTAAGAAGACAGAACAAAGAGAATAAAGAGCCAGGAAAGAAGAGAAAGAACAGAGGATGAAGAGAGAGTATAAACATAGAGAGAGAGAAGAGAGAAAAAAAGAATAGAGAGCAAGAAGAAAAGAGAGTAAGAAGACAGAACAAAGAGAATAAAAAGCCAGGAAGGAAGAGAAAGAACAGAGGATTAAGGGAAAGTATAAACATAGAGAGAGAGAAGAGAGTAAAAAAAGTATAGAGAGCAAGAAGAAAAGAGAGTAAGAAGACAGAACAAAGACAATAATGAGCCTGGAAGGAAGAGAAAGAACAGAGGATGAAGAGAGAGTATAAACATAGAGAGAGAGAAGAGAGAAAAAAAGAATAGAGAGCAAGAAGAAAAGAGAGTAAGAAGACAGAACAAAAAGAATAAAGAGCCTGGAAGGAAGAGAAAGAACAGAGGATGAAGAGAGAGTATAAACATAGAGAGAGAGAAGAGAGAAAAAAAGAATAGAGAGCAAGAAGAAAAGAGAGTAAGAGGACAGAACAAAGAGAATAAAGAGCCAGGAAGGAAGTGAAAGAACAGAGGATGAAGAGAGAGTATAAACATAGAGAGAGAGAAGAGAGAAAAAAAGAATAGAGAGCAAGAAGAAAAGAGAGTAAGAAGACAGAACAAAGAGAATAATGAGCCTGGAAGGAAGAGAAAGAACAGAGGATGAAGAGAGAGTATAAACATAGAGAGAGAGAAGAGAGAAAAAAAGAATAGAGAGCAAGAAGAAAAGAGAGTAAGAAGACAGAACAAAGAGAATAAAGAGCCTGGAAGGAAGAGAAAGAACAGAGGATGAAGAGAGAGTATAAACATAGAGAGAGAGAAGAGAGAAAAAAAGAATAGAGAGCAAGAAGAAAATAGAGTAAGAAGACAGAACAAAGAGAATAAAGAGCCTGGAAGGAAGAGAAAGAACAGAGGATGAAGAGAGAGTATAAACATAGAGAGAGAGAAGAGAGAAAAAAAGAATAGAGAGCAAGAAGAAAAGAGAGTAAGAAGACAGAACAAAGAGAATAAAGAGCCAGGAAAGAAGAGAAAGAAGAGAGGATTAAGGGAAAGTATAAACATAGAGAGAGAGAAGAGAGTAAAAAAGAATAGAGAGCAAGAAGAAAAGAGAGTAAGAAGACAGAACAAAGAGAATAATGAGCCTGGAAGGAAGAGAAAGAACAGAGGATGAAGAGAGAGTATAAACATAGAGAGAGAGAAGAGAGAAAAAAAGAATAGAGAGCAAGAAGAAAAGAGAGCAAGAAGAAAAGAGAGGAAGAAGACAGAACAAAGAGAATAAAGAGCAGGGAAGGAAGTGAAAGAACTGAGGATGAAGAGAGAGTATAAACATAGAGAGAGAGAAGAGAGAAAAAAAGAATAGAGAGAAAGAAGAAAAGAGAGTAAGAAGACAGAACAAAGAGAATAAAGAGCCTGGAATGAACAGAAAGAACAGAGGATGAAGAGAGAGTATAAACATAGAGAGAGAGAAGAGAGAAAAAAAGAATAGAGAGCAAGAAGAAAATAGAGTAAGAAGACAGAACAAAGAGAATAAAGAGCCTGGAAGGAAGAGAAAGAACAGAGGATGAAGAGAGAGTATAAACATAGAGAGAGAGAAGAGAGAAAAAAAGAATAGAGAGCAAGAAGAAAAGAGAGGAAGAAGACAGAACAAAGAGAATAAAGAGCCAGGAAGGAAGTGAAAGAACAGAGGATGAAGAGAGAGTATAAACATAGAGAGAGAGAAGAGAGAAAAAAAGAATAGAGAGCAAGAAGAAAAGAGAGTAAGAAGACAGAACAAAGAGAATAATGAGCCTGGAAGGAAGAGAAAGAACAGAGGATGAAGAGAGAGTATAAACATAGAGAGAGAGAAGAGAGAAAAAAAGAATAGAGAGCAAGAAGAAAAGAGAGTAAGAAGACAGAACAAAGAGAATAAAGAGCCTGGACGGAAGAGAAAGAACAGAGGATGAAGAGAGAGTATAAACATAGAGAGAGAGAAGAGAGAAAAAAAGAATAGAGAGCAAGAAGAAAAGAGAGTAAGAAGACAGAACAAAGAGAATAAAGAGCCAGGAAGGAAGAGAAAGAAGAGAGGATGAAGAGAAAGTATAAACATAGAGAGAGAGAAGAGAGAAAAAAAGAATAGAGAGCAAGAAGTAAAGAGAGTAAGAAGACAGAACAGAGAGAATAAAAAGCCAGGAAGGAAGAGAAAGAACAGAGGATTAAGGGAAAGTATAAACATAGAGAGAGAGAAGAGAGTAAAAAAAGTATAGAGAGCAAGAAGAAAAGAGAGTAAGAAGACAGAACAAAGACAATAAAGAGCCAGGAAGGAAGAGAAAGAACAGAGGATGAAGAGAGAGTATAAACATAGAGAGAGAGAAGAAAGAAAAAAAGAATAGAGAGCAAGAAGAAAATAGAGTAAGAAGACAGAACAAAGAGAATAAAGAGCCAGGAAGGAAGAGAAAGAAGAGAGGATGAAGAGAAAGTATAAACATAGAGAGAGAGAAGAGAGAAAAAAAGAATAGAGAGCAAGAAGGAAAGAGATTAAGAAAACAGAACAAAGAGAATAAAGTGCCAGGAAGGAAGAGAAAGAAGAGAGGATGAAGAGAGAGTATAAACATAGAGAGAGAGAAGAGAGAAAAAAAGAATAGAGAGCAAGAAGAAAAGAGAGTAAGAGGACAGAACAAAGAGAATAAAGAGCCAGGAAGGAAGAGAAAGAACAGAGGATGAAGAGAAAGTATAAACATAGAGAGAGAGAAGAGAGAAAAAAAGAATAGAGAGCAAGAAGAAAAGAGAGTAAGAAGACAGAACAAAGAGAATAAAGAGCCAGGAAGGAAGAGAAAGAAGAGAGGATGAAGAGAAAGTATAAACATAGAGAGAGAGAAGAGAGAAAAAAAGAATAGAGAGCAAGAAGTAAAGAGAGTAAGAAGACAGAACAGAGAGAATAAAAAGCCAGGAAGGAAGAGAAAGAACAGAGGATTAAGGGAAAGTATAAACATAGAGAGAGAGAAGAGAGTAAAAAAAGTATAGAGAGCAAGAAGAAAAGAGAGTAAGAAGACAGAACAAAGAGAATAATGAGCCTGGAAGGAAGAGAAAGAACAGAGGATGAAGAGAGAGTATAAACATAGAGAGAGAGAAGAGAGAAAAAAAGAATAGAGAGCAAGAAGAAAAGAGAGTAAGAAGACAGAACAAAGAGAATAAAGAGCCAGGAAAGAAGAGAAAGAACAGAGGATGAAGAGAGAGTATAAACATAGAGAGAGAGAAGAGAGAAAAAAAGAATAGAGAGCAAGAAGAAAAGAGAGTAAGAAGACAGAACAAAGAGAATAAAAAGCCAGGAAGGAAGAGAAAGAACAGAGGATTAAGGGAAAGTATAAACATAGAGAGAGAGAAGAGAGTAAAAAAAGTATAGAGAGCAAGAAGAAAAGAGAGTAAGAAGACAGAACAAAGAGAATAATGAGCCTGGAAGGAAGAGAAAGAACAGAGGATGAAGAGAGAGTATAAACATAGAGAGAGAGAAGAGAGAAAAAAAAGAATAGAGAGCAAGAAGAAAAGAGAGTAAGAAGACAGAACAAAAAGAATAAAGAGCCTGGAAGGAAGAGAAAGAACAGAGGATGAAGAGAGAGTATAAACATAGAGAGAGAGAAGAGAGAAAAAAAGAATAGAGAGCAAGAAGAAAAGAGAGTAAGAAGACAGAACAAAGAGAATAAAGAGCCAGGAAGGAAGTGAAAGAACAGAGGATGAAGAGAGAGTATAAACATAGAGAGAGAGAAGAGAGAAAAAAAGAATAGAGAGCAAGAAGAAAAGAGAGTAAGAAGACAGAACAAAGAGAATAATGAGCCTGGAAGGAAGAGAAAGAACAGAGGATGAAGAGAGAGTATAAACATAGAGAGAGAGAAGAGAGAAAAAAAGAATAGAGAGCAAGAAGAAAAGAGAGTAAGAAGACAGAACAAAGAGAATAAAGAGCCTGGAAGGAAGAGAAAGAACAGAGGATGAAGAGAGAGTATAAACATAGAGAGAGAGAAGAGAGAAAAAAAGAATAGAGAGCAAGAAGAAAAGAGAGTAAGAAGACAGAACAAAGAGAATAAAGAGCCTGGAATGAAGAGAAAGAACAGAGGATGAAGAGAGAGTATAAACATAGAGAGAGAGAAGAGAGAAAAAAAGAATAGAGAGCAAGAAGAAAAGAGAGTAAGAGGACAGAACAAAGAGAATACAGAGCCAGGAAGGAAGAGAAAGAACAGAGGATGAAGAGAAAGTATAAACATAGAGAGAGAGAAGAGAGAAAAAAAGAATAGAGAGCAAGAAGAAAAGAGAGTAAGAAGACAGAACAAAGAGAATAAAGAGCCAGGAAAGAAGAGAAAGAACAGAGGATGAAGAGAGAGTATAAACATAGAGAGAGAGAAGAGAGAAAAAAAGAATAGAGAGCAAGAAGAAAAGAGAGTAAGAAGACAGAACAAAGAGAATAAAAAGCCAGGAAGGAAGAGAAAGAACAGAGGATTAAGGGAAAGTATAAACATAGAGAGAGAGAAGAGAGTAAAAAAAGTATAGAGAGCAAGAAGAAAAGAGAGTAAGAAGACAGAACAAAGAGAATAATGAGCCTGGAAGGAAGAGAAAGAACAGAGGATGAAGAGAGAGTATAAACATAGAGAGAGAGAAGAGAGAAAAAAAGAATAGAGAGCAAGAAGAAAAGAGAGTAAGAAGACAGAACAAAAAGAATAAAGAGCCTGGAAGGAAGAGAAAGAACAGAGGATGAAGAGAGAGTATAAACATAGAGAGAGAGAAGAGAGAAAAAAAGAATAGAGAGCAAGAAGAAAAGAGAGTAAGAGGACAGAACAAAGAGAATAAAGAGCCAGGAAGGAAGTGAAAGAACAGAGGATGAAGAGAGAGTATAAACATAGAGAGAGAGAAGAGAGAAAAAAAGAATAGAGAGCAAGAAGAAAAGAGAGTCAGAAGACAGAACAAAGAGAATAATGAGCCTGGAAGGAAGAGAAAGAACAGAGGATGAAGAGAGAGTATAAACATAGAGAGAGAGAAGAGAGAAAAAAAGAATAGAGAGCAAGAAGAAAAGAGAGTAAGAAGACAGAACAAAGAGAATAAAGAGCCTGGAAGGAAGAGAAAGAACAGAGGATGAAGAGAGAGTATAAACATAGAGAGAGAGAAGAGAGAAAAAAAGAATAGAGAGCAAGAAGAAAATAGAGTAAGAAGACAGAACAAAGAGAATAAAGAGCCTGGAAGGAAGAGAAAGAACAGAGGATGAAGAGAGAGTATAAACATAGAGAGAGAGAAGAGAGAAAAAAAGAATAGAGAGCAAGAAGAAAAGAGAGTAAGAAGACAGAACAAAGAGAATAAAGAGCCAGGAAAGAAGAGAAAGAAGAGAGGATTAAGGGAAAGTATAAACATAGAGAGAGAGAAGAGAGTAAAAAAGAATAGAGAGCAAGAAGAAAAGAGAGTAAGAAGACAGAACAAAGAGAATAATGAGCCTGGAAGGAAGAGAAAGAACAGAGGATGAAGAGAGAGTATAAACATAGAGAGAGAGAAGAGAGAAAAAAAGAATAGAGAGCAAGAAGAAAAGAGAGCAAGAAGAAAAGAGAGGAAGAAGACAGAACAAAGAGAATAAAGAGCCAGGAAGGAAGTGAAAGAACTGAGGATGAAGAGAGAGTATAAACATAGAGAGAGAGAAGAGAGAAAAAAAGAATAGAGAGCAAGAAGAAAAGAGAGTAAGAAGACAGAACAAAGAGAATAAAGAGCCTGGAATGAACAGAAAGAACAGAGGATGAAGAGAGAGTATAAACATAGAGAGAGAGAAGAGAGAAAAAAAGAATAGAGAGCAAGAAGAAAATAGAGTAAGAAGACAGAACAAAGAGAATAAAGGGCCTGGAAGGAAGAGAAAGAACAGAGGATGAAGAGAGAGTATAAACATAGAGAGAGAGAAGAGAGAAAAAAAGAATAGAGAGCAAGAAGAAAAGAGAGGAAGAAGACAGAACAAAGAGAATAAAGAGCCAGGAAGGAAGTGAAAGAACAGAGGATGAAGAGAGAGTATAAACATAGAGAGAGAGAAGAGAGAAAAAAAGAATAGAGAGCAAGAAGAAAAGAGAGTAAGAAGACAGAACAAAGAGAATAATGAGCCTGGAAGGAAGAGAAAGAACAGAGGATGAAGAGAGAGTATAAACATAGAGAGAGAGAAGAGAGAAAAAAAGAATAGAGAGCAAGAAGAAAAGAGAGTAAGAAGACAGAACAAAGAGAATAAAGAGCCTGGACGGAAGAGAAAGAACAGAGGATGAAGAGAGAGTATAAACATAGAGAGAGAGAAGAGAGAAAAAAAGAATAGAGAGCAAGAAGAAAAGAGAGTAAGAAGACAGAACAAAGAGAATAAAGAGCCAGGAAGGAAGAGAAAGAAGAGAGGATGAAGAGAAAGTATAAACATAGAGAGAGAGAAGAGAGAAAAAAAGAATAGAGAGCAAGAAGTAAAGAGAGTAAGAAGACAGAACAGAGAGAATAAAAAGCCAGGAAGGAAGAGAAAGAACAGAGGATTAAGGGAAAGTATAAACATAGAGAGAGAGAAGAGAGTAAAAAAAGTATAGAGAGCAAGAAGAAAAGAGAGTAAGAAGACAGAACAAAGAGAATAATGAGCCTGGAAGGAAGAGAAAGAACAGAGGATGAAGAGAGAGTATAAACATAGAGAGAGAGAAGAGAGAAAAAAAGAATAGAGAGCAAGAAGAAAAGAGAGTAAGAAGACAGAACAAAGAGAATAAAGAGCCAGGAAAGAAGAGAAAGAACAGAGGATGAAGAGAGAGTATAAACATAGAGAGAGAGAAGAGAGAAAAAAAGAATAGAGAGCAAGAAGAAAAGAGAGTAAGAAGACAGAACAAAGAGAATAAAAAGCCAGGAAGGAAGAGAAAGAACAGAGGATTAAGGGAAAGTATAAACATAGAGAGAGAGAAGAGAGTACAAAAAGTATAGAGAGCAAGAAGAAAAGAGAGTAAGAAGACAGAACAAAGAGAATAATGAGCCTGGAAGGAAGAGAAAGAACAGAGGATGAAGAGAGAGTATAAACATAGAGAGAGAGAAGAGAGAAAAAAAAGAATAGAGAGCAAGAAGAAAAGAGAGTAAGAAGACAGAACAAAAAGAATAAAGAGCCTGGAAGGAAGAGAAAGAACAGAGGATGAAGAGAGAGTATAAACATAGAGAGAGAGAAGAGAGAAAAAAAGAATAGAGAGCAAGAAGAAAAGAGAGTAAGAAGACAGAACAAAGAGAATAAAGAGCCAGGAAGGAAGTGAAAGAACAGAGGATGAAGAGAGAGTATAAACATAGAGAGAGAGAAGAGAGAAAAAAAGAATAGAGAGCAAGAAGAAAAGAGAGTAAGAAGACAGAACAAAGAGAATAATGAGCCTGGAAAGAAGAGAAAGAACAGAGGATGAAGAGAGAGTATAAACATAGAGAGAGAGAAGAGAGAAAAAAAGAATAGAGAGCAAGAAGAAAAGAGAGTAAGAAGACAGAACAAAGAGAATAAAGAGCCTGGAAGGAAGAGAAAGAACAGAGGATGAAGAGAGAGTATAAACATAGAGAGAGAGAAGAGAGAAAAAAAGAATAGAGAGCAAGAAGAAAAGAGAGTAAGAAGACAGAACAAAGAGAATAAAGAGCCTGGAATGAAGAGAAAGAACAGAGGATGAAGAGAGAGTATAAACATAGAGAGAGAGAAGAGAGAAAAAAAGAATAGAGAGCAAGAAGAAAAGAGAGTAAGAGGACAGAACAAAGAGAATACAGAGCCAGGAAGGAAGAGAAAGAACAGAGGATGAAGAGAAATTATAAACATAGAGAGAGAGAAGAGAGAAAAAAAGAATAGAGAGCAAGAAGAAAAGAGAGTAAGAAGACAGAACAAAGAGAATAAAGAGCCAGGAAGGAAGAGAAAGAAGAGAGGATGAAGAGAAAGTATAAACATAGAGAGAGAGAAGAGAGAAAAAAAGAATAGAGAGCAAGAAGTAAAGAGAGTAAGAAGACAGAACAAAGAGAATAAAAAGCCAGGAAGGAAGAGAAAGAACAGAGGATTAAGGGAAAGTATAAACATAGAGAGAGAGAAGAGAGTAAAAAAAGTATAGAGAGCAAGAAGAAAAGAGAGTAAGAAGACAGAACAAAGAGAATAATGAGCCTGGAAGGAAGAGAAAGAACAGAGGATGAAGAGAGAGTATAAACATAGAGAGAGAGAAGAGAGAAAAAAAGAATAGAGAGCAAGAAGAAAAGAGAGTAAGAAGACAGAACAAAGAGAATAAAGAGCCAGGAAAGAAGAGAAAGAACAGAGGATGAAGAGAGAGTATAAACATAGAGAGAGAGAAGAGAGAAAAAAAGAATAGAGAGCAAGAAGAAAAGAGAGTAAGAAGACAGAACAAAGAGAATAAAAAGCCAGGAAGGAAGAGAAAGAACAGAGGATTAAGGGAAAGTATAAACATAGAGAGAGAGAAGAGAGTAAAAAAAGTATAGAGAGCAAGAAGAAAAGAGAGTAAGAAGACAGAACAAAGAGAATAATGAGCCTGGAAGGAAGAGAAAGAACAGAGGATGAAGAGAGAGTATAAACATAGAGAGAGAGAAGAGAGAAAAAAAGAATAGAGAGCAAGAAGAAAAGAGAGTAAGAAGACAGAACAAAAAGAATAAAGAGCCTGGAAGGAAGAGAAAGAACAGAGGATGAAGAGAGAGTATAAACATAGAGAGAGAGAAGAGAGAAAAAAAGAATAGAGAGCAAGAAGAAAAGAGAGTAAGAGGACAGAACAAAGAGAATAAAGAGCCAGGAAGGAAGTGAAAGAACAGAGGATGAAGAGAGAGTATAAACATAGAGAGAGAGAAGAGAGAAAAAAAGAATAGAGAGCAAGAAGAAAAGAGAGTAAGAAGACAGAACAAAGAGAATAATGAGCCTGGAAGGAAGAGAAAGAACAGAGGATGAAGAGAGAGTATAAACATAGAGAGAGAGAAGAGAGAAAAAAAGAATAGAGAGCAAGGAGAAAAGAGAGTAAGAAGACAGAACAAAGAGAATAAAGAGCCTGGAAGGAAGAGAAAGAACAGAGGATGAAGAGAGAGTATAAACATAGAGAGAGAGAAGAGAGAAAAAAAGAATAGAGAGCAAGAAGAAAATAGAGTAAGAAGACAGAACAAAGAGAATAAAGAGCCTGGAAGGAAGAGAAAGAACAGAGGATGAAGAGAGAGTATAAACATAGAGAGAGAGAAGAGAGAAAAAAAGAATAGAGAGCAAGAAGAAAAGAGAGTAAGAAGACAGAACAAAGAGAATAAAGAGCCAGGAAAGAAGAGAAAGAAGAGAGGATTAAGGGAAAGTATAAACATAGAGAGAGAGAAGAGAGTAAAAAAGAATAGAGAGCAAGAAGAAAAGAGAGTAAGAAGACAGAACAAAGAGAATAATGAGCCTGGAAGGAAGAGAAAGAACAGAGGATGAAGAGAGAGTATAAACATAGAGAGAGAGAAGAGAGAAAAAAAGAATAGAGAGCAAGAAGAAAAGAGAGCAAGAAGAAAAGAGAGGAAGAAGACAGAACAAAGAGAATAAAGAGCCACGAAGGAAGTGAAAGAACTGAGGATGAAGAGAGAGTATAAACATAGAGAGAGAGAAGAGAGAAAAAAAGAATAGAGAGCAAGAAGAAAAGAGAGTAAGAAGACAGAACAAAGAGAATAAAGAGCCTGGAATGAACAGAAAGAACAGAGGATGAAGAGAGAGTATAAACATAGAGAGAGAGAAGAGAGAAAAAAAGAATAGAGAGCAAGAAGAAAATAGAGTAAGAAGACAGAACAAAGAGAATAAAGAGCCTGGAAGGAAGAGAAAGAACAGAGGATGAAGAGAGAGTATAAACATAGAGAGAGAGAAGAGAGAAAAAAAGAATAGAGAGCAAGAAGAAAAGAGAGGAAGAAGACAGAACAAAGAGAATAAAGAGCCAGGAAGGAAGTGAAAGAACAGAGGATGAAGAGAGAGTATAAACATAGAGAGAGAGAAGAGAGAAAAAAAGAATAGAGAGCAAGAAGAAAAGAGAGTAAGAAGACAAAACAAAGAGAATAATGAGCCTGGAAGGAAGAGAAAGAACAGAGGATGAAGAGAGAGTATAAACATAGAGAGAGAGAAGAGAGAAAAAAAGAATAGAGAGCAAGAAGAAAAGAGAGTAAGAAGACAGAACAAAGAGAATAAAGAGCCTGGACGGAAGAGAAAGAACAGAGGATGAAGAGAGAGTATAAACATAGAGAGAGAGAAGAGAGAAAAAAAGAATAGAGAGCAAGAAGAAAAGAGAGTAAGAAGACAGAACAAAGAGAATAAAGAGCCAGGAAAGAAGAGAAAGAACAGAGGATTAAGGGAAAGTATAAACATAGAGAGAGAGAAGAGAGTAAAAAAAGCATAGAGAGCCAGAAGAAAAGAGAGTAAGAAGACAGAACAAAGAGAATAATGAGCCTGGAAGGAAGAGAAAGAACAGAGGATGAAGAGAGAGTATAAACATAGAGAGAGTGAAGAGAGAAAAAAAGAATAGAGAGCAAGAAGAAAAGAGAGGAAGAAGACAGAACAAAGAGAATAAAGAGCCAGGAAGGAAGTGAAAGAACTGAGGATGAAGAGAGAGTATAAACATAGAGAGAGAGAAGAAAGAAAAAAAGAATAGAGAGCAAGAAGAAAATAGAGTAAGAAGACAGAACAAAGAGAATAAAGAGCCAGGAAGGAAGAGAAAGAAGAGAGGATGAAGAGAAAGTATAAACATAGAGAGAGAGAAGAGAGAAAAAAAGAATAGAGAGCAAGAAGAAAAGAGAGTAAGAAGACAGAACAAAGAGAATAAAGAGCCAGGAAGGAAGAGAAAGAACAGAGGATGAAGAGAGAGTATAAACATAGAGAGAGAGAAGAGAGAAAAAAAGAATAGAGAGCAAGAAGAAAAGAGAGTAAGAGGACAGAACAAAGAGAATAAAAAGCCAGGAAGGAAGAGAAAGAACAGAGGATTAAGGGAAAGTATAAACATAGAGAGAGAGAAGAGAGTAAAAAAAGTATAGAGAGCAAGAAGAAAAGAGAGTAAGAAGACAGAACAAAGAGAATAATGAGCCTGGAAGGAAGAGAAAGAACAGAGGATGAAGAGAGAGTATAAACATAGAGAGAGAGAAGAGAGAAAAAAAGAATAGAGAGCAAGAAGAAAAGAGAGGAAGAAGACAGAACAAAGAGAATAAAGAGCCAGGAAGGAAGTGAAAGAACTGAGGATGAAGAGAGAGTATAAACATAGAGAGAGAGAAGAGAGAAAAAAAGAATAGAGAGCAAGAAGAAAAGAGAGTAAGAAGACAGAACAAAGAGAATAAAGAGCCTGGAATGAAGAGAAAGAACAGAGGATTAAGGGAAAGTATAAACATAGAGAGAGAGAAGAGAGTAAAAAAAGTATAGAGAGCAAGAAGAAAAGAGAGTAAGAAGACAGAACAAAGAGAATAATGAGCCTGGAAGGAAGAGAAAGAACAGAGGATGAAGAGAGAGTATAAACATAGAGAGAGAGAAGAGAGAAAAAAAAGAATAGAGAGCAAGAAGAAAAGAGAGTAAGAAGACAGAACAAAAAGAATAAAGAGCCTGGAAGGAAGAGAAAGAACAGAGGATGAAGAGAGAGTATAAACATAGAGAGAGAGAAGAGAGAAAAAAAGAATAGAGAGCAAGAAGAAAAGAGAGTAAGAGGACAGAACAAAGAGAATAAAGAGCCAGGAAGGAAGTGAAAGAACAGAGGATGAAGAGAGAGTATAAACATAGAGAGAGAGAAGAGAGAAAAAAAGAATAGAGAGCAAGAAGAAAAGAGAGTAAGAAGACAGAACAAAGAGAATAATGAGCCTGGAAGGAAGAGAAAGAACAGAGGATGAAGAGAGAGTATAAACATAGAGAGAGAGAAGAGAGAAAAAAAGAATAGAGAGCAAGAAGAAAAGAGAGTAAGAAGACAGAACAAAGAGAATAAAGAGCCTGGAAGGAAGAGAAAGAACAGAGGATGAAGAGAGAGTATAAACATAGAGAGAGAGAAGAGAGAAAAAAAGAATAGAGAGCAAGAAGAAAATAGAGTAAGAAGACAGAACAAAGAGAATAAAGAGCCTGGAAGGAAGAGAAAGAACAGAGGATGAAGAGAGAGTATAAACATAGAGAGAGAGAAGAGAGAAAAAAAGAATAGAGAGCAAGAAGAAAAGAGAGTAAGAAGACAGAACAAAGAGAATAAAGAGCCTGGAAGGAAGAGAAAGAACAGAGGATGAAGAGAGAGTATAAACATAGAGAGAGAGAAGAGAGAAAAAAAGAATAGAGAGCAAGAAGAAAAGAGAGTAAGAAGACAGAACAAAGAGAATAAAGAGCCTGGAATGAAGAGAAAGAACAGAGGATGAAGAGAGAGTATAAACATAGAGAGAGAGAAGAGAGAAAAAAAGAATAGAGAGCAAGAAGAAAAGAGAGTAAGAGGACAGAACAAAGAGAATACAGAGCCAGGAAGGAAGAGAAAGAACAGAGGATGAAGAGAAATTATAAACATAGAGAGAGAGAAGAGAGAAAAAAAGAATAGAGAGCAAGAAGAAAAGAGAGTAAGAAGACAGAACAAAGAGAATAAAGAGCCAGGAAGGAAGAGAAAGAAGAGAGGATGAAGAGAAAGTATAAACATAGAGAGAGAGAAGAGAGAAAAAAAGAATAGAGAGCAAGAAGTAAAGAGAGTAAGAAGACAGAACAAAGAGAATAAAAAGCCAGGAAGGAAGAGAAAGAACAGAGGATTAAGGGAAAGTATAAACATAGAGAGAGAGAAGAGAGTAAAAAAAGTATAGAGAGCAAGAAGAAAAGAGAGTAAGAAGACAGAACAAAGAGAATAATGAGCCTGGAAGGAAGAGAAAGAACAGAGGATGAAGAGAGAGTATAAACATAGAGAGAGAGAAGAGAGAAAAAAAGAATAGAGAGCAAGAAGAAAAGAGAGTAAGAAGACAGAACAAAGAGAATAAAGAGCCAGGAAAGAAGAGAAAGAACAGAGGATGAAGAGAGAGTATAAACATAGAGAGAGAGAAGAGAGAAAAAAAGAATAGAGAGCAAGAAGAAAAGAGAGTAAGAAGACAGAACAAAGAGAATAAAAAGCCAGGAAGGAAGAGAAAGAACAGAGGATTAAGGGAAAGTATAAACATAGAGAGAGAGAAGAGAGTAAAAAAAGTATAGAGAGCAAGAAGAAAAGAGAGTAAGAAGACAGAACAAAGAGAATAATGAGCCTGGAAGGAAGAGAAAGAACAGAGGATGAAGAGAGAGTATAAACATAGAGAGAGAGAAGAGAGAAAAAAAGAATAGAGAGCAAGAAGAAAAGAGAGTAAGAAGACAGAACAAAAAGAATAAAGAGCCTGGAAGGAAGAGAAAGAACAGAGGATGAAGAGAGAGTATAAACATAGAGAGAGAGAAGAGAGAAAAAAAGAATAGAGAGCAAGAAGAAAAGAGAGTAAGAGGACAGAACAAAGAGAATAAAGAGCCAGGAAGGAAGTGAAAGAACAGAGGATGAAGAGAGAGTATAAACATAGAGAGAGAGAAGAGAGAAAAAAAGAATAGAGAGCAAGAAGAAAAGAGAGTAAGAAGACAGAACAAAGAGAATAATGAGCCTGGAAGGAAGAGAAAGAACAGAGGATGAAGAGAGAGTATAAACATAGAGAGAGAGAAGAGAGAAAAAAAGAATAGAGAGCAAGAAGAAAAGAGAGTAAGAAGACAGAACAAAGAGAATAAAGAGCCTGGAAGGAAGAGAAAGAACAGAGGATGAAGAGAGAGTATAAACATAGAGAGAGAGAAGAGAGAAAAAAAGAATAGAGAGCAAGAAGAAAATAGAGTAAGAAGACAGAACAAAGAGAATAAAGAGCCTGGAAGGAAGAGAAAGAACAGAGGATGAAGAGAGAGTATAAACATAGAGAGAGAGAAGAGAGAAAAAAAGAATAGAGAGCAAGAAGAAAAGAGAGTAAGAAGACAGAACAAAGAGAATAAAGAGCCAGGAAAGAAGAGAAAGAAGAGAGGATTAAGGGAAAGTATAAACATAGAGAGAGAGAAGAGAGTAAAAAAGAATAGAGAGCAAGAAGAAAAGAGAGTAAGAAGACAGAACAAAGAGAATAATGAGCCTGGAAGGAAGAGAAAGAACAGAGGATGAAGAGAGAGTATAAACATAGAGAGAGAGAAGAGAGAAAAAAAGAATAGAGAGCAAGAAGAAAAGAGAGCAAGAAGAAAAGAGAGGAAGAAGACAGAACAAAGAGAATAAAGAGCCACGAAGGAAGTGAAAGAACTGAGGATGAAGAGAGAGTATAAACATAGAGAGAGAGAAGAGAGAAAAAAAGAATAGAGAGCAAGAAGAAAAGAGAGTAAGAAGACAGAACAAAGAGAATAAAGAGCCTGGAATGAACAGAAAGAACAGAGGATGAAGAGAGAGTATAAACATAGAGAGAGAGAAGAGAGAAAAAAAGAATAGAGAGCAAGAAGAAAATAGAGTAAGAAGACAGAACAAAGAGAATAAAGAGCCTGGAAGGAAGAGAAAGAACAGAGGATGAAGAGAGAGTATAAACATAGAGAGAGAGAAGAGAGAAAAAAAGAATAGAGAGCAAGAAGAAAAGAGAGGAAGAAGACAGAACAAAGAGAATAAAGAGCCAGGAAGGAAGTGAAAGAACAGAGGATGAAGAGAGAGTATAAACATAGAGAGAGAGAAGAGAGAAAAAAAGAATAGAGAGCAAGAAGAAAAGAGAGTAAGAAGACAGAACAAAGAGAATAATGAGCCTGGAAGGAAGAGAAAGAACAGAGGATGAAGAGAGAGTATAAACATAGAGAGAGAGAAGAGAGAAAAAAAGAATAGAGAGCAAGAAGAAAAGAGAGTAAGAAGACAGAACAAAGAGAATAAAGAGCCTGGACGGAAGAGAAAGAACAGAGGATGAAGAGAGAGTATAAACATAGAGAGAGAGAAGAGAGAAAAAAAGAATAGAGAGCAAGAAGAAAAGAGAGTAAGAAGACAGAACAAAGAGAATAAAGAGCCAGGAAAGAAGAGAAAGAACAGAGGATTAAGGGAAAGTATAAACATAGAGAGAGAGAAGAGAGTAAAAAAAGCATAGAGAGCCAGAAGAAAAGAGAGTAAGAAGACAGAACAAAGAGAATAATGAGCCTGGAAGGAAGAGAAAGAACAGAGGATGAAGAGAGAGTATAAACATAGAGAGAGTGAAGAGAGAAAAAAAGAATAGAGAGCAAGAAGAAAAGAGAGGAAGAAGACAGAACAAAGAGAATAAAGAGCCAGGAAGGAAGTGAAAGAACTGAGGATGAAGAGAGAGTATAAACATAGAGAGAGAGAAGAAAGAAAAAAAGAATAGAGAGCAAGAAGAAAATAGAGTAAGAAGACAGAACAAAGAGAATAAAGAGCCAGGAAGGAAGAGAAAGAAGAGAGGATGAAGAGAAAGTATAAACATAGAGAGAGAGAAGAGAGAAAAAAAGAATAGAGAGCAAGAAGAAAAGAGAGTAAGAAGACAGAACAAAGAGAATAAAGAGCCAGGAAGGAAGAGAAAGAACAGAGGATGAAGAGAGAGTATAAACATAGAGAGAGAGAAGAGAGAAAAAAAGAATAGAGAGCAAGAAGAAAAGAGAATAAGAGGACAGAACAAAGAGAATAAAAAGCCAGGAAGGAAGAGAAAGAACAGAGGATTAAGGGAAAGTATAAACATAGAGAGAGAGAAGAGAGTAAAAAAAGTATAGAGAGCAAGAAGAAAAGAGAGTAAGAAGACAGAACAAAGAGAATAATGAGCCTGGAAGGAAGAGAAAGAACAGAGGATGAAGAGAGAGTATAAACATAGAGAGAGAGAAGAGAGAAAAAAAGAATAGAGAGCAAGAAGAAAAGAGAGGAAGAAGACAGAACAAAGAGAATAAAGAGCCAGGAAGGAAGTGAAAGAACTGAGGATGAAGAGAGAGTATAAACATAGAGAGAGAGAAGAGAGAAAAAAAGAATAGAGAGCAAGAAGAAAAGAGAGTAAGAAGACAGAACAAAGAGAATAAAGAGCCTGGAATGAAGAGAAAGAACAGAGGATTAAGGGAAAGTATAAACATAGAGAGAGAGAAGAGAGTAAAAAAAGTATAGAGAGCAAGAAGAAAAGAGAGTAAGAAGACAGAACAAAGAGAATAATGAGCCTGGAAGGAAGAGAAAGAACAGAGGATGAAGAGAGAGTATAAACATAGAGAGAGAGAAGAGAGAAAAAAAAGAATAGAGAGCAAGAAGAAAAGAGAGTAAGAAGACAGAACAAAAAGAATAAAGAGCCTGGAAGGAAGAGAAAGAACAGAGGATGAAGAGAGAGTATAAACATAGAGAGAGAGAAGAGAGAAAAAAAGAATAGAGAGCAAAAAGAAAAGAGAGTAAGAGGACAGAACAAAGAGAATAAAGAGCCAGGAAGGAAGTGAAAGAACAGAGGATGAAGAGAGAGTATAAACATAGAGAGAGAGAAGAGAGAAAAAAAGAATAGAGAGCAAGAAGAAAAGAGAGTAAGAAGACAGAACAAAGAGAATAATGAGCCTGGAAGGAAGAGAAAGAACAGAGGATGAAGAGAGAGTATAAACATAGAGAGAGAGAAGAGAGAAAAAAAGAATAGAGAGCAAGAAGAAAAGAGAGTAAGAAGACAGAACAAAGAGAATAAAGAGCCTGGAAGGAAGAGAAAGAACAGAGGATGAAGAGAGAGTATAAACATAGAGAGAGAGAAGAGAGAAAAAAAGAATAGAGAGCAAGAAGAAAATAGAGTAAGAAGACAGAACAAAGAGAATAAAGAGCCTGGAAGGAAGAGAAAGAACAGAGGATGAAGAGAGAGTATAAACATAGAGAGAGAGAAGAGAGAAAAAAAGAATAGAGAGCAAGAAGAAAAGAGAGTAAGAAGACAGAACAAAGAGAATAAAGAGCCAGGAAAGAAGAGAAAGAAGAGAGGATTAAGGGAAAGTATAAACATAGAGAGAGAGAAGAGAGTAAAAAAGAATAGAGAGCAAGAAGAAAAGAGAGTAAGAAGACAGAACAAAGAGAATAATGAGCCTGGAAGGAAGAGAAAGAACAGAGGATGAAGAGAGAGTATAAACATAGAGAGAGAGAAGAGAGAAAAAAAGAATAGAGAGCAAGAAGAAAAGAGAGCAAGAAGAAAAGAGAGGAAGAAGACAGAACAAAGAGAATAAAGAGCCAGGAAGGAAGTGAAAGAACTGAGGATGAAGAGAGAGTATAAACATAGAGAGAGAGAAGAGAGAAAAAAAGAATAGAGAGCAAGAAGAAAAGAGAGTAAGAAGACAGAACAAAGAGAATAAAGAGCCTGGAATGAACAGAAAGAACAGAGGATGAAGAGAGAGTATAAACATAGACAGAGAGAAGAGAGAAAAAAAGAATAGAGAGCAAGAAGAAAATAGAGTAAGAAGACAGAACAAAGAGAATAAAGAGCCTGGAAGGAAGAGAAAGAACAGAGGATGAAGAGAGAGTATAAACATAGAGAGAGAGAAGAGAGAAAAAAAGAATAGAGAGCAAGAAGAAAAGAGAGGAAGAAGACAGAACAAAGAGAATAAAGAGCCAGGAAGGAAGTGAAAGAACAGAGGATGAAGAGAGAGTATAAACATAGAGAGAGAGAAGAGAGAAAAAAAGAATAGAGAGCAAGAAGAAAAGAGAGTAAGAAGACAGAACAAAGAGAATAATGAGCCTGGAAGGAAGAGAAAGAACAGAGGATGAAGAGAGAGTATAAACATAGAGAGAGAGAAGAGAGAAAAAAAGAATAGAGAGCAAGAAGAAAAGAGAGTAAGAAGACAGAACAAAGAGAATAAAGAGCCTGGAAGGAAGAGAAAGAACAGAGGATGAAGAGAGAGTATAAACATAGAGAGAGAGAAGAGAGAAAAAAAGAATAGAGAGCAAGAAGAAAATAGAGTAAGAAGACAGAACAAAGAGAATAAAGAGCCTGGAAGGAAGAGAAAGAACAGAGGATGAAGAGAGAGTATAAACATAGAGAGAGAGAAGAGAGAAAAAAAGAATAGAGAGCAAGAAGAAAAGAGAGTAAGAAGACAGAACAAAGAGAATAAAGAGCCAGGAAAGAAGAGAAAGAAGAGAGGATTAAGGGAAAGTATAAACATAGAGAGAGAGAAGAGAGTAAAAAAGAATAGAGAGCAAGAAGAAAAGAGAGTAAGAAGACAGAACAAAGAGAATA
This sequence comes from Acanthosepion esculentum, assembly GCA_964036315.1. Lineage (NCBI taxonomy): Eukaryota > Metazoa > Mollusca > Cephalopoda > Sepiida > Sepiidae > Acanthosepion > Acanthosepion esculentum. The sequence continues at coordinate 32,521,994 of OZ038516.1, forward strand.
ATGAGCCTGGAAGGAAGAGAAAGAACAGAGGATGAAGAGAGAGTATAAACATAGAGAGAGAGAAGAGAGAAAAAAAGAATAGAGAGCAAGAAGAAAAGAGAGCAAGAAGAAAAGAGAGGAAGAAGACAGAACAAAGAGAATAAAGAGCCAGGAAGGAAGTGAAAGAACTGAGGATGAAGAGAGAGTATAAACATAGAGAGAGAGAAGAGAGAAAAAAAGAATAGAGAGCAAGAAGAAAAGAGAGTAAGAAGACAGAACAAAGAGAATAAAGAGCCTGGAATGAACAGAAAGAACAGAGGATGAAGAGAGAGTATAAACATAGACAGAGAGAAGAGAGAAAAAAAGAATAGAGAGCAAGAAGAAAATAGAGTAAGAAGACAGAACAAAGAGAATAAAGAGCCTGGAAGGAAGAGAAAGAACAGAGGATGAAGAGAGAGTATAAACATAGAGAGAGAGAAGAGAGAAAAAAAGAATAGAGAGCAAGAAGAAAAGAGAGGAAGAAGACAGAACAAAGAGAATAAAGAGCCAGGAAGGAAGTGAAAGAACAGAGGATGAAGAGAGAGTATAAACATAGAGAGAGAGAAGAGAGAAAAAAAGAATAGAGAGCAAGAAGAAAAGAGAGTAAGAAGACAGAACAAAGAGAATAATGAGCCTGGAAGGAAGAGAAAGAACAGAGGATGAAGAGAGAGTATAAACATAGAGAGAGAGAAGAGAGAAAAAAAGAATAGAGAGCAAGAAGAAAAGAGAGTAAGAAGACAGAACAAAGAGAATAAAGAGCCTGGACGGAAGAGAAAGAACAGAGGATGAAGAGAGAGTATAAACATAGAGAGAGAGAAGAGAGAAAAAAAGAATAGAGAGCAAGAAGAAAAGAGAGTAAGAAGACAGAACAAAGAGAATAAAGAGCCAGGAAAGAAGAGAAAGAACAGAGGATTAAGGGAAAGTATAAACATAGAGAGAGAGAAGAGAGTAAAAAAAGAATAGAGAGCAAGAAGAAAAGAGAGTAAGAAGACAGAACAAAGAGAATAATGAGCCTGGAAGGAAGAGAAAGAACAGAGGATGAAGAGAGAGTATAAACATAGAGAGAGTGAAGAGAGAAAAAAAGAATAGAGAGCAAGAAGAAAAGAGAGGAAGAAGACAGAACAAAGAGAATAAAGAGCCAGGAAGGAAGTGAAAGAACTGAGGATGAAGAGAGAGTATAAACATAGAGAGAGAGAAGAAAGAAAAAAAGAATAGAGAGCAAGAAGAAAATAGAGTAAGAAGACAGAACAAAGAGAATAAAGAGCCAGGAAGGAAGAGAAAGAAGAGAGGATGAAGAGAAAGTATAAACATAGAGAGAGAGAAGAGAGAAAAAAAGAATAGAGAGCAAGAAGAAAAGAGAGTAAGAAGACAGAACAAAGAGAATAAAGAGCCAGGAAGGAAGAGAAAGAACAGAGGATGAAGAGAGAGTATAAACATAGAGAGAGAGAAGAGAGAAAAAAAGAATAGAGAGCAAGAAGAAAAGAGAGTAAGAGGACAGAACAAAGAGAATAAAAAGCCAGGAAGGAAGAGAAAGAACAGAGGATTAAGGGAAAGTATAAACATAGAGAGAGAGAAGAGAGTAAAAAAAGTATAGAGAGCAAGAAGAAAAGAGAGTAAGAAGACAGAACAAAGAGAATAATGAGCCTGGAAGGAAGAGAAAGAACAGAGGATGAAGAGAGAGTATAAACATAGAGAGAAAGAAGAGAGAAAAAAAGAATAGAGAGCAAGAAGAAAAGAGAGGAAGAAGACAGAACAAAGAGAATAAAGAGCCAGGAAGGAAGTGAAAGAACTGAGGATGAAGAGAGAGTATAAACATAGAGAGAGAGAAGAGAGAAAAAAAGAATAGAGAGCAAGAAGAAAAGAGAGTAAGAAGACAGAACAAAGAGAATAAAGAGCCTGGAATGAAGAGAAAGAACAGAGGATTAAGGGAAAGTATAAACATAGAGAGAGAGAAGAGAGTAAAAAAAGTATAGAGAGCAAGAAGAAAAGAGAGTAAGAAGACAGAACAAAGAGAATAATGAGCCTGGAAGGAAGAGAAAGAACAGAGGATGAAGAGAGAGTATAAACATAGAGAGAGAGAAGAGAGAAAAAAAAGAATAGAGAGCAAGAAGAAAAGAGAGTAAGAAGACAGAACAAAAAGAATAAAGAGCCTGGAAGGAAGAGAAAGAACAGAGGATGAAGAGAGAGTATAAACATAGAGAGAGAGAAGAGAGAAAAAAAGAATAGAGAGCAAGAAGAAAAGAGAGTAAGAAGACAGAACAAAGAGAATAAAGAGCCAGGAAGGAAGTGAAAGAACAGAGGATGAAGAGAGAGTATAAACATAGAGAGAGAGAAGAGAGAAAAAAAGAATAGAGAGCAAGAAGAAAAGAGAGTAAGAAGACAGAACAAAGAGAATAATGAGCCTGGAAGGAAGAGAAAGAACAGAGGATGAAGAGAGAGTATAAACATAGAGAGAGAGAAGAGAGAAAAAAAGAATAGAGAGCAAGAAGAAAAGAGAGTAAGAAGACAGAACAAAGAGAATAAAGAGCCTGGAAGGAAGAGAAAGAACAGAGGATGAAGAGAGAGTATAAACATAGAGAGAGAGAAGAGAGAAAAAAAGAATAGAGAGCAAGAAGAAAAGAGAGTAAGAAGACAGAACAAAGAGAATAAAGAGCCTGGAAGGAAGAGAAAGAACAGAGGATGAAGAGAGAGTATAAACATAGAGAGAGAGAAGAGAGAAAAAAAGAATAGAGAGCAAGAAGAAAAGAGAGTAAGAAGACAGAACAAAGAGAATAAAGAGCCAGGAAAGAAGAGAAAGAACAGAGGATTAAGGGAAAGTATAAACATAGAGAGAGAGAAGAGAGTAAAAAAAGAATAGAGAGCAAGAAGAAAAGAGAGTAAGAAGACAGAACAAAGAGAATAATGAGCCTGGAAGGAAGAGAAAGAACAGAGGATGAAGAGAGAGTATAAACATAGAGAGAGAGAAGAGAGAAAAAAAGAATAGAGAGCAAGAAGAAAAGAGAGGAAGAAGACAGAACAAAGAGAATAAAGAGCCAGGAAGGAAGTGAAAGAACTGAGGATGAAGAGAGAGTATAAACATAGAGAGAGAGAAGAGAGAAAAAAAGAATAGAGAGCAAGAAGAAAAGAGAGTAAGAAGACAGAACAAAGAGAATAAAGAGCCTGGAATGAAGAGAAAGAACAGAGGATGAAGAGAGAGTATAAACATAGAGAGAGAGAAGAGAGAAAAAAAGAATAGAGAGCAAGAAGAAAAGAGAGTAAGAGGACAGAACAAAGAGAATACAGAGCCAGGAAGGAAGAGAAAGAACAGAGGATGAAGAGAAAGTATAAACATAGAGAGAGAGAAGAGAGAAAAAAAGAATAGAGAGCAAGAAGAAAAGAGAGTAAGAAGACAGAACAAAGAGAATAAAGAGCCAGGAAGGAAGAGAAAGAAGAGAGGATGAAGAGAAAGTATAAACATAGAGAGAGAGAAGAGAGAAAAAAAGAATAGAGAGCAAGAAGTAAAGAGAGTAAGAAGACAGAACAAAGAGAATAAAAAGCCAGGAAGGAAGAGAAAGAACAGAGGATTAAGGGAAAGTATAAACATAGAGAGAGAGAAGAGAGTAAAAAAAGTATAGAGAGCAAGAAGAAAAGAGAGTAAGAAGACAGAACAAAGAGAATAATGAGCCTGGAAGGAAGAGAAAGAACAGAGGATGAAGAGAGAGTATAAACATAGAGAGAGAGAAGAGAGAAAAAAAGAATAGAGAGCAAGAAGAAAAGAGAGTAAGAAGACAGAACAAAGAGAATAAAGAGCCAGGAAAGAAGAGAAAGAACAGAGGATGAAGAGAGAGTATAAACATAGAGAGAGAGAAGAGAGAAAAAAAGAATAGAGAGCAAGAAGAAAAGAGAGTAAGAAGACAGAACAAAGAGAATAAAAAGCCAGGAAGGAAGAGAAAGAACAGAGGATTAAGGGAAAGTATAAACATAGAGAGAGAGAAGAGAGTAAAAAAAGTATAGAGAGCAAGAAGAAAAGAGAGTAAGAAGACAGAACAAAGAGAATAATGAGCCTGGAAGGAAGAGAAAGAACAGAGGATGAAGAGAGAGTATAAACATAGAGAGAGAGAAGAGAGAAAAAAAGAATAGAGAGCAAGAAGAAAAGAGAGTAAGAAGACAGAACAAAAAGAATAAAGAGCCTGGAAGGAAGAGAAAGAACAGAGGATGAAGAGAGAGTATAAACATAGAGAGAGAGAAGAGAGAAAAAAAGAATAGAGAGCAAGAAGAAAAGAGAGTAAGAAGACAGAACAAAGAGAATAAAGAGCCAGGAAGGAAGTGAAAGAACAGAGGATGAAGAGAGAGTATAAACATAGAGAGAGAGAAGAGAGAAAAAAAGAATAGAGAGCAAGAAGAAAAGAGAGTAAGAAGACAGAACAAAGAGAATAATGAGCCTGGAAGGAAGAGAAAGAACAGAGGATGAAGAGAGAGTATAAACATAGAGAGAGAGAAGAGAGAAAAAAAGAATAGAGAGCAAGAAGAAAAGAGAGTAAGAAGACAGAACAAAGAGAATAAAGAGCCTGGAAGGAAGAGAAAGAACAGAGGATGAAGAGAGAGTATAAACATAGAGAGAGAGAAGAGAGAAAAAAAGAATAGAGAGCAAGAAGAAAATAGAGTAAGAAGACAGAACAAAGAGAATAAAGAGCCTGGAAGGAAGAGAAAGAACAGAGGATGAAGAGAGAGTATAAACATAGAGAGAGAGAAGAGAGAAAAAAAGAATAGAGAGCAAGAAGAAAAGAGAGTAAGAAGACAGAACAAAGAGAATAAAGAGCCAGGAAAGAAGAGAAAGAAGAGAGGATTAAGGGAAAGTATAAACATAGAGAGAGAGAAGAGAGTAAAAAAGAATAGAGAGCAAGAAGAAAAGAGAGTAAGAAGACAGAACAAAGAGAATAATGAGCCTGGAAGGAAGAGAAAGAACAGAGGATGAAGAGAGAGTATAAACATAGAGAGAGAGAAGAGAGAAAAAAAGAATAGAGAGCCAGAAGAAAAGAGAGCAAGAAGAAAAGAGAGGAAGAAGACAGAACAAAGAGAATAAAGAGCCAGGAAGGAAGTGAAAGAACTGAGGATGAAAAGAGAGTATAAACATAGAGAGAGAGAAGAGAGAAAAAAAGAATAGAGAGCAAGAAGAAAAGAGAGTAAGAAGACAGAACAAAGAGAATAAAGAGCCTGGAATGAACAGAAAGAACAGAGGATGAAGAGAGAGTATAAACATAGAGAGAGAGAAGAGAGAAAAAAAGAATAGAGAGCAAGAAGAAAATAGAGTAAGAAGACAGAACAAAGAGAATAAAGAGCCTGGAAGGAAGAGAAAGAACAGAGGATGAAGAGAGAGTATAAACATAGAGAGAGAGAAGAGAGAAAAAAAGAATAGAGAGCAAGAAGAAAAGAGAGGAAGAAGACAGAACAAAGAGAATAAAGAGCCAGGAAGGAAGTGAAAGAACAGAGGATGAAGAGAGAGTATAAACATAGAGAGAGAGAAGAGAGAAAAAAAGAATAGAGAGCAAGAAGAAAAGAGAGTAAGAAGACAGAACAAAGAGAATAATGAGCCTGGAAGGAAGAGAAAGAACAGAGGATGAAGAGAGAGTATAAACATAGAGAGAGAGAAGAGAGAAAAAAAGAATAGAGAGCAAGAAGAAAAGAGAGTAATAAGACAGAACAAAGAGAATAAAGAGCCTGGACGGAAGAGAAAGAACAGAGGATGAAGAGAGAGTATAAACATAGAGAGAGAGAAGAGAGAAAAAAAGAATAGAGAGCAAGAAGAAAAGAGAGTAAGAAGACAGAACAAAGAGAATAAAGAGCCAGGAAAGAAGAGAAAGAACAGAGGATTAAGGGAACGTATAAACATAGAGAGAGAGAAGAGAGTAAAAAAAGAATAGAGAGCAAGAAGAAAAGAGAGTAAGAAGACAGAACAAAGAGAATAATGAGCCTGGAAGGAAGAGAAAGAACAGAGGATGAAGAGAGAGTATAAACATAGAGAGAGTGAAGAGAGAAAAAAAGAATAGAGAGCAAGAAGAAAAGAGAGGAAGAAGACAGAACAAAGAGAATAAAGAGCCAGAAAGGAAGTGAAAGAACTGAGGATGAAGAGAGAGTATAAACATAGAGAGAGAGAAGAAAGAAAAAAAGAATAGAGAGCAAGAAGAAAATAGAGTAAGAAGACAGAACAAAGAGAATAAAGAGCCAGGAAGGAAGAGAAAGAAGAGAGGATGAAGAGAAAGTATAAACATAGAGAGAGAGAAGAGAGAAAAAAAGAATAGAGAGCAAGAAGAAAAGAGAGTAAGAAGACAGAACAAAGAGAATAAAGAGCCAGGAAGGAAGAGAAAGAACAGAGGATGAAGAGAGAGTATAAACATAGAGAGAGAGAAGAGAGAAAAAAAGAATAGAGAGCAAGAAGAAAAGAGAGTAAGAGGACAGAACAAAGAGAATAAAGAGCCAGGAAGGAAGAGAAAGAACAGAGGATGAAGAGAAAGTATAAACATAGAGAGAGAGAAGAGAGAAAAAAAGAATAGAGAGCAAGAAGAAAAGAGAGTAAGAAGACAGAACAAAGAGAATAAAGAGCCAGGAAGGAAGAGAAAGAAGAGAGGATGAAGAGAAAGTATAAACATAGAGAGAGAGAAGAGAGAAAAAAAGAATAGAGAGCAAGAAGTAAAGAGAGTAAGAAGACAGAACAAAGAGAATAAAAAGCCAGGAAGGAAGAGAAAGAACAGAGGATTAAGGGAAAGTATAAACATAGAGAGAGAGAAGAGAGTAAAAAAAGTATAGAGAGCAAGAAGAAAAGAGAGTAAGAAGACAGAACAAAGAGAATAATGAGCCTGGAAGGAAGAGAAAGAACAGAGGATGAAGAGAGAGTATAAACATAGAGAGAGAGAAGAGAGAAAAAAAGAATAGAGAGCAAGAAGAAAAGAGAGGAAGAAGACAGAACAAAGAGAATAAAGAGCCAGGAAGGAAGTGAAAGAACTGAGGATGAAGAGAGAGTATAAACATAGAGAGAGAGAAGAGAGAAAAAAAGAATAGAGAGCAAGAAGAAAAGAGAGTAAGAAGACAGAACAAAGAGAATAAAGAGCCTGGAATGAAGAGAAAGAACAGAGGATTAAGGGAAAGTATAAACATAGAGAGAGAGAAGAGAGTAAAAAAAGTATAGAGAGCAAGAAGAAAAGAGAGTAAGAAGACAGAACAAAGAGAATAATGAGCCTGGAAGGAAGAGAAAGAACAGAGGATGAAGAGAGAGTATAAACATAGAGAGAGAGAAGAGAGAAAAAAAGAATAGAGAGCAAGAAGAAAAGAGACTAAGAAGACAGAACAAAGAGAATAAAGAGCCAGGAAAGAAGAGAAAGAACAGAGGATGAAGAGAGAGTATAAACATAGAGAGAGAGAAGAGAGTAAAAAAAGTATAGAGAGCAAGAAGAAAAGAGAGTAAGAAGACAGAACAAAGAGAATAATGAGCCTGGAAGGAAGAGAAAGAACAGAGGATGAAGAGAGAGTATAAACATAGAGAGAGAGAAGAGAGAAAAAAAGAATAGAGAGCAAGAAGAAAAGAGAGTAAGAAGACAGAACAAAAAGAATAAAGAGCCTGGAAGGAAGAGAAAGAACAGAGGATGAAGAGAGAGTATAAACATAGAGAGAGAGAAGAGAGAAAAAAAGAATAGAGAGCAAGAAGAAAAGAGAGTAAGAAGACAGAACAAAGAGAATAAAGAGACAGGAAGGAAGTGAAAGAACAGAGGATGAAGAGAGAGTATAAACATAGAGAGAGAGAAGAGAGAAAAAAAGAATAGAGAGCAAGAAGAAAAGAGAGTAAGAAGACAGAACAAAGAGAATAATGAGCCTGGAAGGAAGAGAAAGAACAGAGGATGAAGAGAGAGTATAAACATAGAGAGAGAGAAGAGAGAAAAAAAGAATAGAGAGCAAGAAGAAAAGAGAGTAAGAAGACAGAACAAAGAGAATAAAGAGCCTGGAAGGAAGAGAAAGAACAGAGGATGAAGAGAGAGTATAAACATAGAGAGAGAGAAGAGAGAAAAAAAGAATAGAGAGCAAGAAGAAAATAGAGTAAGAAGACAGAACAAAGAGAATAAAGAGCCTGGAAGGAAGAGAAAGAACAGAGGATGCAGAGAGAGTATAAACATAGAGAGAGAGAACAGAGAAAAAAAGAATAGAGAGCAAGAAGAAAAGAGAGTAAGAAGACAGAACAAAGAGAATAAAGAGCCAGGAAGGAAGAGAAAGAACAGAGGATTAAGGGAAAGTATAAACATAGAGAGAGAGAAGAGAGTAAAAAAGAATAGAGAGCAAGAAGAAAAGAGAGTAAGAAGACAGAACAAAGAGAATAATGAGCCTGGAAGGAAGAGAAAGAACAGAGGATGAAGAGAGAGTATAAACATAGAGAGAGAGAAGAGAGAAAAAAAGAATAGAGAGCCAGAAGAAAAGAGAGCAAGAAGAAAAGAGAGGAAGAAGACAGAACAAAGAGAATAAAGAGCCAGGAAGGAAGTGAAAGAACTGAGGATGAAAAGAGAGTATAAACATAGAGAGAGAGAAGAGAGAAAAAAAGAATAGAGAGCAAGAAGAAAAGAGAGTAAGAAGACAGAACAAAGAGAATAAAGAGCCTGGAATGAACAGAAAGAACAGAGGATGAAGAGAGAGTATAAACATAGAGAGAGAGAAGAGAGAAAAAAAGAATAGAGAGCAAGAAGAAAATAGAGTAAGAAGACAGAACAAAGAGAATAAAGAGCCTGGAAGGAAGAGAAAGAACAGAGGATGAAGAGAGAGTATAAACATAGAGAGAGAGAAGAGAGAAAAAAAGAATAGAGAGCAAGAAGAAAAGAGAGGAAGAAGACAGAACAAAGAGAATAAAGAGCCAGGAAGGAAGTGAAAGAACAGAGGATGAAGAGAGAGTATAAACATAGAGAGAGAGAAGAGAGAAAAAAAGAATAGAGAGCAAGAAGAAAAGAGAGTAAGAAGACAGAACAAAGAGAATAATGAGCCTGGAAGGAAGAGAAAGAACAGAGGATGAAGAGAGAGTATAAACATAGAGAGAGAGAAGAGAGAAAAAAAGAATAGAGAGCAAGAAGAAAAGAGAGTAAGAAGACAGAACAAAGAGAATAAAGAGCCTGGACGGAAGAGAAAGAACAGAGGATGAAGAGAGAGTATAAACATAGAGAGAGAGAAGAGAGAAAAAAAGAATAGAGAGCAAGAAGAAAAGAGAGTAAGAAGACAGAACAAAGAGAATAAAGAGCCAGGAAAGAAGAGAAAGAACAGAGGATTAAGGGAACGTATAAACATAGAGAGAGAGAAGAGAGTAAAAAAAGAATAGAGAGCAAGAAGAAAAGAGAGTAAGAAGACAGAACAAAGAGAATAATGAGCCTGGAAGGAAGAGAAAGAACAGAGGATGAAGAGAGAGTATAAACATAGAGAGAGTGAAGAGAGAAAAAAAGAATAGAGAGCAAGAAGAAAAGAGAGGAAGAAGACAGAACAAAGAGAATAAAGAGCCAGGAAGGAAGTGAAAGAACTGAGGATGAAGAGAGAGTATAAACATAGAGAGAGAGAAGAAAGAAAAAAAGAATAGAGAGCAAGAAGAAAATAGAGTAAGAAGACAGAACAAAGAGAATAAAGAGCCAGGAAGGAAGAGAAAGAAGAGAGGATGAAGAGAAAGTATAAACATAGAGAGAGAGAAGAGAGAAAAAAAGAATAGAGAGCAAGAAGAAAAGAGAGTAAGAAGACAGAACAAAGAGAATAAAGAGCCAGGAAGGAAGAGAAAGAACAGAGGATGAAGAGAGAGTATAAACATAGAGAGAGAGAAGAGAGAAAAAAAGAATAGAGAGCAAGAAGAAAAGAGAGTAAGAGGACAGAACAAAGAGAATAAAGAGCCAGGAAGGAAGAGAAAGAACAGAGGATGAAGAAAAAGTATAAACATAGAGAGAGAGAAGAGAGAAAAAAAGAATAGAGAGCAAGAAGAAAAGAGAGTAAGAAGACAGAACAAAGAGAATAAAGAGCCAGGAAGGAAGAGAAAGAAGAGAGGATGAAGAGAAAGTATAAACATAGAGAGAGAGAAGAGAGAAAAAAAGAATAGAGAGCAAGAAGTAAAGAGAGTAAGAAGACAGAACAAAGAGAATAAAAAGCCAGGAAGGAAGAGAAAGAACAGAGGATTAAGGGAAAGTATAAACATAGAGAGAGAGAAGAGAGTAAAAAAAGTATAGAGAGCAAGAAGAAAAGAGAGTAAGAAGACAGAACAAAGAGAATAATGAGCCTGGAAGGAAGAGAAAGAACAGAGGATGAAGAGAGAGTATAAACATAGAGAGAGAGAAGAGAGAAAAAAAGAATAGAGAGCAAGAAGAAAAGAGAGGAAGAAGACAGAACAAAGAGAATAAAGAGCCAGGAAGGAAGTGAAAGAACTGAGGATGAAGAGAGAGTATAAACATAGAGAGAGAGAAGAGAGAAAAAAAGAATAGAGAGCAAGAAGAAAAGAGAGTAAGAAGACAGAACAAAGAGAATAAAGAGCCTGGAATGAAGAGAAAGAACAGAGGATTAAGGGAAAGTATAAACATAGAGAGAGAGAAGAGAGTAAAAAAAGTATAGAGAGCAAGAAGAAAAGAGAGTAAGAAGACAGAACAAAGAGAATAATGAGCCTGGAAGGAAGAGAAAGAACAGAGGATGAAGAGAGAGTATAAACATAGAGAGAGAGAAGAGAGAAAAAAAGAATAGAGAGCAAGAAGAAAAGAGACTAAGAAGACAGAACAAAGAGAATAAAGAGCCAGGAAAGAAGAGAAAGAACAGAGGATGAAGAGAGAGTATAAACATAGAGAGAGAGAAGAGAGTAAAAAAAGTATAGAGAGCAAGAAGAAAAGAGAGTAAGAAGACAGAACAAAGAGAATAATGAGCCTGGAAGGAAGAGAAAGAACAGAGGATGAAGAGAGAGTATAAACATAGAGAGAGAGAAGAGAGAAAAAAAGAATAGAGAGCAAGAAGAAAAGAGAGTAAGAAGACAGAACAAAAAGAATAAAGAGCCTGGAAGGAAGAGAAAGAACAGAGGATGAAGAGAGAGTATAAACATAGAGAGAGAGAAGAGAGAAAAAAAGAATAGAGAGCAAGAAGAAAAGAGAGTAAGAAGACAGAACAAAGAGAATAAAGAGACAGGAAGGAAGTGAAAGAACAGAGGATGAAGAGAGAGTATAAACATAGAGAGAGAGAAGAGAGAAAAAAAGAATAGAGAGCAAGAAGAAAAGAGAGTAAGAAGACAGAACAAAGAGAATAATGAGCCTGGAAGGAAGAGAAAGAACAGAGGATGAAGAGAGAGTATAAACATAGAGAGAGAGAAGAGAGAAAAAAAGAATAGAGAGCAAGAAGAAAAGAGAGTAAGAAGACAGAACAAAGAGAATAAAGAGCCTGGAAGGAAGAGAAAGAACAGAGGATGAAGAGAGAGTATAAACATAGAGAGAGAGAAGAGAGAAAAAAAGAATAGAGAGCAAGAAGAAAATAGAGTAAGAAGACAGAACAAAGAGAATAAAGAGCCTGGAAGGAAGAGAAAGAACAGAGGATGCAGAGAGAGTATAAACATAGAGAGAGAGAACAGAGAAAAAAAGAATAGAGAGCAAGAAGAAAAGAGAGTAAGAAGACAGAACAAAGAGAATAAAGAGCCAGGAAGGAAGAGAAAGAACAGAGGATTAAGGGAAAGTATAAACATAGAGAGAGAGAAGAGAGTAAAAAAGAATAGAGAGCAAGAAGAAAAGAGAGTAAGAAGACAGAACAAAGAGAATAAAGAGCCTGGAAGGAAGAGAAAGAACAGAGGATGAAGAGAGAGTATAAACATAGAGAGAGAGAAGAGAGTAAAAAAGAATAGAGAGCAAGAAGAAAAGAGAGTAAGAAGACAGAACAAAAAGAATAAAGAGCCTGGAAGGAAGAGAAAGAACAGAGGATGAAGAGAGAGTATAAACATAGAGAGAGAGAAGAGAGAAAAAAAGAATAGAGAGCAAGAAGAAAAGAGAGTAAGAAGACAGAACAAAGAGAATAAAGAGCCAGGAAGGAAGTGAAAGAACTGAGGATGAAGAGAGAGTATAAACATAGAGAGAGAGAAGAGAGAAAAAAAGAATAGAGAGCAAGAAGAAAAGAGAGTAAGAAGACAGAACAAAGAGAATAAAGAGCCAGGAAGGAAGTGAAAGAACAGAGGATGAAGAGAGAGTATAAACATAGAGAGAGAGAAGAGAGAAAAAAAGAATAGAGAGCAAGAAGAAAAGAGAGTAAGAAGACAGAACAAAGAGAATAATGAGCCTGGAAGGAAGAGAAAGAACAGAGGATGAAGAGAGAGTATAAACATAGAGAGAGAGAAGAGAGAAAAAAAGAATAGAGAGCAAGAAGAAAAGAGAGTAAGAAGACAGAACAAAGAGAATAAAGAGCCTGGACGGAAGAGAAAGAACAGAGGATGAAGAGAGAGTATAAACATAGAGAGAGAGAAGAGAGAAAAAAAGAATAGAGAGCAAGAAGAAAATAGAGTAAGAAGACAGAACAAAGAGAATAAAGAGCCAGGAAAGAAGAGAAAGAACAGACGATTAAGGGAAAGTATAAACATAGAGAGAGAGAAGAGAGTAAAAAAAGAATAGAGAGCAAGAAGAAAAGAGAGTAAGAAGACAGAACAAAGAGAATAATGAGCCTGGAAGGAAGAGAAAGAACAGAGGATGAAGAGAGAGTATAAACATAGAGAGAGAGAAGAGAGAAAAAAGAATAGAGAGCAAGAAGAAAAGAGAGGAAGAAGACAGAACAAAGAGAATAAAGAGCCAGGAAGGAAGTGAAAGAACTGAGGATGAAGAGAGAGTATAAACATAGAGAGAGAGAAGAGAGAAAAAAAGAATAGAGAGCAAGAAGAAAAGAGAGTAAGAAGACAGAACAAAGAGAATAAAGAGCCTGGAATGAAGAGAAAGAACAGAGGATGAAGAGAGAGTATAAACATAGAGAGAGAGAAGAGAGAAAAAAAGAATAGAGAGCAAGAAGAAAAGAGAATAAGAAGACAGAACAAAGAGAATAAAGAGCCAGGAAGGAAGAGAAAGAAGAGAGGATGAAGAGAAAGTATAAACATAGAGAGAGAGAAGAGAGAAAAAAAGAATAGAGAGCAAGAAGAAAAGAGAATAAGAAGACAGAACAAAGAGAATAAAGAGCCAGGAAAGAAGAGAAAGAAGAGAGGATGAAGAGAAAGTATAAACATAGAGAGAGAGAAGAGAGAAAAAAAGAATAGAGAGCAAGAAGAAAAGAGAGTAAGAAGACAGAACAAAGAGAATAAAGAGCCAGGAAGGAAGAGAAAGAACAGAGGATGAAGAGAGAGTATAAACATAGAGAGAGAGAAGAGAGAAAAAAAGAATACAGAGCAAGTAGAAAAGAGAGTAAGAAGACAGAACAAAGAGAATAAAGAGCCTGGAAGGAAGAGAAAGCAGAGAGGATGAAGAGAGAGAGTATAAACATAGATAGAGAGAGAGAAGAGAGAAAAAGAATAGAGAGCAAGAAGAAAAGAGAGTAAGAAGATAGAACAAAGAGAAGTTGTAGTGGTAAGTTAATATTTAGAACCATTTGTAGGTGTCTGTTTATTAAGATGATCACACAATTTATATTTAATGTAAAATACCACAAAATATGAAACACAAGAAGGAACAAAAACGGTTTTTATAACAACAACATTTATATTTATTTTTGTGTAATGATGTACATGCATAGAGCTTATTATTTTGTTGGTGTTATGTCCTTTTGACTGAATTAAAGTTTTACTGATGAGATTGAAATATTTTTATCTGAGCTCACAAAAGTTGAATGAATTATAAAGCTGAAAAATGCTGAATAAACTTTTAGCATTAGAAAAATATTTCAAAGAGAAAAGTTCTTGTTGCATGTTTGGAAATGTTTTGTATGTTTGTAATGTAGTTTGGAAAATTTCGTACATCCGTGCATGCATGAATATATTTTTAACGTCTGACTGCACATGGTCGAGATGGGGTCCTTTAAAGTTACATCTTTGCAGGAAAAGAGAAAAAGAAGACGAGAGAGAACAAGCTCATGTCTGCTATTTATAATTAATGCAATCACGTGACCGGCTCCCAGAAAAATAGCGAGAAAACTTGACTTGGAAAAATATTTAAGTAAAAAAATCAAATGATAACGATATTCAATTACGACAAAAAAGGATATGTTTGGAACAACAAATATATTTTTTTATGTGCAGAATATTACAATTTAGTTTTGTAATGATTTGTGTGAAAGCTTGATCAGAGTATTTTGAAGAGAAAAGTTCTTGTTGCTCATTTGGAAATGTTTCATATGTTTGTAATGTAGTTTGTAAAATTTCGTACATACGTGCATGTGTGAATATGTTTTTAGTGTTCGACTGCAATGGGGTTGCAACGCAGTTTGCTTTAAGGTTACATTTTCGTAGGCAAATGAAATAAAAAAGAAAGAATCTCATGTCTGGTATTTATAATTAATTTAATGACATGGTAGGCTCCTGGAAAAAGAGCGGGAAAACTTGACTTGGTCATGTGCTGGAAAAAGACTTGTACAAGGGTGGATTGCAATGCCCACTTGTGTGTTTATTGACCAATTAGAAGTTGAGATTTCCTGAAAATATGTATGAAGCTGGGTTAGCTCTCTGATCCACTTTTTGCACAGATTTGTACAAAATTTAACATTGATAAGAAAGTGGTATCAGGATGCTAAAAAGTAAACATAGCGGGAGGAAAGAGAAAAACAAATAAAGAGACAGGAAGCGGAAGAGGAGTTATTAGAGAATGAAGAGAAAGAAAATGTAGAGAAAGAGAGAGAGGGAGAGGAGAGAGAAAAATGAATAGTGAGCATGAAGGAAAGGGAGGAAGATGAGAGTGAATGAAATAGAAAGTAATCATAGAGAGAGGAAAGAGCAAACAGAATAAGGAAGTCGGGGGGGGGGGGTGAAAAAGGGGAAAAACGAGTGTCCGAGAGAGTTATAAAGAATAAAAACTAAATAACAGGATGGAAAGAGAGAAAGAAAAGGTGATGAAAAAAATATAGCAAATGGAAAGAAGAAAAACATTTACAACTGGTGTGGAGGGGAGAGCAAATGATGAGAATATGAGAAGAAATAAAAAGAGAGAGAGAGATAGAGAGAGAGAGAGAGAGAGAGAGAGAGAGAGAGAGAGAAAGGTAAGAGATAAAAGGAGAGCAAGGATGAGAGAACAAGAGATCTGGTCTGGTGCTCCTACTATATATTTAGAAATTCTTGATAAAATCCAAAGAAGAATCTGCAATATTATTGGTCCTGAGTGGGCATCTCAGCTTCAATCCCTTTCCCACCACTATAACGTAGCTTCCATGTGTCTTTTCTATAAATGCTTTCATGGTAATTGTTCTTTCCTTTTACCCTTAGCTTGTGAAGCACTAGCCACTTTATGGTTGAAGTAGTAGGAAAAAAACTAATTTTCAAAATTGATGATGTGGAATCTGAAAAATTACTGGTACATTTAGCCTACAGCTAACAGTAAAAAGAGATAAAGCAATTTTGATAAGACATCGAAAACCTTTTGGGCTTAAATTTTACCTTTTAAAGCAAAACTTTTGAAATTTTGAAAGAAAGTTTTCTGTTTACAACTGTTAATGAGCTGTCATATTGTTTTTGTGGTATGATGGCTGGTATCATGGCTACTAGAGAGAATTTGTTCCTGCACTATTTTCTCAGCCACCAAACAAGAATATTGAATATTTGCTACAATTTTTAAAATAATAATTTAGTACTGTACAAATTCAAAGCTTGTCAATAATATTAAAATTATTTTAAATAAATTTATGCAGTAAATGGTATTTTGGTATTCCTTAAAATAAATCCAAATGTAAAAAACGTGATTATTTTCTTAAATACTGTTATTTCTGATTCGTAAACACTGTAATTTTGGCCGTTAAATGATGAAATTAGCTTTCTTTTTGTGGGCCACATGTTTGATATGTCTGCTTTAAATTCGGTAATCTGTTTTTGCCTAGCGGGCATTATTGCCATGCTTGGGGTGAAATGATTATAAAAAAACTGAAGATGAGGAAAAGAAAAATTAAAAAAAAGAGATAAACTAGAGAACAGGTTCTGAGGAAATAAAAAAGAAAAAAGATAGAGAAAGGAATGAAGAAAAAGAACAGAGAATATAAAAGTGAAAAGAGATAAAAAAAAAAAGAAGATAGAGAGATTTTAAGTAGTGAAGATTGAAAAAAATAGAGAGCAGTTAAGAGAAAGGAGAAAAGATTTCAGCATGTGATAAGGGAATGAAAAATGAAGAGAAGAAAGAACAAGAAGGGGCATAAGAAGGGGCATTGATAAAGACACAGAAGGAAAAAATAGAAAGAGAGAAAAAGCAAGGAAGTAAGAGGGAGGGGGGCATTGATAAAGACACAATAGGAGAAAATAGAAATGGAGAAGAAGCAAAGAAGGGGGAGGGGGCATTGATAAAGACACAGAAGGAAAAAATAGAAAGAGAGAAGAAGCGAGGAAGTAAGGGGGAAGGGGACATTGATAAAGACACAGAAGGAAAAAATAGAAAGAGAGAAGAAGCAGGGAAGTAAGGGGGAGGGGGCATTGATAAAGACATAGAAGGAAAAAATAGAAAGAGAGAAAAAGCAAGGAAGTAAGAGGGAGGGGGGCATTGATAAAGACACAATAGGAGAAAATAGAAATGGAGAAGAAGCAAAGAAGGGGGAGGGGGCATTGATAAAGACACAGAAAGAAAAAATAGAAAGAGAGAAGAAGCGAGGAAGTAAGGGGGAAGGGGACATTGATAAAGACACAGAAGGAAAAAATAGAAAGTGAGAAGAAGCAGGGAAGTAAGAGGGAGGGGGCATTGATAAAGACACAGAAGGAAAAAATAGAAAGAGAGAAGAAGCAGGGAAGTTAGTGGGAGGGGGCATTGATAAAGACACAGAAGGAAAAAATAGAAAGTGAGAAGAAGCAGGGAAGTAAGGGGGGACATTGATAAAGACACAGAAGAAAAAAATAGAAAGAGAGAAGAATCAGGGAAGTAAGGGGGAAGGGGGCATTGATAAAGACACAGAAGGAAAAAATAGAAAGAGAGAAGAAGCAGGCAAGTAAGGGGGAGGGGGCATTGATAAAGACACAGAAGGAAAAAATAGAAAGAGAGAAGAAGCAGGCAAGTAAGTGGGAGGGGGCATTGATAAAGACACAGGAGGAAAAAATAGAAAGAGAGAAGAAGCAAGGAAGTAAGAGGGGGGGCATTGATAAAGACACAGAAGGAAAGAAAAGAAAGAGAGAAGAAACAGGGAAGGAAGGGGGAGGGGTCATTGATAAAGACACAGAAGGAAAAAATAGAAAGAGAGAAGAAGCAGGCAAGTAAGTGGGAGGGGGCATTGATAAAGACACAGAAGGAAAAATTAGAAAGAGAGAAGAAGCAGGGAAGTAAGGGGGAAGGGGACATTGATAAAGACACAGAAGGAAAAAATAGAAAGAGAGAAGAAAAAGGGAAGTAAGGGGGAAGGGGGCATTGATAAAGACACAGAAGGAAAAAATAGAAAGAGAGAAGCAGGCAAGTAAGGGGGAGGGGGCATTGATAAAGACACAGAAGGAAAAAATAGAAAGAGAGAAGAAGCAGGCAAGTAAGTGGGAGGGGGCATTGATAAAGACACAGGAGGAAAAAATAGAAAGAGAGAAGAAGCAGGCAAGTAAGGGGGAGGGGGCATTGATAAAGACACAGAAGGAAAAAATAGAAAGAGAGAAGAAGCAGGGAAGTAAGGGGGAAGGGGGCATTGATAAAGACACAGAAGGAAAAAATAGAAAGAGAGAAGAAGCAGGGAAGTAAGGGGAAGGGGGCATTGATAAAGACACAGAAGGAAAAATAGAAAGAGAGAAGCAGGGAAGTAAGGGGGAAGGGGGCATTGATAAAGACACAGAAGGAAAGAATTGAAAGAGAGAAGAAGCAGGGAAGTAAGGGGGAGGGGGCATTGATAAAGACACAGAAGGAAAGAATAGAAAGAGAGAAGAAGCAGGGAAGTAAGGGGGAGGGGGCATTGATAAAGACACAGAAGGAAAAAATAGAAAGAGAGAAGAAGCAGGGAAGTAAGTGGGAGGGGGCATTGATAAAGACACAGAAGGAAAAAATAGAAAGTGAGAAGAAGCAGGGAAGTAAGGGGGGACATTGATAAAGACACAGAAGAAAAAAATAGAAAGAGAGAAGAAGCAGGCAAGTAAGTGGGAGGGGGCATTGATAAAGACACAGAAGGAAAAAATAGAAAGAGAGAAGAAGGCAAGTAAGGGGGAGGGGGCATTGATAAAGACACAGAAGGTAAAAATAGAAAGAGAGAAGAAGCAGGGAAGTATGGGGGAAGGGGGCATTGATAAAGACACAGGAGGAAAAAATAGAAAGAGAGAAGAAGCAGGCAAGTAAGTGGGAGGGGGCATTGATAAAGACACAGTAGGAAAAATTAGAAAGAGAGAAGAAGCAGGGAAGTAAGAGGGAGGGGGCATTGATAAAGACACAGAAGGAGAAAATAGAAAGAGAGAAGCAGGGAAGTAAGGGGAAGGGGGCATTGATAAAGATAGAGTAGGAAAAATTAGAAAGAGAGAAGAAGCAGGGAAGTAAGGGGGCATTGATAAAGACACAGAATGAAAAAATAGAAAGAGAAAAGAAGCAGGCAAGTAAGTGGGAGGGGGCATTGATAAAGACACAGGAGGAAAAAATAGAAAGTGAGAAGAAGTAGGGAAGTAAGGGGGAGGAGACATTGATAAAGACACAGAAGGAAAAAATAGAAAGAGAGAAGAAGCAGGGAAGTAAGGGGGAGGGATCATTGATAAAGACACAGAAGGAAACAATAGAAAGAGAGAAGAACTAGGGAAGAAAGGGTGAAGGGGTCATTGATAAAGACTTAGAAGGAAAAACTAGAAAGAGAGAAGAAGCAGGGAAGTAAGGGGGAGGGGACATTGATAAAGACACAGAAGGAAAAACTAGAAAGAGAGAAGAAGTAGGGAAGTAAGGGGGAGGAGACATTGATAAAGACACAGAAGGAAAAACTAGAAAGAGAGAAGAAGCAGGGAAGTAAGGGGGAGGGGACATTGATAAAGACACAGAAGGAAAAATTATAAAGAGAGAAGAAGCAGGGAAGTAAGGGGGAAGGGGGCATTGATAAAGACAGAAGGAAAAAATAGAAAGAGAGAAGAAGCAGGCAAGTAAGGAGGAGGGGGCATTGATAAAGACACAGAAGGAAAAACTAGAAAGAGAGAAGAAGCAGGGAAGTAAGGGGGAGAGGACATTGATAAAGACACAAGGAAAAACTAGAAAGGGAGAAGAAGCAGGGAAGTAAGGGGGAGGGGACATTGATAAAGACACAGAAGGAAAAACTAGAAAGAGAGAAGAAGTAGGGAAGTAAGGGGGAGGAGACATTGATAAAGACACAGAAGGAAAAACTAGAAAGAGAGAAGAAGCAGGGAAGTAAGGGGGAGGGGACATTGATAAAGACACAGAAGGAAAAATTAGAAAGAGAGAAGAAGCAGGGAAGTAAGGGGGAAGGGGGCATTGATAAAGACACAAGGAAAAAATAGAAAGAGAGAAGAAGCAGGGAAGTAAGGGGGAAGGGGGCATTGATAAAGACACAGAAGGAAAAACTAGAAAGAGAGAAGAAGCAGGCAAGTAAGGGGGAGGGGGCTTTGATAAAGACACAGAAGGAAAAAATAGAAAGAGAGAAGAAGCAGGCAAGTAAGGGGGAGGGGGCATTGATAAAGACACAAGGAAAAAATAGAAAGAGAGAAGAAGCAGGGAAGTATGGGGGAAGGGGGCATTGATAAAGACACAGAAGGAAAAAATAGAAAGAGAGAAGAAGCAGGCATGTAAGTGGGAGGGGGCATTGATAAAGACACAGGAGGAAAAAATAGAAAGAGAGAAGAAGCAGGGAAGTAAGAGGGAGAGGGCATTGATAAAGACACAGAAGGAGAAAATAGAAAGAGAGAAGCAGGGAAGTAAGGGGAAGGGGGCATTGATAAAGATAGAGTAGGAAAAATTAGAAAGAGAGAAGAAGCAGGGAAGTATGGGGGCATTGATAAGGACACAGAATCAAAAAATAGAAAGAGAAAAGAAGCAGGCAAGTAAGTGGGAGGGGGCATTGATAAAGACACAGGAGGAAAAAATAGAAAGTGAGAAGAAGTAGGGAAGTAAGGGGGAGGGGACATTGATAAAGACACAGAAGGAAAAAATAGAAAGAGAGAAGAAGCAGGGAAGTAAGGGGGAGGGATCATTGATAAAGACACAGAAGGAAACAATAGAAAGAGAGAAGAACTAGGGAAGTAAGGGTGAAGGGGTCATTGATAAAGACTTAGAAGGAAAAACTAGAAAGAGAGAAGAAGCAGGGAAGTAAGGGGGAGGGGACATTGATAAAGACACAGAAGGAAAAAATAGAAAGAGAGAAGAAGCAGGGAAGTAAGGGGGAGGAGACATTCATAAAGACACAGAAGGAAAAAATAGAAAGAGAGAAGAAGCAGGGAAGTAAGGGGAAGGGATCATTGATAAAGACACAGAAGGAAACAATAGAAAGAGAGAAGAAGTAGGGAAGTAAGGGTGAAGGGGTCATTGATAAAGACTTAGAAGGAAAAACTAGAAAGAGAGAAGAAGCAGGGAAGTAAGGGGGAGGGTTACATTGATAAAGACACAGAAGGAAAAATTAGAAAGAGAGAAGAAGCAGGGAAGTAAGGGGGAAGGGGGCATTGATAAAGACACAGAAGGAAAAATTAGAAAGAGAGAAGAAGCAGGGAAGTAAGGGGGAGGGATCATTGATAAAGACACAGAAGGAAAAACTAGAAAGAGAGAAGAAGCAGGGAAGTAAGGGGGAGGGGACATTGATAAAGACACAGAAGGAAAAACTAGAAAGAGAGAAGAAGCAGGGAAGTAAGGGGGAGGGGACATTGATAAAGACACAGAAGGAAAAATTAGAAAGAGAGAAGAAGCAGGCAAGTAAGGGGGAGGGGGCATTGATAAAGACACAGAAGGAAAAAATAGAAAGAGAGAAGAAGCAGGGAAGTAAGGGGGAGGGGGCATTGATAAAGACACAGAAGGAAAAATTAGAAAGAGAGAAGAAGCAGGCAAGTAAGGGGGAGGGGGCATTGATAAAGAAACAGAAGGAAAAAATAGAAAGAGAGAAGAAGCAGGGAAGTAAGGGGGAGGAGACATTGATAAAGACACAGAAGGAAAAAATAGAAAGAGAGAAGAAGCAGGGAAGTAAGGGGAAGGGATCATTGATAAAGACACAGAAGGAAACAATAGAAAGAGAGAAGAAGTAGGGAAGTAAGGGTGAAGGGGTCATTGATAAAGACTTAGAAGGAAAAACTAGAAAGAGAGAAGAAGCAGGGAAGTAAGGGGGAGGGTTACATTGATAAAGACACAGAAGGAAAAATTAGAAAGAGAGAAAAAGCAGGGAAGTAAGGGGGAAGGGGGCATTGATAAAGACACAGAAGGAAAAATTAGAAAGAGAGAAGAAGCAGGGAAGTAAGGGGGAGGGATCATTGATAAAGACACAGAAGGAAAAACTAGAAAGAGAGAAGAAGCAGGGAAGTAAGGGGGAGGGGACATTGATAAAGACACAGAAGGAAAAATTAGAAAGAGAGAAGAAGCAGGCAAGTAAGGGGGAGGGGGCATTGATAAAGACACAGAAGGAAAAAATAGAAAGAGAGAAGCAGGGAAGTAAGGGGGAGGGGGCATTGATAAAGACACAGAAGGAAAAATTAGAAAGAGAGAAGAAGCAGGCAAGTAAGGGGGAGGGGGCATTGATAAAGACACAGAAGGAAAAAATAGAAAGAGAGAAGAAGCAGGCAAGTAAGGGGGAGGGGGCATTGATAAAGACACAAGGAAAAAATAGAAAGAGAGAAGAAGCAGGGAAGTGTGGGGGAAGGGGGCATTGATAAAGACACAGAAGGAAAAAATAGAAAGAGAGAAGAAGCAGGCAAGTAAGTGGGAGGGGGCATTGATAAAGACACAGTAGGAAAAATTAGAAAGAGAGAAGAAGCAGGGAAGTAAGAGGGAGGGGGAATTGATAAAGACACAGAAGGAAAAAATAGAAAGAGAGAAGAAGCAGGCAAGTAAGTGGGAGGGGGCATTGATAAAGACACAGAAGGAAAAATTAGAAAGAGAGAAGAAGCAGGGAAGTAAGGGGAAGGGGGCATTGATAAAGACACAGAAGGAAAAATTAGAAAGAGAGAAGAAGCAGGCAAGTAAGTGGGAGGGGGCATTGATAAAGATACAGTAGGAAAAATTAGAAAGAGAGAAGAAGCAGGGAAGTAAGGGGGAAGGGGGCATTGATAAAGACACAGAAGGAAAAAATAGAAAGTGAGAAGAAGTAGGGAAGTAAGGGGGAGGGGACATTGATAAAGACACAGAAGGAAAAACTAGAAAGAGAGAAGAAGCAGGGAAGTAAGGGGGAGGGATCATTGACAAAGACTCAGAAGGAAAAAATAGAAAGAGAGAAGAAGCAGGGAAGTAAGGGGGAGGGGACATTGATAAAGACACAGAAGGAAAAAATAGAAAGAGAGAAGAAGCAGGCAAGTAAGGGGGAGGGGGCATTGATAAAGACACAGAAGGAAAAAATAGAAAGAGAGAAGAAGCAGGCAAGTAAGTGGGAGGGGGCATTGATAAAGACACAGGAGAAAAAAATAGAAAGAGAGAAGAAGGCAAGTAAGGGGGAGGGGGCATTGATAAAGACACAGAAGGAAAAAATAGAAAGAGAGAAGAAGCAGGCAAGTAAGGGGGAGGGGGCATTGATAAAGACAGAGAAGGAAAAAATAGAAAGAGAGAATAAGCAAGCAAGTAAGGGGGAGGGGGCATTGATAAAGACACAAGGAAAAAATAGAAAGAGAGAAGAAGCAGGGAAGTATGGGGGAAGGGGGCATTGATAAAGACACAGAAGGAAAAAATAGAAAGAGAGAAGAAGCAGGCAAGTAAGTGGGAGGGGGCATTGATAAAGACACAGTAGGAAAAATTAGAAAGAGAGAAGAAGCAGGAAAGTAAGAGGGAGGGGGAATTGATAAAGACACAGAAGGAAAAAATAGAAAGAGAGAAGAAGCAGGCAAGTAAGTGGGAGGGGGCATTGATAAAGATACAGTAGGAAAAATTAGAAAGAGAGAAGAAGCAGGGAAGTAAGAGGGAGAGGGCATTGATAAAGACACAGAAGGAGAAAATAGAAAGAGAGAAGTAGGGAAGTAAGGGGAAGGGGTCATTGATAAAGACTTAGAAGGAAAAACTAGAAAGAGAGAAGAAGCAGGGAAGTAAGGGGGAGGGTTATATTGATAAAGACACAGAAGGAAAAATTAGAAAGAGAGAAAAAGCAGGGAAGTAAGGGGGAAGGGGGCATTGATAAAGACACAGAAGGAAAAATTAGAAAGAGAGAAGAAGCAGGGAAGTAAGGGGGAGGGATCATTGATAAAGACACAGAAGGAAAAACTAGAAAGAGAGAAGAAGCAGGGAAGTAAGGGGGAGGGGACATTGATAAAGACACAGAAGGAAAAATTAGAAAGAGAGAAGAAGCAGGCAAGTAAGGGGGAGGGGGCATTGATAAAGACACAGAAGGAAAAAATAGAAAGAGAGAAGAAGCAGGGAAGTAAGGGGGAGGGGGCATTGATAAAGACACAGAAGGAAAAAATAGAAAGAGAGAAGAAGCAGGCAAGTAAGTGGGAGGGGGCATTGATAAAGACACAGAAGGAAAAATTAGAAAGAGAGAAGAAGCAGGGAAGTAAGGGGAAGGGGGCATTGATAAAGACACAGAAGGAAAAATTAGAAAGAGAGAAGAAGCAGGCAAGTAAGTGGGAGGGGGCATTGATAAAGATACAGTAGGAAAAATTAGAAAGAGAGAAGAAGCAGGGAAGTAAGGGGGAAGGGGGCATTGATAAAGACACAGAAGGAAAAAATAGAAAGTGAGAAGAAGTAGGGAAGTAAGGGGGAGGGGACATTGATAAAGACACAGAAGGAAAAACTAGAAAGAGAGAAGAAGCAGGGAAGTAAGGGGGAGGGATCATTGACAAAGACTCAGAAGGAAAAAATAGAAAGAGAGAAGAAGCAGGGAAGTAAGGGGGAGGGGACATTGATAAAAACACAGAAGGAAAAAATAGAAAGAGAGAAGAAGCAGGCAAGTAAGGGGGAGGGGGCATTGATAAAGACACAGAAGGAAAAAATAGAAAGAGAGAAGAAGCAGGCAAGTAAGTGGGAGGGGGCATTGATAAAGACACAGGAGAAAAAATAGAAAGAGAGAAGAAGGCAAGTAAGGGGGAGGGGGCATTGATAAAGACACAGAAGGAAAAAATAGAAAGAGAGAAGAAGCAGGCAAGTAAGGGGGAGGGGGCATTGATAAAGACAGAGAAGGAAAAAATAGAAAGAGAGAAGAAGCAAGCAAGTAAGGGGGAGGGGGCATTGATAAAGACACAAGGAAAAAATAGAAAGAGAGAAGAAGCAGGGAAGTATGGGGGAAGGGGGCATTGATAAAGACACAGAAGGAAAAAATAGAAAGAGAGAAGAAGCAGGCAAGTAAGTGGGAGGGGGCATTGATAAAGACACAGTAGGAAAAATTAGAAAGAGAGAAGAAGCAGGAAAGTAAGAGGGAGGGGGAATTGATAAAGACACAGAAGGAAAAAATAGAAAGAGAGAAGAAGCAGGCAAGTAAGTGGGAGGGGGCATTGATAAAGATACAGTAGGAAAAATTAGAAAGAGAGAAGAAGCAGGGAAGTAAGAGGGAGAGGGCATTGATAAAGACACAGAAGGAGAAAATAGAAAGAGAGAAGCAGGGAAGTAAGGGGAAGGGGTCATTGATAAAGATAGAGTAGGAAAAATTAGAAAGAGAGAAGAAGCAGGGAAGTAAGGGGGCATTGATAAAGACACAGAATGAAAAAATAGAAAGAGAAAAGAAGCAGGCAAGTAAGTGGGAGGGGGCATTGATAAAGATACAGGAGGAAAAAATAGAAAGAGAGAAGAAGCAGGGAAGTAAGGGGGAGGGGGCATTGATAAAGACACAGAAGGAAAAAATAGAAAGAGAGAAGAAGCAGGGAAGTAAGTGGGAGGGGGCATTGATAAAGTCACAGGAGGAAAAAATAGAAAGTGAGAAGAAGCAGAAAAGAAAGGGGGGACATTGATAAAGACACAGAAGAAAAAAATAGAAAGAGAGAAGAAGCAGGCAAGTAAGTGGGAGGGGGCATTGATAAAGACACAGGAGGAAAAAATAGAAAGAGAGAAGAAGGCAAGTAAGGGGGAGGGGGCATTGATAAAGACACAGAAGGTAAAAATAGAAAGAGAGAAGAAGCAGGGAAGTATGGGGGAAGGGGGCATTGATAAAGACACAGAAGGAAAAAATAGAAAGAGAGAAGAAGCAGGCAAGTAAGTGGGAGGGGGCATTGATAAAGACACAGTAGGAAAAATTAGAAAGAGAGAAGAAGCAGGGAAGTAAGAGGGAGGGGGCATTGATAAAGACACAGAAGGAAAAAATAGAAAGAGAGAAGAAGCAGGCAAGTAAGGGGGAGGGGGCATTGATAAAGACACAGAAGGAAAAAATAGAAAGAGAGAAGAAGCAGGGAAGTAAGGGGGAGGGATCATTGATAAAGACACAGAAGGAAACAATAGAAAGAGAGAAGAAGTAGGGAAGTAAGGGTGAAGGGGTCATTGATAAAGACTCAGAAGGAAAAATTAGAAAGAGAGAAGAAGCAGGGAAGTAAGAGGGAGGGGGCATTGATAAAGACACAGAAGGAAAAAATAGAAAGAGAGAAGAAGCAGGCAAGTAAGGGGGAGGGGGCATTGATAAAGACACAGAAGGAAAAAATAGAAAGAGAGAAGAAGCAAGCAAGTAAGGGGGAGGGGGCATTGATAAAGACACAAGGAAAAAATAGAAAGAGAGAAGAAGCAGGGAAGTATGGGGGAAGGGGGCATTGATAAAGACACAGAAGGAAAAAATAGAAAGAGAGAAGAAGCAGGCAAGTAAGTGGGAGGGGACATTGATAAAGACACAGTAGGAAAAATTAGAAAGAGAGAAGAAGCAGGGAAGTAAGAGGGAGGGGGAATTGATAAAGACACAGAAGGAAAAAATAGAAAGAGAGAAGAAGCAGGCAAGTAAGTGGGAGGGGGCATTGATAAAGATACAGTAGGAAAAATTAGAAAGAGAGAAGAAGCAGGGAAGTAAGAGGGAGAGGGCATTGATAAAGACACAGAAGGAGAAAATAGAAAGAGAGAAGCAGGGAAGTAAGGGGAAGGGGGCATTAATAAAGATAGAGTAGGAAAAATTAGAAAGAGAGAAGAAGCAGGGAAGTAAGGGGGCATTGATAAAGACACAGAATGAAAAAATAGAAAGAGAAAAGAAGCAGGCAAGTAAGTGGGAGGGGGCATTGATAAAGACACAGGAGGAAAAAATAGAAAGAGAGAAGAAGCAGGAAAGTAAGGGGGAGGGGGCATTGATAAAGACACAGAAGGAAAAAATAGAAAGAGAGAAGAATGCAAGTAAGGGGGAGGGGGCATTGATAAAGACACAGAAGGTTAAAATAGAAAGAGAGAAGAAGCAGGGAAGTAAGGGGGAGGGGGCATTGATAAAGACACAGAAGGAAAGAATAGAAAGAGAGAAGAAGCAGGGAAGTAAGGGGGCATTGATAAAGACACAGAAGGAAAAAATAGAAAGAGAGAAGAAGCAGGCAAGTATGGGGGAGGGGGCATTGATAAAGACACAGAAGGAAAAAATAGAAAGAGAGAAGAAGCAGGCAAGTAAGTGGGAGGGGGCATTGATAAAGACACAGGAGGAAAAAATAGAAAGAGAGAAGAAGGCAAGTAAGGGGGAGGGGGCATTGATAAAGACACAGAAGGAAAAAATAGAAAGAGAGAAGAAGCAGGCAAGTAAGGGGGAGGGGGCATTGATAAAGACACAGAAGGAAAAAATAGAAAGAGAGAAGAAGCAGGCAAGTAAGGGGGAGGGGGCATTGATAAAGACACAAGGAAAAAATAGAAAGAGAGAAGAAGCAGGGAAGTATGGGGGAAGGGGGCATTGATAAAGACACAGAAGGAAAAAATAGAAAGAGAGAAGAAGCAGGCAAGTAAGTGGGAGGGGGCATTGATAAAGACACAGGAGGAAAAAATAGAAAGAGAGAAGAAGCAGGGAAGTAAGAGGGAGAGGGCATTGATAAAGACACAGAAGGAGAAAATAGAAAGAGAGAAGCAGGGAAGTAAGGGGAAGGGGGCATTGATAAAGATAGAGTAGGAAAAATTAGAAAGAGAGAAGAAGCAGGGAAGTAAGGGGGCATTGATAAAGACACAGGAGGAAAAAATAGAAAGTGAGAAGAAGTAGGGAAGTAAGGGGGAGGGGACATTGATAAAGACACAGAAGGAAAAAATAGAAAGAGAGAAGAAGCAGGGAAGTAAGGGGGAGGGATCATTGATAAAGACACAGAAGGAAACAATAGAAAGAGAGAAGAACTAGGGAAGTAAGGGTGAAGGGGTCATTGATAAAGACTTAGAAGGAAAAACTAGAAAGAGAGAAGAAGCAGGGAAGTAAGGGGGAGGGGACATTGATAAAGACACAGAAGGAAAAAATAGAAAGAGAGAAGAAGCAGGGAAGTAAGGGGGAGGAGACATTCATAAAGACACAGAAGGAAAAAATAGAAAGAGAGAAGAAGCAGGGAAGTAAGGGGGAGGGATCATTGATAAAGACACAGAAGGAAACAATAGAAAGAGAGAAGAAGTAGGGAAGTAAGGGTGAAGGGGTCATTGATAAAACACAGAAGGAAAAACTAGAAAGAGAGAAGAAGCAGGGAAGTAAGGGGGAGGGGACATTGATAAAGACACAGAAGGAAAAACTAGAAAGAGAGAAGAAGTAGGGAAGTAAGGGTGAAGGGGTCATTGATAAAGACTTAGAAGGAAAAACTAGAAAGAGAGAAGAAGCAGGGAAGTAAGGGGGAGGGTACATTGATAAAGACACAGAAGGAAAAATTAGAAAGAGAGAAGAAGCAGGGAAGTATGGGGGAAGGGGGCATTGATAAAGACACAGAAGGAAAAAATAGAAAGAGAGAAGAAGTAGGGAAGTAAGGGGGAGGGGACATTGATAAAGACACAGAAGGAAAAATTAGAAAGAGAGAAGAAGCAGGGAAGTAAGGGGGAGGGGACATTGATAATGACACAGAAGGAAAAATTAGAAAGAGAGAAGAAGCAGGCAAGTAATGGGGAGGGGGCATTGATAAAGACACAGAAGGAAAAAATAGAAAGAGAGAAGAAGCAGGCAAGTAAGGGGGAGGGGGCATTGATAAAGACACAAGGAAAAAATAGAAAGAGAGAAGAAGCAGGGAAGTGTGGGGGAAGGGGGCATTGATAAAGACACAGAAGGAAAAAATAGAAAGAGAGAAGAAGCAGGCAAGTAAGTGGGAGGGGGCATTGATAAAGACACAGTAGGAAAAATTAGAAAGAGAGAAGAAGCAGGGAAGTAAGAGGGAGGGGGAATTGATAAAGACACAGAAGGAAAAAATAGAAAGAGAGAAGAAACAGGCAAGTAAGTGGGAGGGGGCATTGATAAAGATACAGTAGGAAAAATTAGAAAGAGAGAAGAAGCAGGGAAGTAAGGGGGAAGGGGGCATTGATAAAGACACAGAAGGAAAAACTAGAAAGAGAGAAGAAGCAGGGAAGTAAGGGGGAGGGGACATTGATAAAGACACAGAAGGAAAAATTAGAAAGAGAGAAGAAGCAGGCAAGTAAGGGGGAGGGGGCATTGATAAAGACACAGAAGGAAAAAATAGAAAGAGAGAAGAAGCAGGGAAGTAAGGGGGAGGGGGCATTGATAAAGACACAGAAGGAAAAAATAGAAAGAGAGAAGAAGCAGGCAAGTAAGTGGGAGGGGGCATTGATAAAGACACAGAAGGAAAAATTAGAAAGAGAGAAGAAGCAGGGAAGTAAGGGGAAGGGGGCATTGATAAAGACACAGAAGGAAAAATTAGAAAGAGAGAAGAAGCAGGCAAGTAAGTGGGAGGGGGCATTGATAAAGATACAGTAGGAAAAATTAGAAAGAGAGAAGAAGCAGGGAAGTAAGGGGGAAGGGGGCATTGATAAAGACACAGAAGGAAAAAATAGAAAGTGAGAAGAAGCAGGGAAGTAAGTGGGAGGGATCATTGACAAAGACTCAGAAGGAAAAAATAGAAAGAGAGAAGAAGCAGGGAAGTAAGGGGGAGGGGACATTGATAAAGACACAGAAGGAAAAATTAGAAAGAGAGAAGAAGCAGGGAAGTAAGGGGGAGGGGACATTGACAAAGACACAGAAGGAAAAAATAGAAAGAGAGAAGAAGCAGGGAAGTAAGGGGGAGGGGGCATTGATAAAGACACAGAAGGAAAAAATAGAAAGAGAGAAGAAGCAGGCAAGTAAGGGGGAGGGGGCATTGATAAAGACACAGTAGGAAAAAATAGAAAGAGAGAAGAAGCAGGGAAGTGTGGGGGAAGGGGGCATTGATAAAGACACAGAAGGAAAAAATAGAAAGAGAGAAGAAGCAGGCAAGTAAGTTGGAGGGGGCATTGATAAAGACACAGTAGGAAAAATTAGAAAGAGAGAAGAAGCAGGGAAGTAAGAGGGAGGGGGAATTGATAAAGACACAGAAGGAAAAAATAGAGAGAGAGAAGAAGCAGGCAAGTAAGTGGGAGGGGGCATTGATAAAGATACAGTAGGAAAAATTAGAAAGAGAGAAGAAGCAGGGAAGTAAGAGGGAGAGGACTTTGATAAAGACACAGAAGGAGAAAATAGAAAGAGAGTAGCAGGGAAGTAAGGGGAAGGGGGCATTGATAAAGATAGAGTAGGAAAAATTAGAAAGAGAGAAGAAGCAGGGAAGTAAGGGGGCATTGATAAAGACACAGAATGAAAAAATAGAAAGAGAAAAGAAGCAGGCAAGTAAGTGGGAGGGGGCATTGATAAAGACACAGGAGGAAAAAATAGAAAGAGAGAAGAAGGCAAGTAAGGGGGAGGGGGCATTGATAAAGACACAGAAGGTAAAAATAGAAAGAGAGAAGAAGCAGGGAAGTATGGGGGAAGGGGGCATTGATAAAGACACAGAAGGAAAAAATAGAAAGAGAGAAGAAGCAGGCAAGTAAGTGGGAGGGGGCATTGATGAAGACACAGTAGGAAAAATTAGAAAGAGAGAAGAAGCAGGGAAGTAAGAGGGAGGGGGCATTGATAAAGACACAGAAGGAAAAAATAGAAAGAGAGAAGAAGCAGGGAAAGTAAGGGGGAGGGGGCATTGATAAAACACAGAAGGAAAAATAGAAAGAGAGAAGAAGCAGGGAAGTAAGGGGGAGGGATCATTGATAAAGTCACAGAAGGAAACAATAGAAAGAGAGAAGAAGTAGGGAAGTAAGGGTGAAGGGGTCATTGATAAAGACTCAGAAGGAAAAAATAGAAAGAGAGAAGAAGCAGGGAAGTAAGGGGTAAGCGGGCATTGATAAAGACACAGAAGGAAAAAATAGAAAGAGAGAAGAAGCAAGGAAGTAAGAGGGAGGGGGGCATTGATAAAGACACAGAAGGAAAGAAAAGAAAGAGAGAAGAAACAGGGAAGGAAGGGGGAGGGGTCATTGATAAAGACACTGGAGGAAAAAATAGAAAGAGAGAAGAAGCAGGCAAGTAAGTGGGAGGGGGCATTGATAAGACACAGAAGGAAAAAATAGAAAGGGAGAAGCAGGCAAGTAAGGGGGAGGGGGCATTGATAAAGACACAGAAGGAAAAAATAGAAAGAGAGAAGATGCAGGGAAGTAAGTAGAAGGGGGCATTGATAAAGACACAGAAGGAAAGAATAGAAGGAGAGAAGAAGCAGGGAAGTAAGGGGGAGGGGGCATTGATAAAGACACAGAAGGAAAGAATAGAAAGAGAGAAGAAGCAGGGAAGTAAGGGGGAGGGGGCATTGATAAAGACACAGAAGGAAAAAATAGAAAGAGAGAAGAAGCAGGCAAGTATGGGGGAGGGGGCATTGATAAAGACACAGAAGGAAAAAATAGAAAAAGAGAAGAAGCAGGCAAGTAAGTGGGAGGGGGCATTGATAAAGACACAGGAGGAAAAAATAGAAAGAGAGAAGAAGGCAAGTAAGGGGGAGGGGGCATTGATAAAGACACAGAAGGAAAAAATAGAAAGAGAGAAGAAGCAGGGAAGTAAGGGGGAGGGGGCATTGATAAAGACACAGAAGGAAAAAATAGAAAGAGAGAAGAAGCAGGCAAGTAAGGGGGAGGGGGCATTGATAAAGACACAAGGAAAAAATAGAAAGAGAGAAGAAGCAGGGAAGTATGGGGGAAGGGGGCATTGATAAAGACACAGAAGGAAAAAATAGAAAGAGAGAAGAAGCAGGCAAGTAAGTGGGAGGGGGCATTGATAAAGACACAGTAGGAAAAATTAGAAAGAGAGAAGAAGCAGGGAAGTAAGAGGGAGGGGGAATTGATAAAGACACAGAAGGAAAAAATAGAAAGAGAGAAGAAGCAGGCAAGTAAGTGGGAGGGGGCATTGATAAAGATACAGTAGGAAAAATTAGAAAGAGAGAAGAAGCAGGGAAGTAAGAGGGAGAGGGCATTGATAAAGACACAGAAGGAGAAAATAGAAAGAGAGAAGCAGGGAAGTAAGGGGAAGGGGGCATTGATAAAGATAGAGTAGGAAAAATTAGAAAGAGAGAAGAAGCAGGGAAGTAAGGGGGAGGGGGCATTGATAAAGACACAGAAGGAAAAAATAGAAAGAGAGAAGAAGCAGGCAAGTAAGGGGGAGGGGGCATTGATAAAGACACAGAATGAAAAAATAGAAAGAGAAAAGAAGCAGGCAAGTAAGTGGGAGGGGGCATTGATAAAGACACAGGAGGAATAAATAGAAAGTGAGAAGAAGTAGGGAAGTAAGGGGGACGGGACATTGATAAAGACACAGAAGGAAAAAATAGAAAGAGAGAAGAAGCAGGGAAGTAAGGGGGAGGGATCATTGATAAAGACACAGAAGGAAACAATAGAAAGAGAGAAGAAGTAGGGAAGTAAGGGTGAAGGGGTCATTGATAAAGACTTAGAAGGAAAAACTAGAAAGATAGAAGAAGCAGGGAAGTAAGGGGGAGGGGACATTGATAAAGACACAGAAGGAAAAAATAGAAAGAGAGAAGAAGCAGGGAAGTAAGGGGGAGGAGACATTGATAAAGACACAGAAGGAAAAAATAGAAAGAGAGAAGAAGCAGGGAAGTAAGGGGGAGGGATCATTGATAAAGACACAGAAGGAAACAATAGAAAGAGAGAAGAAGTAGGGAAGTAAGGGTGAAGGGGTCATTGACAAAGACTCAGAAGGAAAAAATAGAAAGAGAGAAGAAGCAGGGAAGTAAGGGGGAGGGGACATTGATAAAGACACAGAAGGAAAAAATAGAAAGAGAGAAGAAGCTGGGAAGTAAGGAGGTGGGGGCATTGATATAGACACAAAATTCTTACTATATAAAAAAATATTTTCTGGTTTTAAATAAACTGCAAAGGGTTGATAAGTCATAAATTTTTTTTTTAAATCAGTCTAAGGACATGTCATCAAAGGTGATGCTCAGTATACCAGACAAAGGACATGTCATCAAAGGTGATGCTCAGTATACCAGAGAAAGGACATGTCATCAAAGGTGATGCTCAGTATACCAGACAAAGGTCATATCATCAAAGGTGCTGCTCAGTATACCAGAGAAAGGACATGTGATCAAAGGTGATGCTTTAAGGAAGATCGGAACTACAAGGAACATTTACTTACAAAAGTTGAAATTTCTCGGACACATAATGAGGAAAGAAGACTTGGAGAGTTTACTACTTATATGGTAAGAGAATCGGGGTTAGATGGCAAGCAAGCTACATGAGTTTGATTCAATAGAGAGAAGAGCAAGTAGAAAGTGGGGTAAAAGAAAAGCAGAAGTTGTGGAAAGACATGATTGCCCAGATTCAGAAAGGGCAAATCCTAGAGACAAGAAAGCAATTATATGATTCCGTTTCTAATCAAAATATTAAAGAATTCTGCTTTAATTTCTGTGATTAGCAGTTATAATGATTTACGCTATTCCCATTCAGACCTTTGTCCTCATCTTTGTTGTTGCTATCACAATGTTTCAACTGTTGTGCCTTCCATCTTTCATCAGGTATATATCGATCTAGTTAACCTTCAGGGAATCTTTTATTGAGCCCTTTATTCAACCAACAGAGGTAGATTGTTCTTGTCCCACTGACCATGTCTTGAACTAGATAAGATATTGCTAGACATGGGTCTTGGAATAAGTACAATTTACTCCCATAGATGAAATAATGGGTTACCCATATGAGGGGTGGAGGGCACAATGACCGAAACATTGTTATAACAAAAAAAGATGAAGACAATAGACCACATGTAAATGATGTAAATCATTCTAAAACATAAACAAAAAACTTTTCATTATAAATTTTGAAATGCAATTTGCTGTGTGTACAACACAATCCAGGCATTCAAATACAGGGTCTAACAATTTAATTAAATTTGTTGTCCAAGATACAAACAAAGTGCTAACTTATATTTTTGAAGAGATGAAAGATGCTGTAAATTAATTATTTTTTCAATAAGTGCAACTCAATTTGAAAAACATTGTCATAAAAATGTAGTACTTTATTTAATACAAAAAGCTTTTGTTTGAGTTTTTAACCTAATAACTACACAATTTTTTTTTTTTTTTTGCCATAGCATTTTTATATTAAATAATATTATATTGTTATATAGGAAGGGATACTGAAAACTTTTTGATGCAATCACGGCTGGATTTAGTCTTTACGAGGTCTCTGGGCTAATAGAATTTGGAGGACATTTTATTATATATGCTTGCCCCCACCCTTGCTTCTGTCTATAAAAAAAAAGATATATTTATAGATGATACTTTTTTGGGGGTAAAACATGAAACACTTCAACTCCAATTTTTTATGATTTTGGAACTTATCCAATTTATTTCATTGGTGGCTTCATGATTCATATTTTTTATCTGAACTTTACATTCGAGAGAAATGTATCCAGAATGAAGGACTTGTATTACATGGAAATTCTAGGGTTCAAATTCACTAGCAAAGCATCCAAAAAAAACAAAGATGAAGAAGAAAAATTCTGACTTGCCATCTGAGATCACCACAGCTGGTTAAAATTTAAAAGAACTGCTCCCACTAGTGGGTCCCAAATACTCTAAACTGTTTCAAATTGGGATATCCATTAAATCTCTATTCTTATAACTTTATTTTTTATAGATTTATCAGGAGCCCAAGTCTAAAGTCTAATATTGGGGCCCCAGGGTTGCAGCTTGTACTAGCCCATATGTAAATCTAAAATTGATTGTCACTCATTTCCCAAATTTGTTTTTGAAGAGCTTCTTTGTGGCACAGTAAACCTTCATATTAGTAATAAATAAAAAAGAAATTTGTTCATCTGTGTGTCTGAAACCCATTTAAATGGGGCCACACTTGCTCTACATAGACATATTATACATTTTTGGAATCAGGATGATACCAGGATTGATAATCTACACTTCATCTTGTGCTTGAACATCCAGCATTGGTGATTTGTGTTCAGGTGAGGAGGGAACAGTTAAAATTCAAATCTATCATCTTTATACAACTCAATAAATGTTAGTCCGTCCGTGTATGTGAAACCCATATAAATCTGCCACATTTGCTCTACATAGACATATTTTTGTAGAATCAGGATGAGCACAGGATTGATAATCTGCCCTTCATCTTGTGGTTGAACATCCAGCATTGGGAATTCTGTTCTTGTGAGGAGGAAACAGTTAAAATTCAAATCTATCATCTTCATATATCTCAATAAATGTCAGATTCTGTCTGTCCATCTGTGTATCTGAAATCCATCTAAATCTGCCACACTTGCTCTACATAGACATATTATACCTTTTTGGAATCAGGATGATCCCAGGATTGATAATCTGCTCTTCATCTTGTGCTTGAACATGCAGCATTGGGATTTGTGTTCAGGTGAGGAGGGAACAGTTAATATTCAAATCTATCATCTTTATATATTTCAATAAATGTTAGTCCATCCGTGCATCTGCAACCCCTCTTAATCTGCCACACTTGATCTACATAGACATATTATACATTTTGGTATCAGGATGAGCACAGGAATGACAATCTGCAGTTCATCCTGTGCTTGAACATCCAGCATTGGTGATTTGTGTTCGGGTGAGGAGGAAACAGTTAAAAATCCAATCTATCATCTTTATATATTCCAATAAATGTC
This sequence comes from Acanthosepion esculentum, assembly GCA_964036315.1. Classification (NCBI taxonomy): domain Eukaryota; kingdom Metazoa; phylum Mollusca; class Cephalopoda; order Sepiida; family Sepiidae; genus Acanthosepion; species Acanthosepion esculentum. The sequence goes on from OZ038516.1 coordinate 32,557,220, forward strand.
AGTCCATCTGTGTATCTGAGATCCATCTAAGTCTGCCACACTTGCTCCACATAGATATATTACACTTTTTGGAATCAGGATGATCCTGGAATTGATAATCTGCCCTTCATCTTGTGCTTGAACATGCAGCATTGGGATTTGTGTTTGGGTAAGGAGGGAACAGTTAAAATTTAAATCTATCATCTTTACATATCTCAATAAAAGTCAGATTTTGTCTCTCCGTCCGTGTATCATAAACCCCTCTAAATCTGCCACACTTGCTCTACATAGACATATTATACCTTTTTGGAATCAGGATGATCCCAGGATTGATAATCTGCCATTCATCTGGTGCTTGAACATTCAGCATTGGGATTTGAATTCGGGTGAGGAGGGAACAGTTAAAATTCAAATAAATCATCTTTATATATCTCAATAAAAGTCAGATTCTGTCTCTCCGTCCGTGTATCATGAACCCCTCTAAATCTGCCACACTTGCTCTACATAGACATATTATACCTTGTTGGAATGAGGATGATCCTGGGATTGATAATCTGCCCTTCATCTGGTCCTTGAACATCCAGCATTGGGATTTGTGTTCTGGTGAGGAGGGAACTGTTAAAATTCAAATCTATCATCTTCATATATCTGAATAAACATCTGATTCTGTCTGTCCGTCCATGTATCTGAAACCCCTCTAAATCTGCTACACTTGCTCTACATAGACATATTATACCTTGTTGGAATTAGGATGATCTCAGGATTGATAATCTGCCCTTCATCTGGTGCTTAAACATTCAGCATTGGGATTTGTATTTGGGTGAGGAGGGAACAGTTAAAATCCCAAATTTTAAAATAACTGAGAATTAGTTATTTTAAAATTTTTTAATTTATATAGAGTTTAAAGTAATAGAAAAACTTTGTGAATTCAAAAGTTTTTCTTTTAAATTTAGTTTAAAATATCTCCAAAACTATGTGAATTCAGGAAAATCAATTTTATTTCTTCAAAATGCCAAGGAATCAGTGTTAAAGTGAGAGGTTTCATGATATGAGGTTTTGAAGTCCTGCTGAGTTTCTTCTTTGAAGAGCTGAACACAATTTAAGTTCCAGAAAGTTTGTGATTTGAAGAGCTCAATTTTCAGCTTGAATTTGAATTTCTGCCCAAATTAGATTTTCATCCCAAATTAGATTTCCACACAAACTGAACTTTTGGTCAGAATTGGACATACAGCCCAATTCAGAGTTTAATTAATAATGAATTTCATTTTGAACTTCCACAGAGTGAATTGAGAAATTCAAACTTATATCTTCAGAATTATTACTGCTATTTTCTAAGTTTAGCCAGAGGTTACTTTAGTTTTAGACTGGAGGCCCAATTAGTGCTATGCAGGAGCTAGCTTACATTTGAAATGGCTGCTAGATGTAACTGTCAGTTCTATGCTAACAGTTTCTTCTCTTGCACCTCTCACTTGTGGAATTCTCTTCCCACTTCTTGCTTCCCAGTTAACTTTGATCTTCAAAAATTTAAATTCAGTGTTAAACATTATCTTCTCTTGTCTTAATCCTTTTCTTTCATTGTTTTCTCATATTCTGTAACACTTAGTAACCCATTGCATCTTAGTGGCTTTATTGCCTTGTTTGTGGTGACATGATTAAAAAAAGGTTAAAAACTATTTTATATAATGCCAATTTCATTATATACTAGTAATATTATGCATTAACAATATTGTTATAGTAACACATTTTTATATACTATCAATATAATTTTATTACTGTTATATTTATCATATTGGTATATAGTAGGAACAGTTATATATAATATCAATATTGTTTTTATTTTTCAGTACACATGTCAAGAGAATGATAAAAAAGTGAAGTTATATCTAAGATATATAATGATGGCGACGGACATCAAAGAAAGAAGAAGATGAAAAACTAATAGAAAAAAAGAAAACGAAGACGTCAAAGAATGAAGAAAATGAAAAAGTAAAAAAAAAGAAAAGAAAGAATGAAAATGAAAATGTCAAGAAAGAAGAAAATAAAGAAATAATAGAAGGAAAAAAGAAAATGAAAACATCAAATTATGAAGAAAATAAAAAAGTAATAGAAAGAAAATGAAAATGAAAAAGTCAAAGAAAGAAGAAAATAAAAAAGTAATAGAAAGAAAGAAGAAAGAGAAAATGTCAAAAAAAGAGGAAAAAGAAAAGTAATAGAAAGAAAAAAGAAAATGTCAAAAAAGGAAGAAAAAGAAAAAGTAACTGAAAGAAAAAAGAAAATGAAAACATCAAAGAAAGAAAAAAAAGAAAAAGTAAAAGAAAGAAAAAAAGAAAAAGTAAAAGAAAGAAAAAAAGAAAAAGTAAAAGAAAGAAAAAAAAGAAAAAGTAAAAGAAAGAAAAAGTAAAAGAAAAATGATAAAGAAGGAAGAAAAAGAAAAAGTAAACGAAAGAAAAAAGAAAGAAAATGAAAAGGACAAAGAAAGTAAGAAAGAATGTAGGAGAGAAAGAAAAATTGAAAATATAAATGAAGAAAGACAGAAAGAAAATTAAAAAGAATAAGTATGTACATCGGATACTTCTGAAAAATCACTGGGGGAATTGCTAGATATAATACAATGTTTTCTCATTTATTAAATTATTAAAAAAAGATTTATTCAATAGAATTTTTTCTAATTAATGCAAAATATAAAAGGCTACATATTTTTTAGTAACATCAATTCTCTACAGTTCTAGAAAATTGTGTTTCAAATGTGTACCCAAATATTTTGTCGATCAATGTTTTCTATTCTTTATGCATTGACAGATAATATCATTTTATGCATGTTATTTAAACTTATATATATATATATATATATATATATATATATATATATTTATGTATGTATATATGTATGTATGTATGTATGTATGTATATATGTATGTATGTATGTATATATATATATATTTATATATATGTATGTATGTATGTATATAAACATATATATGTGTGTGTATGTGTGTGGCTATATATATATATATATATATATATATATATATATATACATGCATTCATACACATATACATATACATATGTGTCTGTATGTGCGTGTGTTTGTATGTGTATAATGAAAGCAGATGAAAATATGCTTGCATATTTAAAATTACTAAAGCAATACACAGTTAGTTTGTGTGAGTGTGAATTGGATGGACTTTCTTGCCGTTAGTCATTTCACAGGGGATGGTAAAAATCTAATTTCAGCTCAGTAAAAATATGAAAGAAATTTACATATTCTTTTCTCTGCTCTATAAACCTTTCAGTTTATTCGTTTATTTACTTATTTAGCGTTTTCAGTTCATTCATTTGTTTATTTCAGTTGATTTTATTTACAAGTGAATGTTCTTTTCTTCAGCATTGAATGTTGAGTAGCTTCCTTTTTTTTTCACCCCACCAGTGATCTCTTTTCAGAAGGGATGTGTATCAAGGTGTCATGGACAGAAGTTTGCTTTTTTTTATTTAAAATATGTAAATATTTCAATTTCTTTTTCCTTATAAAACTGATTTCATTTTTTTTTTTACTTCTCATTATTTCAGATTCTTTGCAACATTAATTTAATTTTAGTTGTGTCTTTTTCAGTAGAAGTTTCCCAGATACTCAGATATTCTTCTCAAATCCGAACCGATTGTTCCATTCATTTATATTACTCTCAACTTCTCATTTTATATAAATACAGGCATAGTACCCATAAAAAATAACAAAATTATTTACCTATAGATTCTGTATTTCAGACACGGATTATAGTACCTGAGAATTTGGACACTTTGACGTAATCTATTTGTTAACAATTTTGACTGAAAAGTGATTTTGATTTTCACAAAGTGATCCATAATTTCAGTCTTGTGCTATATCTAAGATATGCTTATAAAAACACAATACATCCTTCTTCAAGCATAATTCATCATATAACATTTTAAATAGGGATAACATTTTGCTAACCCTTTAGTTAGCCTTCATCAAAAAAAAAAATGAAAAAAGACTGACTACTTTCATTCATTTTTTTGCCTACAGTATAACACGAACTCTTGGTAGCGAATGACTCAATCTGATCTCCATTTGAAGAAAACAGAATTTAGAATAAACCAAGTATTTCAGTATCTGTCTATATTTCTGAGATGAAGTATTATGTACACTATTTACATTATTCGGACTATTGTCCTCATCTTTGTCGTCATATTTATTACAACGTTTCAGCCGTTGTACACTCTGGCCTTCTTCAGGTGGTTGGAATGTTGAACTGAACCCTTTATTTCGCTCACTGGGGTAGACTGTTCTAGTTCCATGTGCCATGTTTATCACTTATCTCCTGTTAATTGCCCCCTGAAAGTTCTCCACTGCCTTAACCGGGTATTGAACTCACACTCTTTGGGTCCTGTCACTGGATTTAACTAAAGCCTTTATTCACTGTGCCATGTGTCTTTGAGGACACATGGCACCATGGATAAAGCGTGTGAGTTCAATACCCGGTTAAGGCAGTGAAGTGTCCAACCACCTGAAGAAGGCCGGAGCGTACAACGGACGAAACATTGTAATAAATATGCCGACAAAGATGAGGACAATAATCCGAATAACGTAAATAGTGTAAACCAAGTATTTGTTAGACTCATTATCCCAGTAACACAGGGTACAAGCTAGTTTCACGAGATCAATTGAATAGTGAGTTTGATCCTCACTGGGTGCGCCACACTTTTGGCCTTGTGCCACATCTAAGTCACATTTAGAAAATCATTAAGGGCACTTTGATGTGGCATAATGGTTAGCAAACTTGTCTTGCTAGATCAATTATGACTGGATAGTGAGTTTGATCCTCACTGGGTGCTCCACACTTTTGGCCTTGTGCCACATCTAAGCTAATGCTTAGAAAATCATTTTAGGCACTTGAGTCTGGTGCAATGGTCAGCAAGCTTGTCTTGCTATGTCAATTACAACTGAAAAATAAGTTCAGTCCTCATTGAGAGCCACATAGAAAATCACCATAGTATCTGTAAACCATTTAGAATCAAAATGTTGCTTGCTGGCACTTGTTCCTAGAATCACAGCAATCTATATTACACACACAATATATATTATTTCAAATGTTATTCTTAGTGGATACCTGTATTTGAAAAAAACGCCCTGTATCATTTTTAATTCTGAATAGTGTGTATTGCAGACTGCCTATGTCTATTGGCCTGCACACTTGAAAAAAATTAATAATAAAGAAAAGTTTTCTAGCCTGCACAGGTAGCCTGACAGAGAGTAGATGGGAGCATTTTTCTTTAATAAGATCATTCAAATGTTCAGGTGAGTAGATCATATAAAATACTGATCAAAAAATAAACAGAGAATCTAAAGTACAAGCATCCACTAAAAATAACATTTAAAGTAATATAAATATATGTTTAAAGTAATATAAATATATGTATAAAGTAATATAAATATATGTATAAAGTAATATAAATATATGTTTAAAGTAATATAAATATATGTTTAAAGTAATGTAAATATATGTTTAAAGTAATATAAATATATGTTTAAAGTAATATAAATATATGTATAAAGTAATATAAATATATGTTTAAAGTAATGTAAATATATGTTTAAAGTAATGTAAATATATGTTTAAAGTAATATAAATATATGTATAAAGTAATATAAATATATGTTTAAAGTAATATAAATATATGTTTAAAGTAATGTAAATATATGTTTAAAGTAATGTAAATAAATGTTTAAAGTAATATAAATATATGTTTAAAGTAATGTAAATATATGTTTAAAGTATTATAGATATATGTTTAAAGTAATATAAATATATGTTTAAAGTATTATAAATATATATATAAAGTAATATAAATATATGTTTAAAGTATTATAAATATATGTTTAAAGTAATGTAAATATATGTTTAAAGTAATATAAATATATGTTTAAAGTAATATAAATATATGTTTAAAGTAATATAAATATATATATAAAGTAATATAAATACATGTTTAAAGTATTATAAATATATGTATAAAGTAATATAAATATATGTTTAAAGTATTATAAATATATGTTTAAAGTAATGTAAATATATGTTTAAAGTATTATAAATATATGTTTAAAGTAATATAAATATATGTTTAAAGTAATATAAATATATGTTTAAAGTAATGTAAATATATGTTTAAAGTATTATAAATATATGTTTAAAGTAATATAAATATATGTTTAAAGTAATATAAATATATGTTTAAAGTAATATAAATATATGTTTAAAGTATTATAAATATATGTTTAAAGTATTATAAATATATGTTTAAAGTAATATAAATATATGTTTAAAGTAATGTAAATATATGTTTAAAGTATTATAAATATATCTCAGATTATTAAATAAATATCCATTATTTGTTTAAAAATTGCTTTGTTTACATTTCAGATATGAAACTGAGCAATTGTGAACTTTTGAAGATGGGGATGTGTTTAAAAGTAAAATAGAAGCTTGGTTGATCATGAGACTCTTCATAAGTGAATTGATTAAACCATGTTGGCTCTAATGATGGGTTCTCCTGCATATATATATATATATATATATATATATATATATATATATAAATATATATATATATATATATATATATATATATCTTTGTGTGTGTGTGTGTGTGTCAATTTTCTTGTCAGAATCCATTTTGCATATTTACAAATCTATGCATTTAATGTTGGCATTTTGACTTCACTCACTTTCTTACCTATGTGACTTGGTGTCCCTCTGCCTCTTCGTTATGGTGGAACACACCTATTCTATAGATAATAGACTCTCCCACCTAATATAAGTAGGAGTCAGTGAGGGTCGACTGGGAGTCGAATACGAAAGTAGTCAGCTACCACAACTAGATTACTCTGCATAATACTTATTATAACAAGTTCCTAACGTTTTTGTACGTTGAACCTGTTTAGGACCGAATTTAGTCCAAATACAGTTTCCACTGCGAACTCACTCACTGATTCTGTGTCCGACTCACACAATGTTCAGCAACACGCCATGTCGAATGTGGCACAAGGCCGGTTTAATGTGGGCTCACCGAGCCAAAAAATGCCTGTAGAACCCGTATAAACGGGATCGGGTTGGTCAACCTCCCCGAACGAGGCTCTGCCCTTCGGTGGAGCCTCGTCCAGGTTCGTCTCTGCCCAGAGGCAGAGAGTTCGACCGTCTAGCCGAGTCATCCAAAAAGGACTGACTCACACGATGTTCATTAACACGCCCACGTGTGTCTAATGTGGCACAAGTCCGATTTAATGTGGGCTTTCCGAGCCCATAGGCTCGGGCAATAATTGCCCGTAAAACCCGTATAAACGGGATCGGGTTGGTCAACCTCCCCGAACGAGGCTCTGCCCTTCGGCGGGGCTCGTCTGGGTTCCTCCCAGCTTTTCTTTTAATTTGTCCACCTCGGTTGGTAAGCTTTTTACATTTTGGCAGTACGTACTTATAGGTAGATCCCACAGTTCGAATTTTTGCATCCAGTCCGTTCCGAATAGATTTTCGGTATTTCTTAAGACGTACATTTTTAGTTTTTTCGTCATACCATTAATATTTACCAATCTTCCTAAACACCGAGTAAAGCTCGTTAAACCATTTTTACATACTGGACATGTTTAAGGTAAAGGGTGACGAAGGTGTTAGTAAAATGTACATGCTTATATTTACTTGCCTCAATATTAGAGCTGTACACATAGAGTTGGTCAAAGACATGAGCACCCACTCATTTGTTCTGGCTCTAATTAGATTTACTAATATATATGGAATCCCATCTCATATTTACAGCGATAATGTCAGATCCTTTATAGCTGGTTGCAATCTTATAGAGGAAGTTTTTGCCTCCTCTGAATTCAATGAACACTTCCAAGTGTATAATATTAAGCACATCAGAATACCTCTATATGCTGCTTGGGTTGGGAGTACATGGGAATGTATGATTAGGACTATTAAATCATGTTTGTATAAAACAATTGGGCATTCCCGAATTAGATATTTTGATCTCCTTACTGTAATTTCGGATGTTCAGAGTGCTATAAATCAAAGACCTCTCACTTATAGATGTTCTTCGGATTCAGACCTCGAAGTAATAACTCCTAATTGTTTTCTTCGTCCTAACGCTAATTTGGGACTTGTACTAAAATTGGATGATCAGGATGTTTGGAAATCTGACCCCGCTTCAAGATTAAATGTGGTAAAATCCATTGAAGCTCGTGGTTCGATGTTGACTAGATTCCGCAAGCTTTGGTATCAAGATCATCTGTTGAGCTTGAGGGAACAGTGTAAAGATTTGCACGGGGTCAATTTTCACAATCGAATCAATGTTGATGATGTGGTTCTTGTTAAGAATCCTGCCAAGTCTAGACCATTTTGGCTGCTGGGAAGAGTTTTGGAGTTAATTGTCGGTGACGACAAAAAGATTCGATCTGTAAAAGTCAAGAGAGGTGACGGGTCTATTCAGGTCCATTCTATCAAACTGCTGTATCCTCTAGAACAATCATTAACTCATGCCCACCATCCTAAAATCATTCCGGACTCGAGGGGAGTCTGTGATAGGAAAATTGATGTTGCAAAATCAAAGGTCTCTAATGATGTACCAGATACTAAGGGTGCATCTGTTGCAATAAAACAACGTCCTAAAAGGACTAAAAATTTAAAATGTAGTAAAAACTCTCCCAATAATCCCTATGTATATTATTAAATTCAGTTCTATTTAAAACTTATAGTCTTCACATACCTTAGATTATAGGGTATATGTTGCTGAACAAAGAAAACAAAGTGTTAATGATATTGTACTATATGATTGAAAGGATGAAATTTCTATAGTCCTATTAGTACACCAAAATGAGAATTTACATACAAAATAAAATACAACACACACTTCTTTCAAAGTTTGGAGTTCTTTGTGAAAACAAATCTCCACTCCCTCTACATTCTAATTTGAAGTTCTTAAAAAAAAAATCAACTTTTCTGTGAACTTTTCATCTTTGGCTATTTTTGCCTTAAAAAACAAAACAACCTGCAACTGTGTGAAAAAATATGTTGCAATGATTTCATATTGCGATTTTGTTTTGGGCGAGAATATTGAAATTATTACGGGTGCCGCGAACTGGGTGCCCTGTGATTGGATGAAAAACAACCAATCACAGGCTACCTTTTTAGATTTCCAAATCCCACGAGAGCGGTTTTTACGAACCCTCTTCCTCTTTTGCTTGTGGGACCCTCAGAGACAACACGTTCCCCGTCTGCACTCTCTGTCATCTAAATACCATGACGTGTGAGGATTTGGACAGCAACTGAAGCACAGATGTCAAGGGTATATTTCTTCAACCCAACCAAAATGACACAGGAAATGTAAAACTGAAAAGGACGCATCTTTCAGATAAGTTCCGCAAACCCGACTGTTTGCAAGAAACTTTCCTCTCTTTTCCTACAAATACAAGTATTTTCAAACATTTTCATCTGTGTTTGTGTTCCTTTCTTCTTGTCAGCGTCACAATATTTTTGTTACCAAATATAATTGGGAAAATCCCAATACTACAGTCAAAAAGTTAGACATACATCCGGTTTGTTGATTATTTAATGCCAAATATTAGTCACATTGTCTGACAAAATTCCCAGGTTTTAACTAAAGTCATAAACATTCTCTTTATTCTACAGCCAAAAAGGTAGACATACATCCGGTTTGCTGTTTATTGAATGCCAAATATCAGTCACATTGTCTGACAAAAATCCCAGGTTTTAACTAAAGTCATAAACATTCTCTTTATTCTTCAGCCAAAAAGCTAGACATACATCCGGTTTGCTGTTTATTGAATGCCAAATATCAGTCACATTGTCTGACAAAAATCCCAGGTTTTAACTAAAGTCATAAACATTCTCTTTATTCTACAGCCAAAAAGCTAGACATACATCCGGTTTGCTGTTTATTGAATGCCAAATATCAGTCACATTGTCTGACAAAAATCCCAGGTTTTAACTAAAGTCATAAACATTCTCTTTATTCTACAGCCAAAAAGCTAGACATACATCCGGTTTGCTGTTTATTGAATGCCAAATATCAGTCACATTGTCTGACAAAAATCCCAGGTTTTAACTAAAGTCATAAACATTCTCTTTATTCTTCAGCCAAAAAGCTAGACATACATCCGGTTTGCTGTTTATTGAATGCCAAATATCAGTCACATTGTCTGACAAAAATCCCAGGTTTTTGACTAAAGTCATAAACATTCTCTTTATTCTTCAGCCAAAAAGCTAGACATACATCCGGTTTGCTGTTTATTGAATGCCAAATATCAGTCACATTGTCTGACAAAATTCCCAGGTTTTAACTAAAGTCATAAACATTCTCTTTATTCTACAGCCAAAAAGGTAGACATACACCCGGTTTGCTGTTTATTGAATGCCAAATATCAGTCACATTGTCTGACAAAAATCCCAGGTTTTAACTAAAGTCATAAACATTCTCTTTATTCTTCAGCCAAAAAGCTAGACATACATCCGGTTTGCTGTTTATTTAATGCCAAATATTAGTCACATTGTCTGACAAATTTCCTAGTGAATTAATAAGTAGGTAGACATAGGTCCATTTAGATTAAAAAAAGGTAAGCATATGTTTGGTTTAAACTAGAGGAAAAAAAGAGGACTGATCCGGTTTAGTCGAGATTCCAAAAGGTAGATCTTAGGTCCAGTTTGTTGTTTTTTATTTAATGTCAAATATATGTCTTATCTGATAGAAATCCCAGTGAGTTAATAGACAAGAGTCAATGAAGTAAACATCGGTTTGGTTTAAAATGCTAGACATATGTTGGGTTTGTACATGAGTCTGCAAGTTTCCACATTCTTTATAAATATTAACATTAATCCATATGTTTAGTTAATGAATTATACTTTGGCACAGATATCATAATACTCCTTGGCGCATCAATAAAAACATTCTGGTATGCGAGATCAGAATGCTTGAGGGTCACCAGTCAAACAGACTTTCACATTCTCATGAGTCATGTGACCTGACAATCACTGGGCAAATGCGATTCAATAAAAATCATTCAACTCATTAAAGTTTTATGAGTTGAATTGTTTTTAAAACCAAATCATTTCTATGATAAAACTGATTTTATTTTCAAAATTGTTCTTTTTTCCAGGTCTGAGTTGAGTCAACAATTGGTGACAGTTGTGGAGTAATCTAATTATTTTATCGATTTTTTAAACTCACAAATTGATTTTTACAACGGATTAGTGGTTCAAAACTTTCATATTGCATCAAGAATCATAGGCATGTCGAAAATTACGTTTTTTTACAAGACCCAAGAGCCACTCAAGGTAGAGGATTAAAGAATAAAAGGCATAGTTTATGGAGATATGTGGGGAAGATAATAGCTAGCCTTAAACTTGAATAGGTTAAGATTATAGTGATAAGGGAAGCATCCTATTTGGGAGTTGGGAAATTTACTGGAGCTGAGCTGTGAGATCAAGACCAGTAATATTGCAGATTCTTCTTTGGATCTTATCAAGGAGCTCTAGGTAAATAGCAGGGGTACTGGACCATATGTGGCAGCAATATTCTAAGCATTAATGAATGGTAGACTCATAGATATATAAGATAGATTCTGGAGAGAAAAATTGTTTTGCACAATAAAGTGAACTGATTTTCTTAGCAGCTGACCTAGCAAACTTTTTTTTTCCCCAGGTCTGAGTTGAGTCAGCAATTGGTGACAGCTGTGGAGTAATCTAATTATCTTATAAATTTATTAAACTCACAAATTGTTTTTTACAATTAGTAGTTCAAAAATTTCATATTGCATGAAGAAGCATAGAAATGTCGGAAATTACATTTTTTCGTACAAGGCTCAAGAACCTCTCGAGGTAGAGGATTACAGAATAAGAGGCACAGTTTATGGGGATATGTGGGGAAGATAATAGTTAACACCAGACGTGATCAGGTTAAGATTGTAAGGATTAGGGAAGCATCTTATTGGGAGTCGGTTCCACAAAGTAAGCCGTTTGAGGGAAGAAGCTGCTTGAGTAAAACTTACATCTCACCAATGGAATACAAAGGGAATGAGGGTGGTTCGCTACTATAGGCGTGGCATGGCATGTCTTAGCCGTGAAGGTTAGAACTGGGGAAACTAAGGAATGTCATTTGCCTGAACACTTTCCATGGAAACAGCAACAGAGCATTGAGAGCTTTGCAATGTTTTATCTCGGGGGATGTAGGGTGGAAAATAATTCATCACTTGCATAGAGATTACTGGATTGTTGTTAAGTCTAAAAAGTTAAAACAATTTAACAGAATTGAGGTAAAACATTATAAACAATATGCAATTCGTATTAAAACTCAAAGCAATATCATTGTTTCTTCAATATTTTTCTGAGTTATTTGTAATATTTATGTAATAATTGAACATTTTTGAAACAAATGAATTCAACATTTGTTAAATACATTTAGAAAACATAAGATGTTGATGCCTTTCTAACTTAATTCACTGCAAGCAAGGCAATAATGCCACTAAAACGCAAGGGCCGACTGGGAATGAAAGACAATGTGAAGTCTTTAAAAAGTACCAGAAATGCTATAGAACAGACTAAGAATAAGCCCCTCTATTCCTACTCAAAAGACCAAGGAGGATTCTGAATCATAAGATGGCAAACTTATCTACTCCTATTAAAAAAAAAAAGTAAATACATTTTCTGAGTTTTAGCTGGAGACGTTAGAAGTATTGAGTTGAAGTAGACTTTAGAAGGAACTGGAAAACCAATCCTAAACAGGAAACAAGGGATAAACCTCTACTCATGTTCAAAAACTGACGGGAGTGTGAACAAGGTGATAGGCGAACCTATCTACTCCTATTGAAGGAAAATAAATAGTAAATAAAATTTAAGAGATTAAGCAGAGATGTTAGAAGTGTAGAGTTGAAGTAGACTTTAGAATGAGATGGAAACCCAATTATAAACAGGAGACAAGAGATAAAATTAGTAGTTCAAAAATTGCATAAGACTCTACTCCTGTATCAAAAGACTAGGTTGATCTCAATAATACAAAAAAATGAGAAACAAGATAATAAATTCAAGATTGTAATGACCAGGTTTGTTACAGAAATCATCCGTTTATAGAGGCCATTGATGACCAGATATGTTACAGAAATCATCTGTTCAGAGAGGCCATTGATGACCAGATATGCTACAGAAATCATCTGTTCAGAGAGGCCATTGATGACCAGATATGCTACAGAAATCATCTGTTCAGAGAGGCCACTGATGACCAGGTTTGTTACAAAAATCATCTGTTCAGAGAGGCCACTAATGACCAGGTTTGTTACAAAAATCATCTGTTCAGAGAGGCCACTAATGACCAGGTTTGTTATAGAAATCATCTGTCAGAAAGGCCACTGATGACCAGGTTTGTTACAAAAATAATCTGTTCAGAGAGGCCACTGATGACCAGATTTGTTACAGAAATCATCTGTTCAGAGAGGCCATTGATGACCAGATATGCTACAGAAATCATCTGTTCAGAGAGGCCACTAATGACCAGATTTGTTACTGAAATCATCTGTTCAGAGAGGCCACTGGTGACCAGGTTTGTTACCGAAATCATCTGTTCAGAGAGGCCACTGATGACCAGATATGCTACAGAAATCATCTGTTCAGAGAGGCCATTGATGACCAGATATGCTACAGAAATCATTTGTTCAGAGAGGCCACTGATGACCAGATTTGTTACAAAAATCATCTGTTCAGAGAGGCCATTAATGACCAGGTTTGTTACAAAAATCATCTGTCCAGAGAGGCCACTGGTGACCAGATTTGTTACAGAAATCATCTGTTCAGAGAGGCCATTGATGACTAGATATGCTACAGAAATGATCTGTTCAGAGAGGCCACTAATGACCAGATTTGTTACCGAAATCATCTCTTCAGAGAGGCCACTGATGACCAGATATGTTACAGAAATCATCTGTTCAGAGAGGCCATTGATGACCAGATATGCTACAAAAATCATCTGTTGAGAGAGGCCACTAATGACCAGGTTTATTACAAAAATCATCTGTCCAGAGAGGCCACTAATGACCAGGTTTGTTATAGAAATCATCTGTTCAGAAAGGCCACTGATGACCAGGTTTGTTACAAAAATAATCTGTTCAGAAAGGCCACTGATGACCAGGTTTGTTACAAAAATAATCTGTTCAGAAAGGTCACTGGTGACCAGATTGGTTACAGAAATCATCTGTTCAGAGAGGCCACGGATGTCCAGGTTTGTTACAAAAATCATCTGTTCAGAGAGGCCACTAATGACCAGGTTTGTTACAAAAATCATCTGTTCAGAGAGGCCACTGGTGACCAGATTTGTTACAGAAATCATCTGTTCAGAGAGGCCATTGATGACCAGGTATGCTACAGAAATCATCTGTTCAGAGAGGCCACTAATGACCAGGTTTGTTACAAAAATCATCTGTTCAGAGAGGCCACCGGTGACCAGATTTGTTACAAAAATCATCTGTTCAGAGAGGCCATTGATGACCAGATATGCTACAGAAATCATCTGTTCAGAGAGGCCACGGATGTCCAGGTTTGTTACAAAAATCATCTGTTCAGAGAGGCCACTAATGACCAGGTTTGTTACAGAAATCATCTGTTCAGAGAGGCCACTGGTGACCAGATTTGTTACAGAAATCATCTGTTCAGAGAGGCCACTGATGACCAGGTTTGTTACAAAAATCATCTGTTCAGAGAGGCCACTAATGACCAGGTTTTTTACAGAAATCATCTGTTCAGAGAGGCCACTGGTGACCAGATTTGTTACAGAAATCATCTGTTCAGAGAGGCCATTGATGACCAGATATGCTACAGAAATCATCTGTTCAGGGAGGCCACTAATGACCAGATTTGTTACCGAAATCATCTGTTCAGAGAGGCCACTGGTGACCAGGTTTGTTACAGAAATCATCTGTTTATAGAGACATTGTCTCATTTGCTGATCTGTGATTTTTTTCACGTTTTGATAGAAATATATATTTATCTGATAATTTGTAGTGAAGATATTAATATAGTTTTCATGAGGGTTTTCTAAACAAGTGCTAGTGTAGTGAGTTGCATGCGACACGTTGAGCAGGAAACAAGACATATCTTGTTCCTACAGTATCCTGTGGTTGAAGAGAGAAAGAAGTTTTATGATCTTTCCTTTTATACTGCATCACCTGGTGGACATTAAGAGAAGTTCCCTGGCAGACAAGGTGAGGTAATCCCAGGTTATATATAAACCTACATGACATATTGCAGTTGGTGAACATCACAAGCAATAAGGAAATAAGTAAACTTTAAAGTCATTTCTAAGATTTCACTAGCATTGCAAGAAAGATATGACTGGGACATTTGATATTAACCTGATGTATGTCATAATAATTTTTCAACGTCTTATCATCATGGAAAATGTGATACTGAAATCCAAGGCACATTGGGATAGCAAAAAAATGCCTTCCAAAAATTAAGCAAAGTATTAAGAAAAATGAAAATTTTGTAGTAAACTTCCTCCCATCTGACTCTTTAATTTATGCTTTATTTATCCTATAAGCAACGCAAAGATGAAGAGACTTGAAGCAATAGAAATGTGGTTCTACAGAAGGATACTGAGAATACCATAGACTGACCATGTGCACAATGAAGAAATTTAAAAAAATGGAAACAACACTTTTACTTAACATTAGAAAAAGAGAACTGACTTTTCTAGGGCACATAATGAGGAAAGAGGGCTTGGAAAGTTTGATGCTCAGAGGATATATTGAAAACAGGATAGAGGAAACAGCTAGTGTATATGGATGGCTGAAGAGGGTTTAGGTGAGATAACAAAAATACAAAATTTACTAAGAGCTACAAAAAGAAAGAAAATTGTGAAGAGCCATAATTGCCAATGTTTTGAAGGGACAAGTTACATAGAAGACAAATCAACATGTGAGACCATGTTCAATTGACAAAATAAATAATAAGAAGAAAAAACTATCTTTCAGTTTTATATAAATTTGTTTACTCATTAACACTATTTACATTTGGACTATCCTCATCTTATTATTATCAAACCATTTCAACTATTATTGCTCCCAACCTTCTTCAAGTGCTTGTAAATCTGGATAGGCTTCAGGGAATTTATAATTCATTCCACTATCCAGGGATGTTCATCCTGTTTCCACTGGGTTTTTATTACCCAGCCCAGGGATCAAATTCATAATTACTACGTACCCAAATTCATAAGCTAATGCTTTAATCTGCTAGGGTATTCACATGTGGGATAATCCCAAACATAGAATTTGCAGCCTTAAATTTAATCTTCTTTTATCCAGCCTGCTGCAGTTGTCACACTTGACTGACATTACCACCACTTCTACTTTTTTTTTTACTATTGCTGCTGCTTCTGAAGCTTTGTTGTCATTTCTCTTTATTTTGTTAATGTATCCCATGTGTCAGTTTATTTCTCATGTTAGTGCTACCACAAATAGATTGTTTTGAAATACCCTTTCATGAAATCTAGCATTAAATGCCAAAGAAATACTTTTACCAAAGTTTATTTCTGGCTGGAGGGAGGTATAGTTAGCTTTTTGTTCATTTTGTTAACAGAATTTTTCTGTTCTGGAAATGTGTGTTTATTTCTTGTGTTTGATCTTATAGCTTTGAGGATGTATGTGCAAAATGAACATTAAACGTATACATAAACATGTAAGTGGACCTTCGAAAAAAGTTTTTGTCAGGAAATTGGACATTCATGTTTTTAAATCAGATCATAATGAAACATTTGATTAGGATTTGAAATTTTCTTTTTTTCTATTACAACTTTGATGATGCAAATGTTCTGTTTAATTTTGTATTAGATTTGCATATTTTCAACTGATTTACATATGCTTTACATATATTTGCATAAATAATGATTTATATAAGGATAAATCAAATCTGTTGCAAAGCAGCAATATATATGACATATAAATTATATATATATATATATAGTTGTATGTTTAGGCAGCAATCCTTCGTTTATATATATATATATATATATATATATATATATATATATATATATATATATATATATATGTGCATGTGTGTGAAATGCTATATCCAATCAGGATGTCATAACTCTCCACAGATTTCTTTTCTGTATTATCTAAGAATTACCATGATTTCTTGAGAATGCTACTGTAGTCCACTGCTATAGCATAGGTCTTGGGGTACAAGATCACTGACCCATGCCGCATGTGAATTGCAGTAGCTGTGCAGGGCTGTGGGCAATAATTGGTGGTTGAACACATACCTGATTTATGGGCCCTATTTTGTGATATATACTGTAAACAATGGCTCAAAAAGAACCTAAAAAAATTATACTAATTTATGACAATGATTTCATAAGAAATTTTCGGTAATTTGCTTTTTAAGCCCTGTACTAAGTAACTAATAAAAATTTTCCAAACAGTTATTTTTATTCTAAATTTACATACCTAATTCAAAAATAGCAAAAAATTCTTTTATAAAATCTACTTTTTTGGAGTTATTGACAATAAAAGTTCAGACTCATTCGTGTCATTGTCGGCTATGGCATGGCAGCCATTATTGGCGTTGTTTGCATCAGTGCATGCGCAATAATCAAGACAAGTGAATGTTTATTCCACAGCAAATATATGCAAACAATGCCAGTTATCGCTGCTGCAACATGAATAAGTCTAAATTTTTATTGTCGGTAACTCCAAAATGGTAGATTTTATCAAAATTTCTCTGTTATTTTCGAATTAAGCATTTATATTTACACGTAAATATAACTATTCAAGAAATTCTTATTAGATACTTAGCACAGGGCTTAAAAAGAAAATTACCCGAAATTTCAACTTATTTCAGTGTTTGACAGCAGATTTTTTATACAATAAATTTTAACTGTCCTTAAAAGAAATAGAAATACAATTATGTGTAATTATTATCAATACAATTGGATTAGGTGTGAAACGGCTGAGGTGTTAAAATTTGGCAAAATTTGGGCTATTTGATAATCAAAATCAAGGTAAAATGTGTGAAAAAGGGGTAAAATTATTAAAACAAATTAGGACCCATCTGATGATTGCTATTTGTTCTGTTTATCATGAAGAAGAAGGTCTAGAAATTGGTAAAATAGGGTGAAATTTCTAAAAAAGTGAGCAATATTGAGAGTACAAGAGCAAAATCTTGGGCTCCCCTACATACCCGCGGTACATCGGGAACTGCGATACACTAGGTACCCCAGTAAACTGGTTTGCCTAATAGTGGTGGACTACTCTAATGATCTTCCATTGCCTCCTCTAAAGTTTGAAATTCAGTTTTCCTTCGCTTAGACACCAAGGTCAATTCTGTCTATCCCATAGATGGAATTCTGCCTTTTCCAAGAGCATTTGTGCGAAAGTGAATGCAAAAGACTAGCCTGGAATTTGAACTTGACCCACCAACTACACTTTCCAATGTGATTGAAATGTGGAGTGAAAAAGCTCCCGTGAAAATTAAATGAGTGACCATCAACCATTCCAAAAGCCAGTCAGCATCTGAAGAATGTCATGCTGTGTGTCTGGTGGCATTGGAAGGGCATGGTGTATTATGAACAGCTTCCATAAAATCACCTGTTGAATTCAGACAGGTACACTTAGATCCAAGTTGAAGCATTTAAAGGCAGCAGTCAATGAAAACTTTCCAACCAGACATTGCTAGAGCTTGGTTGGGATGTTCTACTACACCTGCTGTATTCACCTGATGTTGTAGCTTCAGATTACCATTTATTTTGGGGAGAACTTCAACTCTCTAGAAGTCTATAAAAATCACTTATAATAGTGGAAGTAGTATTGCAGTCACATGGTGGGTTTTCTAAACAAGAGATAGTCTACTTGTCTATATTTCTGAGATGAGGCATCATAACTATTTACACTATTTACATCATTCAGAATGTTGTCCTCACCCTTACTGACATATTCATGTTTCAGTCATTGTACTCTCCAGCCTCTTCAGGATTTGTCTATATTTCTGAGATGAGGCATTGTAACTATTTGCACTATTTACATCATTCAGAATGTTGTCCTCATCCTTATTGCCATATTCATAATGTTTCAGTCATTGTACTCTCCAGCCTCCTTCAGGATTTGTCTATATTTCTGAGATGAGGCATTGTAACTATTTACACTATTTACATCATTCAGAATGTTGTCCTCACCCTTACTGCCATATTCATAATGTTTCAGTCATTGTACTCTCCAGCCTCCTTCAGGATTTGTCTATATTTCTGAGATGAGGCATTGTAACTATTTACACTATTTACATCATTCAGAATGTTGTCCTCATCCTTATTGCCATATTCATAATGTTTCGGTCATTGTACTCTCCAGCCTTCTTCAGGATTTGTCTATATTTCTGAGATGAGGCATTGTAACTATTTGCACTATTTACATCATTCAGAATGTTGTCCTCATCCTTATTGCCATATTCATAATGTTTCAGTCATTGTACTCTCCAGCCTCCTTCAGGATTTGTCTATATTTCTGAGATGAGGCATTGTAACTATTTACACTATTTACATCATTCAGAATGTTGTCCTCACCCTTACTGCCATATTCATAATGTTTCAGTCATTGTACTCTCCAGCCTCCTTCAGGATTTGTCTATATTTCTGAGATGAGGCATTGTAACTATTTACACTATTTACATCATTCAGAATGTTGTCCTCACCCTTACTGCCATATTCATAATGTTTCAGTCATTGTACTCTCCAGCCTTCTTCAGGATTTGTCTATATTTCTGAGATGAGGTACTGTAACTATTTGCACTATTTACATCATTCAGAATGTTTTCCTCACCCTTACTGCCATATCCATAATGTTTCAGTCATTGTACTCTCCAGCCTTCTTCAGGATTTGTCTATATTTCTGGTGATGAGGCATTGTAACAATTTGCACTATTTACATCATTAAGAATGTTGTCCTCATCCTTATTGCCATATTCATAATGTTTCAGTCATTGTATTCTCCAGCCTTCTTCAGGATTTGTCTATATTTCTGAGATGAGGTACTGTAACTATTTGCACTATTTACATCATTCAGAATGTTGTCCTCATCCTTATTGCCATATCCATAATGTTTCAGTCATTGTACTCTCCAGCCTTCTTCAGGATTTGTCTATATTTCTGAGATGAGGCATTGTAACTATTTACACTATTTACATCATTCAGAATGTTGTCCTCACCCTTACTGCCATATTCATAATGTTTCAGTCATTGTACTCTCCAGCCTTCTTCAGGATTTGTCTATATTTCTGAGATGAGGTACTGTAACTATTTGCACTATTTACATCATTCAGAATGTTTTCCTCATCCTTATTGCCATATTCATAATGTTTCGGTCATTGTACTCTCCAGCCTTCTTCAGGATTTGTCTATATTTCTGAGATGAAGCATTGTAACTATTTGCACTATTTACATCATTCAGAATGTTGTCCTCATCCTTATTGCCATATTCATAATGTTTCAGTCATTGTACTCTCCAGCCTTCTTCAGGATTTGTCTATATTTCTGAGATGAGGCATTTTAACTATTTGCACTATTTACATCATTCAGAATGTTGTCCTCACCCTTACTGCCATATCCATAATGTTTCAGTCATTGTACTCTCCAGCCTTCTTCAGGATTTGTCTATATTTCTGAGATGAGGCATTGTAACTATTTACACTATTTACATCATTCAGAATGTTGTCCTCACCCTTACTGCCATATTCATAATGTTTCAGTCATTGTACTCTCCAGCCTTCTTCAGGATTTGTCTATATTTCTGAGATGAGGTACTGTAACTATTTGCACTATTTACATCATTCAGAATGTTTTCCTCATCCTTATTGCCATATTCATAATGTTTCGGTCATTGTACTCTCCAGCCTTCTTCAGGATTTGTCTATATTTCTGAGATGAGGCATTGTAACTATTTGCACTATTTACATCATTCAGAATGTTGTCCTCACCCTTACTGCCATATCCATAATGTTTCAGTCATTGTACTCTCCAGCCTTCTTCAGGATTTGTCTATATTTCTGAGATGAGGCATTGTAACTATTTACACTATTTACATCATTCAGAATGTTGTCCTCACCCTTACTGCCATATCCATAATGTTTCAGTCATTGTACTCTCCAGCCTTCTTCAGGATTTGTCTATATTTATGAGATGAGGCATTGTAACTATTTACACTATTTACATCATTCAGAATGTTGTCCTCACCCTTACTGCCATATCCATAATGTTTCAGTCATTGTACTCTCCAGCCTTCTTCAGGATTTGTCTATATTTCTGAGATGAGGCATTTTAACTATTTGCACTATTTACATCATTCAGAATGTTGTCCTCACCCTTACTGCCATATCCATAATGTTTCAGTCATTGTACTCTCCAGCCTTCTTCAGGATTTGTCTATATTTCTGAGATG
Organism: Acanthosepion esculentum; assembly: GCA_964036315.1. Lineage (NCBI taxonomy): Eukaryota > Metazoa > Mollusca > Cephalopoda > Sepiida > Sepiidae > Acanthosepion > Acanthosepion esculentum. The sequence continues at coordinate 32,578,694 of OZ038516.1, forward strand.
AGGCATTGTAACTATTTGCACTATTTACATCATTAAGAATGTTGTCCTCATCCTTATTGCCATATTCATAATGTTTCGGTCATTGTACTCTCCAGCCTTCTTCAGGATTTGTCTATATTTCTGAAATGAGGTATTGTACCTATTTACACTATTTACATAGTTGAGACTCTTGTCTTAATCTTTACTGTAAGAGATAGTGCAGTGTATTGTATGTGATGTGGTTCACTTAAGTGTTGACAAAAACCTCCATGAGGGTGGAAGGAGAAACAGGACATGTCTTGTCCCTATGGCATGCTGTGGTTGAAGAGAGAAAGAATAGAAAAAAGGTTTGTGCCCAATAGTTATATACTGCTATATACAGGTCCACCTAGTGGACATTAAGAGAAGTTTCCTCACAGACAAGGTTGGGTAATCCCACATTATATAATACTTACATAACATAATGCAGTTGATAAATGTCACTAGCAATAAGGGAGTAAGTAAACTTAAATGACATTTCTAAGATTTCACTAACATTACACAGAAGATAACACTATGAACTTTGATATTAACTTGATACATGTCACATGACCTTTGATATTTACTTGATACATGTCACTACTAGTTAAAGAAGAGAGAATTTAAATCTGCTCAACATTCATTGGCTGACCTATCAATAATTTTTCAATGTCTTATCAGCATGGAATGTGTGATACCGAAATCTGAAGGTAAATTGGGATAGCAAAAGATGCCTTCCAAAAGCTAAGCAAAGTATTAAGTGACAGAAAAATTTTGTTACAAGCAAAGAAAAGAATATTGAATTGTTATGCAATATTGGTCTTTCTATATGGCAGTAAATGGTGACCAATCTCTTCACAGATATGAAGAAGAGACTTGAAGCAACAGAAATGTATAGAAAGATGCTAAGAATACCATAGACTGAATATGTGAGCAAGGACAAAGATTTAGAGAAAGTAGAAACAAAAAGGACACTTATATTTAACATTAGAAAGAGAGAGTTGAAATTTCTAGGTTCCATAATGAGGAAATTGGACTTGGAATTATTTGACATTCACAGGATATATTGAATGCAAGAGGGAAACAATGCATAACTTAGCAAACAAGCTTTTGTAAATAAATGACAAAAGATGGTTTAGGAGAGATAACAAAATGACATAATTTACTAAGATCTACCAAAGATGAGAAAATGTAGAGAGCCATAATTGCCAACATTCCTGAAGGGACATGGTACACAGTAGAAGAATGTGTGCATGCGTGTGTAAGGTTTAGGGAACAATTACACGAATTAAAAAAAACAACTCTCTTATTCTTTTTACTCTAGAAATATTATTTAAATGCAACATTTTAATTCTTTATGTTAAACTATTCCAAAAGTTAAGCAGAGTATTAAGAGACAGAAAAATTTAATTGGAAACATTGTATTGAACTTTTACGTGATATCAGTCCTCCTGTATAGCAGCAAATGCTAGATGATCTTCTCAAAGATGAGGAAGTGACTTGAAGCAACAGCAATGTGGATCTACAGAAGATGCTGAGGATACCATGGACCGAACATGTGAGCAGCGACGGGAATTTAGAGAAAATGGAAACAAAAAGGAAACTTATGCTTAACATCATGAAAAGAAGCAGTTGAAATTTCTACAGAAGGATGCTGAGGATACCATGGACCGAACATGTGAGCAACGACGAGGTTTTAGAGAAAATGGAAACAAAAAGGAAACTTATAGTTAACATCAGGAAGAGACAGTTGAAATTTCTACAGAAGGATGCTGAGGATACCATGGACCGAACATGTGAGAAACGACGAGGTTTTAGAGAAAATGGAAAGAAAAAGGAAACTTATACTTAACATCAGGAAGAGAAGCAGTTGAAATTTCTACAGAAGGATGCTGAGGATACCATGGACCGAACATGTGAGCAACGACGAGGTTTTAGAGAAAATGGAAACAAAAAGGAAACTTATAGTTAAAATCAGGAAGAGACAGTTGAAATTTCTACAGAAGGATGCTGAGGATACCATGGACCGAACATGTGAGCAACGATGAGGTTTTAGAGAAAATGGAAACAAAACGGAAACTTATACTTAACATCAGGAAGAGACAGTTGAAATTTTTACAGAAGGATGCTGAGGATACCATGGACCGACCATGTGAGCAACGACGAGGTTTTAGAGAAAATGGAAACAAAAAGGAAACTTATAGTTAACATCAGGAAGAGACAGTTGAAATTTCTACAGAAGGATGCTGAGGATACCATGGACCGAACATGTGAGCAACGACGAGGTTTTAGAGAAAATGGAAACAAAAAGGAAACTTATAGTTAACATCAGGAAGAGACAGTTGAAATTTCTACAGAAGGATGCTGAGCATACCATGGACCGAACATGTGAGCAACGACGAGGTTTTAGAGAAAATGGAAACAAAAAGGAAACTTATACTTAACATCAGGAAGAGAAGCAGTTGAAATTTCTACAGAAGGATGCTGAGGATACCATGGACCGAACATGTGAGCAACGTCGAGGTTTTAGAGAAAATGGAAACAAAAAGGAAACTTATACTTAACATCAGGAAGAGACTGTTGAAATTTCTACAGAAGGATGCTGAGGATACCATGGACCGAACATGTGAGCAACGACGAGGTTTTAGAGAAAATGGAAACAAAAAGGAAACTTATACTTAACATCAGGAAGAGAAGCAGTTGAAATTTCTACAGAAGGATGCTGAGGATACCATGGACCGAACATGTGAGCAACGATGAGGTTTTAGAGAAAATGGAAACAAAAAGGAAACTTATAGTTAACATCAGGAAGAGAAGCAATTGAAATTTCTACAGAAGGATGCTGAGCATACCATGGACCGAACATGTGAGCAACGACGAGGTTTTAGAGAAAATGGAAACAAAAAGGAAACTTATACTTGACATCAGGAAGAGACAGTTGAAATTTCTACAGAAGGATGCTGAGGATACCATGGACCGAACATGTGAGCAACGACAAGGTTTTAGAGAAAATGGAAACCAAAAGGAAACTTATAGTTAACATCAGGAAGAGACAGTTGAAATTTCTACAGAAGGATGCTGAGGATACCATGGACCGAACATGTGAGCAACGACAAGGTTTTAGAGAAAATGGAAACAAAAAGGAAACTTATACTTAACATCAGGAAGAGAAGCAGTTGAAATTTCTACAGAAGGATGCTGAGGATACCATGGACCGAACATGTGAGAAACGACGAGGTTTTAGAGAAAATGGAAAGAAAAAGGAAACTTATACTTAACTTCAGGAAGAGACAGTTGAAATTTCTACAGAAGGATGCTGAGGATACCATGGACCGAACACGTGAGCAACGACGAGGTTTTAGAGAAAATGGAAACCAAAAGGAAACTTATAGTTAACATCAGGAAGAGACAGTTGAAATTTCTGGATCACATAATGAGGAAGTGAAGCTTGGAAAACATGATACTCACAGGATATTTTGAGGAAAAGAGGGACAGAGGAAAATATCGCATAACATATTTGATGGGCTTGAGCAAATGAATGGCAGAACAGGGTTTGGGAAAATTACCAAAATGACAAAGTTATTAAGACACAGGAAGATGTTGCGGGCCATGATTGACTACGCTGTGAAGGGCATGGCACATAAAAGAAGATACAAATAAATCTTGATGCAATTCTGTAGTGACTTGTAAATGATACAATAATAGATACATAGGAAACAAAGAGTAAGAGTTACAAAGTATACATAGGAGCTGGCCGAAATAAATGTGCTTGTTTCATAAACTGCCCAGGTCCTGTAGCACTTCATATCGACAAAAGATAGAATGTAGTGGAGGGCCATAATTATGTACATCATGAAGGGAAGAAAAAAGGAGGAGGACGAAGGAGAAGCAAATGAAAGGTGAAGGTGGATAAGAAGAATAAGGAGGGTGAAGGAGAAAAAGAAGGAAGAGAAGAAGAAAAAGAAGGTGAAGGAGGGCAAATTAGGAAGACAAGAAGAACAAGGAGTGTGAAGGATGGGGAGAAGAAGGAGAAAGAGGAGAAAAAGATGAAGTAGAGCAAAGGAGGAGGAGAAGAAGAAGAAGGAGTAGAATGAAAGATGAGAAGAAGAAGGAGAAGGGGGATGAAGTAGAATAAGAAGGAGGAGGGCGAAAGAGAAGAAGAAGAAGAAGAAGAAGAAGAAGAAGAAGAAGAAGAAGAAGGAGGAGGAGGAGGAGGAAGAGGAGAAAATGAAAAAGGAGATGAAGGAAGAGAAGAAGAAAAAGAAGGTGAAGGAGGGCAAATTAGGAAGATAAGAAGAACAAGGAGTGTGAAGGATGGGGAGAAGAAGGAGAAAGAGGAGAAAAAGATGAAGTAGAGCAAAGGAGGAGGAGAAGAAGAAGAAGGAGTAGAATGAAAGATGAGAAGAAGAAGGAGAAGGGGGATGAAGTAGAATAAGAAGGAGGAGGGCGAAAGAGAAGAAGAAGAAGAAGAAGAAGAAGAAGAAGAAGAAGAAGAAGAAGAAGAAGGAGGAGGAGGAGGAGGAAGAGGAGAAAATGAAAAAGGAGATGAAGGAAGAGAAGAAGAAAAAGAAGGTGAAGGAGGGCAAATTAGGAAGACAAGAAGAACAAGGAGTGTGAAGGATGGGGAGAAGAAGGAGAAAGAGGAGAAAAAGATGAAGTAGAGCAAAGGAGGAGGAGAAGAAGAAGAAGGAGTAGAATGAAAGATGAGAAGAAGAAGGAGAAGGGGGATGAAGTAGAATAAGAAGGAGGAGGGCGAAAGAGAAGAAGAAGAAGAAGAAGAAGAAGAAGAAGAAGAAGAAGAAGAAGAAGAAGGAGGAGGAGGAGGAGGAAGAGGAGAAAATGAAAAAGGAGATGAAGGAAGAGAAGAAGAAAAAGAAGGTGAAGGAGGGCAAATTAGGAAGATAAGAAGAACAAGGAGTGTGAAGGATGGGGAGAAGAAGGAGAAAGAGGAGAAAAAGATGAAGTAGAGCAAAGGAGGAGGAGAAGAAGAAGGAGTAGAATGAAAGATGAGAAGAAGAAGGAGAAGGGGGATGAAGTAGAATAAGAAGGAGGAGGGCGAAAGAGAAGAAGAAGAAGAAGAAGAAGAAGAAGAAGAAGAAGAAGAAGGAGGAGGAGGAGGAGGAAGAGGAGAAAATGAAAAAGGAGATGAAGGAAGAGAAGAAGAAAAAGAAGGTGAAGGAGGGCAAATTAGGAAGATAAGAAGAACAAGGAGTGTGAAGGATGGGGAGAAGAAGGAGAAAGAGGAGAAAAAGATGAAGTAAAGCAAAGGAGGAGGAGAAGAAGAAGAAGGAGTAGAATGAAGGATGAGAAGAAGAAGGAGAAGAGGGATGAAGTAGAATAAGAAGGAGGAGGGCGAAAGAGAAGAAGAAGAAGAAGAAGAAGAAGAAGAAGAAGAAGAGGGAGGAGGAGGAGGAGGAGGAGGAGAAAATGAAAAAGGAGGAGGAGGAGGAGAAAATGAAGGAAAAGGTGGTCAAAGAAGAAAAAGGAGGAGGAGGATGGTTGGGGAGGAGGAGTCGCAGCTGCAACTACCGGTTGGATACCGCAGCCCCTCCACCCTGCCACTGATATTGGGCATTAGATTTTTCCAGTTTGAAAAGAAAATAACAAATAGAAAAGAAAATTTTGATTAATTTAAAAGCAAAAATATTTCTGTTTTGTTTTGTTTTTTCTTTTTTTGAAGGAGATTGACATACTGCTGCCTTTATTAATCTCTACCATTTTTCTTCTCCCTATGTCTCTTTCTCTCTCTCTCTCTCTCTCTCTTTCTCTCTCCCTTTCTCTTTTTCTCTCTCTCTTTCTCTCTCTCTCTCTCTTTTTTCCTATCCCCACCCATCCTGGAACCTTTCTTTCAAACACAGTAAATATATTCAGCAAATTTCCATATCCAAAGCAGGGTCTAACATTCAAACCTTTCAAGTCTTTGCAAGTCTCGAGAAATGCCATAGAATCAGGAGGTCCTTTTTGCAGGAAGAAAATATAAACATTAAAAATAAAATGGAAAGTTTTTGTTTGCTTTTATTTTTATTATCAATAATTTTAACATGTCCTTATTTTTAATAATTTTCAGTGGCCATATTTTGCACTAAAATGCAACAGAAAAAAAATTATTATTTGAATTATTTCCTACTTTGAAAAGAATTAATATAAGTAAAATTAATATTTTTACATACATTCATTCAAACTTGCATATATATATATATATACATATATATATATATATATATATATATATATATATATATATATATATATATATACGATGCGATGAGAATGAAAGTAATATATAAATTCCAACGTTCGCAGTGTTAATTCAAAAAAGAGCTCGATACAGGTAGTAGAGCGATAATTATTTATTTATTATAATTTTATCATATAGACAAAACCATTTTACTCACTACAAAGATGCAACTTGGTTTCAGTGCATTTTAACTGCACATCTACGGGTGAGGGTGAGGTAACCATTTCCAACCCTCACCCGTAGATGTGCAGTTAGAATGCACTGAAACCAAGTTGCATCTTTGTAGTGAGTAAAATGGTTTTGTCTATATCATAAAATTATAATAAATAAATATATATATATATATATATATATATATATATATATATATATATATATATATATATATAATGCTCATATATATAACGCTCATATTTATATAACGCTCATATCTGCTGGAAGCGTACCTTAAAGTTTGAGAGGAATCATGGGAAATTTGTAGTTTAAAAACAGTAATTTGACCTTGCTAACCAAACACTTCCTCTGTAGCTAAATGGTATAGCACATCAGGCTAAATAATGGTTCTGCGTAGCATGCAGGTTTGATTCCTGTCGGAGAACACATATTTTTTATGAGATTTCTTGGATATTCAGGCTGGTAAATGTTGTTAATACTGTTCATTAAAAACAGAGCATTTATTTAAATATTTATATCTATAAAAATAACATATAAACAGAAAATATATTAAAATAATTGTCGGACTTACTCCATTTCATAATATATGATGCTATATATATATATATGTATATATATATATATATATATATATATATATATATTAGGATATTGCACTGAAAACACAAAAATTGCAGTTGTGTTTTGATGCATATACATCTCATCAGAGGATTGTAAATTACTGGTGAGTGAATGATTTATTTAGATTTAAAAGAAAAATACAAGCCCTTTTTATGAAAAAAAGAAAAAAGGGTGTTATAAGGTTTGTGAGCTTTACTCAACCAATCAAATATGACTTACATTAAATTTAAACTAATCAAAGAAGCCAAAATTAAAAAATTATTTTTTATAAATGGACCATGACCCATAGATTGGGAGATAATGGCAGCCAAGCATAAACTAAAGTGGATACAAATGGTTATATAAATTATAGAAACCAGACAGTGCAGTTTCCTAATGAATAAAAATGGGGTGGAGAGGTAATTTAAGAAAATGCTAAACAAGCTTTGTGAATTTCCTACATAAATTCTTTTTGTAGTTTATAAAGAAATAGCTTCTTTAAGAAACTAGTAAATAATTTAAATATATAGAATTAATTGGTAAATTAATGTGCAATTGTTAAATAAAGATTCTCCATATAAAATGTTAAGAACACTAACCAATCAATGTAAAATGTCACAGATAGAAACCAAATACCAGTACATGTGTACAAGATGTTACCAATACTACCAGGAAATAAATACAAAATTATATTAAATCTAGATTAATTGGACAAATAGAAAGATAAGCCATATATAGTGCAACCTAGTACAACTAAAATATAAGAAAAAGCATTATCAAATTTCAAAGTCTAACTGTAACCTTACAAATTAATTAAACTTTTAAATTTGAGATAATGATGAGCAAGTACAAAAAGGTTTGTCTACGGAACTCTACAGTCGAGGTTCTGAATATAACATCATTCTGCAAAGGGAAACATTTTATTTGTATTAATCCTATATATACATATTGTAAATTCAAATTAAAGGAACTCAGACATGTAATGGAAAGAGAATGTTTTATTCAGACTCCTTCATTCTCCACGAGTGTGCCCTGTCTAAGAATGGCCGCTCAGCCCCTTCTGGGTAAGTCACCCCTTTTCCAGTTGAAGAGTCACCAAGGGGAACAACTCGTGAGATGTAACTTCCCCTTTTTGTTTTTCAGCATCAGGCGTGAATATACATATATATATATATATATATATATATATATATATATATATATATATATATATATATATATATATTTTAGTTGTGTAACTCTACCGAGTGAAGATAGCTCTGGCTGACACAAAATTAGTTGTGTTTCAATCCTGGCTTGAGGCATTTGGAAGTCTAGTCACACTGAGGAGCTGTGATACAGCGAAACAGTACTGTCTGTGAATGACATTATATATATATATATATATATATATATATATATATATATATATATATATATATTAATCCATAAAAAAATATTTAAGAGAATGTAAATCTGTTAAACAGAGGATGCCTTAGGCATTGATATGAACCCAAGAATCTTAAATGATGGTACTCCTTTCTTTGTCAGTGAGTCCACAGTTTGTATATCCAAGAGATTTCAGCAATTTCTTTTGGACATTGGAGAAAATAAGTATTTCATCCCCTGCTGATTTTCTGAGTTTGCCACCTTACAAAAATAGGAATGGTCTATAATTTTCAGGTTAGGTAAATCACATTATATTAATTTTTGAACATTTCTTGTGTGGAACTCCTGACCAAGGGAGATTGATAGTCAATTGGTGTTTCTTCCATTTTCTTATTATTGCACCAACAGTTGACTCCTCCTCACTTAGCTGCTTGCCAATTGTCTTGTAGCCCATTCCAGTCTTGTTCAGGTATACAATTTTGTCTCAGATGTCCTTAGACAATTCTTTTGTCTTGCCCATTGTGGAGAGATTAGATTCTGATTCATTGAAGGATTCTGGGAACTAGTGTCTTTTATACAGGTAATGAGTACTTGATTAGGAGTAATAATTGAGTATTAGGACTAGTCTATTTGCCTCCTGGCCACATAACCAGTCTGTGGGGCCTGCATCATTGCTGGTTGGTAGGGGGGTGAAATATTTATTTTTTTCAATAAAAAAGAAATAAATGTTCAAAAATTAATATAATGTGATTTTCCTGATTTTTATTCTATCTCTGACTTTCAATATGGACCTACCCTGAAAATTATAGACCGTTTCCATTTTTGTAAGGTGGCAAACTCAGAAAATCAGTAGGGGATGAAATAATTATTTTCCACACTGTATCTATCATTTCTCTCAAAATAATCATTTCTATGCAAAGTCTCTTATCCAAAATTTGTGTTGATGAATGTACCAAACCATAGAGACAGAAATTGTCGGTTTTAGATATAATTTTTATATTTTCATTATCATCTTCAAGTTGCAACAGTTCTAATAAAAATTTTCTATAAAAAAGAAATGCTTCTGCTGCATCAACCATAGCTAAAGTTTTGGTTGCTAGGGTACTTTTGACAATTGTTTTAATATGTTTTGATTGCCAAGTAGTGGGCATACATTTATTGGTACTTCCTAGCAAAAAGTGTATATATCCTCCTTGGAATCCACCACCAGTCAAATAGGCAAAAGAGGCATCACTATAGGGAATAACTTTTAAGTGTTCTAGCTCTCTTAAATCTGGAATGTCCATCTGGGATTTTGCCTTTTTTTGTTTTCTTGACAACTGTTTGCTTGTTTTTACATTCTACATTTTTTTTTTGTTTTAATACAGAATTTAATGCACTAACATAATAACTAACATCAGGTCTGGTCTGCAGGCCAATTGTTGACCAATCAGCTGCCTGGTCTAGGTGGCTAGCCAATTAAGTTGACCAGTCAGCTGTCTGATCTGAGTGGCTTGCTAATTAAGTTGACCAATCAGCTGCCTAGTCTGGGTGGGTAGCCAATTAAGTTGACCAATCAGCTGCCTGGTCTAGATGGCCAGACAATTAAGTTGACCAATCAGCTGCCTGGTCTGAGTGGCTAGCCAATTAAGTTGACCAGTCAGCTGTCTGATCTGAGTGGCTTGCTAATTAAGTTGACCAATCAGCTGCCTAGTCTGGGTGGCTAGCCAATTAAGTTGACCAATCAGCTGCCTGGTCTAGATGGCCAGACAATTAAGTTGACCAATCAGCTGCCTGGTCTGAGTGGCTAGCCAATTAAGTTGACCAGTCAGCTGTCTGATCTGAGTGGCTTGCTAATTAAGTTGACCAATCAGCTGCCTAGTCTGGGTGGCTAGCCAATTAAGTTGACCAATCAGTTGCCTGGTCTAGATGGCCAGACAATTAAGTTGACCAATCAGCTGCCTGGTCTGAGTGGCTAGACAATTGTTGACCAATCAACTGCCTGGTTTGGGTGGCTAGCCAATTAAGTTGACCAATCAGCTGCCATCTCTCTGTTACCTCTAATGTGGATATGGTGTCTTTCAAATTTTTGCCTACTTCTACTGGGATATATTTTAACTTTTTTAAATATTCATTCTGTCCTAGTTTAATATTATCTCCATTTTCCTTTAAGTTTAATTCTATTTATTAGAATTTTGCAACTTCTTCAGATTTTATTTCAAATCGATGACGGATTTTGTTGTTAACTCTGGTCTGAAAGATTTCTGTTCCTGCAAAGCAGAAATCATGAATATGTGCAGCAATTATACCCTGAAGTTTGTTTCCAAAATGCCACGTAAATATTGCCAGGTCATATTTTGAAACTCCCATTCCTAATTTAATTAATTCATCCTTGAGTGTAAGGGATCAGGATCTTGAAGCATAACTCAGAACTTATGCATATTTAGAGGATCCAAATAAAACAATCAGTCTAACTATTATTCTGTAGAAATGTGGTTTATATGTCCATGGACTTGAAACAAAATAAAAATGTCCAGGGACACCATAACATAGTCAGTGGAATAAAGTTTAGGATATCTGTCTATATTTCTGAGATGAGGCATTATGTACACAATTTACATTATTCGGACTATTGTCCTCATCTTCATCGCCATGTGTCCTTGAAAACCTAATGTCTTCAGCAACAGATTTTATCAAGGCTCATATTGCAATTTTTGCTGTTATCATTATATGTTTTTACCAGAGTTCATATTGCAATTTGTTGATATTATTGCTTTTCTCTGGCACTCCTTATTACTGGTTCCCATATTGTATTCATTTCTATGCTTGATCGGCTCAGGAGATTTTTGTGGCCTAGATTATGTGCTGATTCCTTAAGATAACAAATTTTCCAATGGTGTTCTTTGTCTATGAAACATGGCACATGGAACTAGAACAGTCCAGTGATCAAAATAAGGGTTCAGTTCACCTGAAGAAGGCCAAAGCGTACAATGGCTGAAACGTTGTAATAAATATGGTGACAAAGATGAGAAAAATAGTCCGAATAATATAAATAGGGCACATAACACCTCATCACAGAAATATGGGCAGACACAATTTAAACAATATTCATTTGCACAAAAAATATTTTGGGAATATTACTCACTTACTTTTTATTAGACTTTGAATTATGACATTTTGTGCCCTCCCCATGTTTTGAATAATCTTTAAACCACCTGATGAACATTCATGAATGTTCTCAAATTTAAAAGCTGTGATAAACCAATGACATCCTCGCTTTTGTATATAAACACGTGCAACAAAATAAATCCTACAATGCTCTGATAAAGTTCGTCAGAGGACAAAATGTGTTGCCTAAGAATAGTTTTCTCTTATCTTTTTATTCATTTTGTTCCTTTACACTATATCCAAAAATAATTTACACACACACACACATATATATATATACAGTGTAACCCGGATATAAGAGACCCGGATATAAGAGAAACCCGGATATAAGAGAAATCCGGATATAAGAGAGATTTTCTCTGGTCCCAAATTAGAGCCTGTGTTAATGTATATATAATAGACCAAACACGGATATAAGAGAGATTTTCTCTGGTCCCAAATTAGAGCCTGTGTTAATGTATATATAATAAACCAAACCCGGATATAAGAGAGATTTTCTATGGTCCCAAATTAGAGCCTGTGTTAATGTATATATAATAGACCAAACCCGGATATAAGAGAGATTTTCTATGGTCCCAAATTAGAGCCTATAATAGACCAAACGCGGATATAAGAGAAACCCGGATATAAGAGACTTCTTCGGTCCCAACAACTGCCTTATATCCGGGTTACACTGTATATATATATATATATATATATATATATATTGTAAGAAAAACAATAAAATCTGTAGATAAAATAAGAATCTATATCGAATGATTAATATCCCAGGTATATTATAAATAACGTAGATGGACTGGATAAATCCATGGATGAAAAATAAAATGGATTTAAAAGTCCTAAAATTCCCAAAAAGTTGTCGATGATTTAAATGAGAATTAGTACCAAATGAATAGAGCTTTTATTGTCGAAAAGGTGTAGCTCTTTTCCATTCTTGCTGGGAGGTAAATGCCTTGGAGACAAGTAATGGAATACTGGCAGTGTCATTACCTTTACCGATGCCATTTGAAAGGAATCTGTACAAGGATGCAAAATAGGGTTAGTTGGGCGGGGTGGGAGGGATGATTTTGACATACTGCAGGGAATGGAACAGAGAGGGAGAGAAGGAGACAAATAAGAACTGAGTGGAGAAATAAGAAAGTAAGGTGTGACAGTTTGAATGAAAAGAGAAAAAAAATGGAGAAAATTTTGATAAAAAAAAAATAAAAGAGAAGAGAAGGTGAGGAAATGGAAAATGGAAGGAATGGAGAAAAGGAAAGAAAAGAAAGAGGGAGAGAGTAGAGAAAAGTGAAAAATGAAAGAGGTGAAAAAAAGGGAGAGAAAAAGAAAGAAAAGAAGGATGAATATGCAGGTCCTTTATAGAAGGAAAAGAAAGTCAAGAGAAAGAAAGGGCATATAGAAAAAGAAAGAAAGAAGGGTGAAAAGAAAGAAAAGAAAGAAAGAAAAAATGAAGATGAAATGAAGGAAAAGAAAATGAAATTCAAATCACTTTATATGAACATGAATGAATGAAAAAAATATATATATATATATATATATATATATATATATATATATATATATATGTATGTATATGTATATATATATATGTATATATATATATATATATATATATATATATATATATGTATATATATATATATATATACATATATATATATATATATATATATATACATATATATATATGTTGGGCATGTGGCTGAGTGGTTAGAATGTTCGACCATGAGACCTAGGTTCGAATTTTACCATTTGTCAGGAAGGAGACTTTCTGATGTTATCAGGCTCTGTGGGTGTTGAATAAAAACAAATGTGACTGAGTGAGCATCTGCAATAGTATTGGCTAGCCACACCCCTAGTAGATGGTATCCTCAAATGGCCAGCTATACTATACAAAAATACATAAATATATATATATAGAGAGAGATATTTATTAATTTTTATTTTTTATTTTTACAAAACAGTGCACAATGTAAATTTACAGAGCATAAATATTATAAATTCTGCTGAAAACGAAAATAACAGAGTAACATATTGCTATGATAAGATAATTTCAAAAATTGTTACTTAAAAAAAAGTCTATGAAAGAAAATTGAAAGTTACAAATTATGTAGAGAACAGAAAAGGTACTTAAAATAGATTAAAAAAATTAAGCTTAAAAACCAGCAATCAAAATGGGTGATAGTGTTTAATAAAATCAAATCAAAAGGTTCAGAAAGAGAAAATGAATATTTGATGGTAGGAAGTTGGAAAACAGGAAGTAAATAAACATTGACTTCAAGTAAATGGCCAAAGTTTGCTTTTCTTTTTCACCCTTTATTTCTTTTACAATGATCACAAAATTATTGCAAATTTTTCTTTACTGTCAAGAGACACAGAATATAAAAGAAATATCTCTCTTTGAAATCATTGATATTGAATACAACAATTTTGGGATTGAGAAGTATCAATATTTAATATTTTATGTAATCTTTTTATGATATTTTTAAAGGCTGGAGAGCACTTAATTTTAGAATATTAATTAATTAATTTGTCTGAAAAACTACTGACATTTGCCTTTCATTGACAACTCTCCAAATAGGGCCTCAGTCTTATTTATTTTTGAACAGATTTTAGTTTTTCAAAGTGAGATTATGTTATGTCAAAATTTCTGGGATCAGAGAGTTATCATTATTTACATTATCTTCATACAGAGACTATAATTCCTCATCATTGTTCAGTATTTACATTAGTCGGACTATTGTCGCCATATTTGTCACAACGTTTCGGCCGTTGTACGCTCCGGCCTTCTTCAGGTGGTTGGAATTTCAAACTGAAACCTTTATTTCGATCACTGGGGTAGATTGTTAATTAATTAATTAATTTGTCTGAAAAACTACTGACATTTGCCTTTCATTGACAAAAATAGGGCCTCAGTCTTATTTATTTTTGAACAGATTTTAGTTTTCAAAGTGAGATTATGTTATGTCAAAATTTCTGGGGTAGACTGTTCTAGTTCCACGTTTGATGGATGTCAGTTATCAGTTATCTCCTGCTAATTTTCCCTCTGAATGTTCTCCACTGCCTTATCTGGGTATTGAATTCACACTCTTTGGGTCCTGTCACTGGATCTAACCAACGCCTTTATCCACTGTGCCATGTGTCCTTGAGGACATCTGGGTATGAATTTCTGGGTATTATAAACCTAATGTTTTCAGCAACCATTTTTTATCAGTGCTTATATTGCAATTTTGCTATTATCATTGCATGTTTTACCAGAGCTCATATTGCAACTTTGTTATCATTATATAGTCCGACTAATGTAAATAGTGTACATAATACCTCATCTCAGAAATATAGACAGACTCATCATTGTTGTTATTACATTATATTTGTTAATATTATTATCACCTGATCACCTTTCACCTGAATTTCTTGCATGAGGAGTTATCCCTATTTACTCTATTTACATGTGGGTTATTGTCCTTGTCTTTGTTGTTTTTCTCACCTGATTTCCCTGTCTGAATTTCTGGGATCAGGGAGTTAGCATTATTTACATAATTTACATGCAGACTATTGTCCTCATCTTTTTTGTTATCATATTATATTTGTTGATATTTTCACCTGATTGCCATCTGTCTGAATTTAAGTCCCCTGTATTAAGATGCAGACTGCTGCCGTCATCTTTGTTGTTATAATCACCTGATCACCTTCTGCCTGAATTTCTGGGATCAGGGAGTTATCATAATTTACATTACAGAAGGTCGTAGGGTTATGTCGACCTGATGTACGGTATTTCATGGTTACGGTGCCAACTCTCATAATATAATACATCGTCATGCAGTGCTATACGAAGAAGACAGCATTGTTTGTACACCATATTAAATTGTGCTACATTTGTTATCTCTCATTTGTGTTGTTTTTTGTGTAACATTTGACCGTCATTATGGCACCCAAGCATAAGGCATCCTCATGGGTGCTTATGTAGGTGAGTTCCAACTTACATCGAAAATCAGGTCATGTTGTACTGTAGGAATGGATCTCCGATGTAAGTCAAGGACCCCTGTATTAACATGCAGACTGCTGCCCTCATCTTTGTTCTTATTATCACCTGATCACCTTCTGCCTGAATTTCTGGGATATGGATTTAACATTATTTATATTATTCATAAATAGACTATTATCCCCATCTTGATGTTTTTATCACCTGATCACCTTCTCTCTAACTTTTTGGGATAAGCAGTTATCATTATTTATATTTTTCATATATAGACTATTTTCCTCATCTTTGTTATTCTTATCACCTGACAGCATTCTCGGCAAATTTCTCGGATCAGGGAGTTATCATTATTTATTAATAGACTATTATCCCTATTTTTGTTGTTTTTATCATCTGATCACCTTCTCTCTAACTTTTTGGGATAAGCAGTTATCATTATTTATATTTTTTATATATAAACTATTTTCCTCATCTTTGTTATTCTTATCAACTGACAGCATTCTCGGCAAATTTCTGGGATCAGGGAGTTATCATTATTTATAAATAGACTATTATCCCCACCTTTGTTGTTTTTATCACCTGATCACCTTCTCTCTAATTTTTTGGGATGAGGAGTTATCATTATTTATATTTTTTATATATAGACTATTTTCCTCATCTTTGTTATTCTTATCACCTGACAGCATTCTCGGTGAATTTCTCGGATCAGGGAGTTATCATTATTTATTAATAGACTATTATCCCTATCTTTGTTGTTTTTATCATCTGATCACCTTCTCTCTAACTTTTTGGGATAAGCAGTTATCATTATTTTTATATTTTATATATAGACTGTTTTCGTCATCTTTGTTATTTTTATTGCCTGATAACTCTCTTGGTGAATTTCTGGGATCAGGGAGTTATCATTATTTATATTATTTACATGCAGACTATTGTCCTCATCTTTATCATTATTATCCCAATATTTGAGTGGCTGTGCCCTCTGACCTTCATCAGGTATATGTTTATCTGTGTTGTCTTCAGAGTATTTCCAACTGAACCCTTTAGCAGTAGATTTTTCTTGTGCCATCTGCCATTACTTATGTATTGCTCAGCTATGGCGTACCTCATTTCTCTGCCTGCACCAGGGATTGAACTCATTACTACTATGCCAAAAAATTAATTAACCAATATTTATTTTATTAGACACTGTCAAACATTTTTATTGCTAGGATTTAAGCTAATTTTTAAACAATATTTTATGTATCTTTTCTGTTTTATGCATATGAGTGTCAGCTGAAAAATCCATCGACTGATCAAAAGGGAATTTGACCAAATTAGGTTTATTTTTCAACATAGTCTCATATGGAGTCCACACACTTGTTCCATCAGTATTGCAGTGCTTCGATCCTATTGGTGAAGAAGCATTTCATCGTTTTGGTCAAAAAGGGCATCAACAGCATTTATGACGTCATCATCACTGTGATACTGATTCCCAGCCAAGTGTTTTTTCATGTTTAGAGAAGCGATGATACAGGAGAAGAGAGAGGGTGATCAACAAGTTAAAAGGCACTGTCATGTACAGCAACCATTGAAACCAAAGATTTCTCTGCTAGAGCATTGTCCTGATGAAAGAAGATGTGGACTCGCCCATTTACCTTATCCCCCTAGCAACAAGAACATTCCATTTTGCACGCCTATGCGAACTAACATAACCAATCAAAACCTTATTGTGCTAAACAGCGAATCCTATTGGCTCACAGCGTGATAATTCAGAAACTTCACATGGAGAAGTTAAATTGCGCCAAAACCAACTTGAGCCGATTTTCACACCTAAATCCTTATATAAGGAAGATTTTCAACCGACCAAGTTAGTCAGTCCAGCAAACACAGAGAAACGCGAATCGAATCCACGCAACTTACGATTGTAATTTTCCCGCGCAAAAAGAACACAACTGACTCACTCACAAACTCGACTCGAAGATTACTCTATAAATTACAATGAAATTCAACTTACGAAACTTTACTTATCCAAAGTGATTATTCAACACTCACTATAACTTAAGTAAAAAACTATTATCGAACATAACACATATCTACCGTTAAAGGTAGACTAATTTTGCTAACTTCTTTCTAAACAGTACAAAATGATACAAACATAAAAAACGTTGTTTAAACATTAATTCCAATTCCTTGTGGACTGTAATGCAAACATACCAACACACCAAAAAATAAGCAAACTTTCGTCCAGTAACGAACACAAGGCATAAAATACATTGAAGCAACATTTTGTAAATAATCTTTAAATTGTACATAATGCATTTGTTTGTTTGAATTGCATACATGTTTTTTGTCTTATTTTATATTGTAAAATATTTATTGTTGTGGATGCATGAACAGATAATCAAAAAATCCTTCTGATAAATTCTAACACTCAAGCAAAATCCTAGTTCATACCGCACATCCCCAACAAAGATGCCTCTCATCAGTTTTCCTGGGTGTTTAGTCTTGATAGCCTTTTGTAACTGCCTCAGCAAGTTGGCATAATACTCGCCATTGATGATGTGGCCCTTTTCAAGATCATCAATTCATGTTCATTATGCAGAATATTTTCAACTCACTCACTGTATATGGTAATAGCATTTATAGTCAATCACCTGTCATCATGTGGTGAATATGATAAAAGTTTGCCTCAGTGTTGACGATTGCAGGACATTGAGACCTTTGATCATCTTTAAGATACTCCTTTCCCCCCCTACTTTTGCACTGTTTATAAAGATAGAGCATTATCCCCTAATGTAGCAACCATGTCAGCATGAATGCCCTTGGGGGATAAACCATTTTTTCGCAGGTACTATGCCATATTTGTCCATTTTCAAAAGAATTTGTTATATATGTGTAGTAACATGTTTTTAATCATTCACTATTTATTTTTGATTACTCACCTTTGACTTAGGTTTATGGCCATATGTTGAAATACCGGTTCTCATAAGATCACTAAAGTTAAGCAACTTTGAGCCTTGTCAGTATCAAGATGGGTGACTGCTTGGAAATACCCATTTTACTATATGTCTATGTTAAAATATGTTTTCTTGTGTCCTATCAAATTTCCATGAGTGTAAGTGCCATTTTTGACTGGATTTATGCATTCTAGATGAATCAGAAACATTATTTTTATTTTTGCCAGTAAATATCATGATTATTAGAAAAATATTAAGAATTAGCCTATAATTTTGCATATAAATTTTATGTATAAACTTTATGTATAATTTATATTGTATAAAATAAATATATATATATATATATATATATATATATAACTTTTATATATAAATTTTATGTTTAATTTATATTGTATAAATTTTATATGTATAAATTTTATATATAATTTATATTGTATAAATTTTATATGTATAAATTTTATATATAATTTATATTGTATAAATTTTATATATAATTTATATTGTATAAATTTTATATGTATAAATTTTATATATAATTTATATTGTATAAATTTTATATGTATAAATTTTATATATAATTTATATTGTACAAATTTTATATATAATTTATATTGTATAAATTTTATATGTATAAATTTTATATATAATTTATATTGTATAAATTTTATATGTATAAATTTTATATATAATTTATATTGTATAAATTTTATATGTATAAATTTTATATATAATTTATATTGTATAAATTTTATATGTATAAATTTTATATATAATTTATATTGTATAAATTTTATATATAATTTAAATTGTGTAGTAAATTGTTTTTGATCATTCTGTATTTAGTTTTAATTAAATTTAAGCAACATCGAGCCTGGGAATACCAGGTGCTGTAAGCTTAGATGTGTGGGTGGTGTAATGGATAATGGCTCAGAATTGGAAATTGCAGAGCTAAGTTCCAGTTCCAGTCTGGTTTGTTATATTCACTTATGCACAAATACAATTGGGAAAGGTATGAATCCACCCCTTCTCCCTCAGCTATGGGTTAATTAGTAGGATTTGTATCACTATAAATCATTATTATCTTGCTCCCCCCAAATTCTTACAGTATATTCTGGCTTTAAATAACCTGCATTTTAATCACTGAATTGAAAGATAACAGCTTCCGAACTTGAAAACCTATTTTCCTGAAAAATTGTTTTAAGGGAAATATTTTATAAATTTCAACCAACAATAGCACTGGCTACTCAGTCAATTAATGACAAATGTTTCCCTATAAGGAAATGGCTAATATTACCATTGCTATTACAATTACTAAGAAAATTACTTACATATAGCCAAAAATACAAGACATATAGCATATGTAACTCAAAGACACTATTTACATTATTCAGACTATTGTCCTCATCTTTGTCACCATATTTATTACAACGTTTCGGCCGTTGCACACTCTGGCCTTCTTCAGGTGGTTGGAATATCGAACTGAACCCTTTATTTCGCTCACTGGGGTTGACTGTTCTAGTTCCACATGCCATGTTTATCGTAAAAATAACAAAAAAGGCAACTATGGCATCACCCATAAGGTGTTTAAGTCACTTGGTTGAAAAAGAATTTGTTGAGACTTGGATCCAGTGTTTTGCAGACCAGGCTAGGGCTAAAAAATTGAATGACAACCAGGCAAGAGTGGGTGAAGATGATTTCTTTCTAGCTTTCACTGGTTGGGAAGTTATAATTGTAGAATTTGGTTTTCATCAAAATTTACGAATTTATACAAAGTTGACTACTGATCATGTGTTATAGAATAACACAATACAACATGAACAAAATTTTTGTTTCTTAATACTTTGCTTAGCTTCTAGAAGGCTTCTTTCAATATCTCAATTCAGTGTAGCACTTTCTGTCCTACGTTAGTTGCAAGATAATCCTTAGCAATTCGTTTGTTTACATTTCAAATATAAAATTAAGGAGATATGGGCATAACTTTCCAGTATAGTGTATGCCCTGGTAAACATAAAAGCAGTGCAATTATGTAATTATAAAACATTATGTCATATCAAATATCTATTTAACCAAAAAGGCAAGTATCTTTGGTTTTTATTCATTTGTCTCAAAAGCACTAGGGAATTGTATCTCTTTGAACTTGAAAATTATATTTTATACTGACTTGTTTCAAGTCACAGAGGAAATTGTGTGGAATTGCAGTAATCCAAATAAGCACCAGAATGCTTCTTTTCCACATAAATTGTGCCATTTAACAAACAGGAAGTGACAACTGAGTAGTCTCCCTTGATGACAGTTTTCTCTCTTCATTCTCTTTTTAAAAAAGAAAGTTTCCTTCTCTTTCTTTGTTTCTTCCTATTTAGTTTTCATGATTTTTTCTCTTTCCTTAATTAACTTTGCCATTGAATGTTTCCATCTCTCTCTTCTCATTACTTTCTGTTCTCTCCTCTTTCAATACCCCTCTCTCTTTTTCTTCACCCTTTCTTTTCATTATGCTTCCCTTATTTCCTCTCTCTCTAATATCTTCCCCCATTTCACTCTTCTCTATTTTCCACTTTTTCTTATTCATTGGCATTAGCTCTCCGCCTAAAAATTTAGTGGGCTGAGTATATCACACAACTAGTATGTGAGAGTTGGTGTTGTACCCTAGAAATTTTAACTATCTCTTGTTGGTATTAAACATGCTTAAGTTCTGTAGGAATACAGAAGGTGCTTATCTCTCTTTGGTGGAGATAAGTCCCACGGGTCATGTGAGGACTACTTAATAACACCACTTCATACAGTGAATAAAGTGGCAGTCAAATTCAGCTCGTTTACAGCAACAAAACAGTCAGGTTGCTTTCTGCAGCTCAGTATCCCTGGCAGAGGCTAAATCTGCTTCCCCAGCAGCTTACAAGTCCATGGTGCCATTACCATTTCTCACATATAGAATGAAACTCCAGCTCGCGGTCCTCAATTTGGGAAAACCCAAGACTCGCTGTTTCCCATTTGTGGAATATGTTCTTGCCTGGGACATAGATGAATCCTTCCTGTTTGAATCTGGAGGCCTAAAAATGGCTTCTCAGGACGCTTCCTTTCTGTTTCTCCTTACACTCAGATTTCTTGTGTAGATACATGTGATATATTATTTGCCACATGAGACACATGTATATATGTATATATAGATTTGTGTATGTTTTAATATTATAAAAGTCTCTCTGAGATTAAAAGCGTGCCTGACATTATTTTTCCTTTCAGCCACTCTGTCCTGTCTGTGAACTACATTGTTATTATATCATGTTTTGTGATCTCAATGAACACTCGTCGCCACTTTTGCAATGCCAACGAATATTTGTTATTACTTTCATAATGGCCATTGTAGTAGAGACTTTGTAAGTCCAGATTTTACAAAATGTATATTCATTGGTAAAGTAGGTAAGAGATATTTTTTTTTCTAAGGAAGAAAAGAAAATATTTAAAAGTTTGTTGGATGGTCAGTGGCTAAACTGGCTCTCCCCTATTCCATTTTTCGGGGTATGAGGAAGGTGGTCAGCAATTCTGTAGGATGAAACAAAAGACCTATCAAACGGTAGAAGAAATCTTGATGAGTCAATGGCCAACTAACTAGAGTCAGCGATCTCAATAAAAACATTGTAAGAAAGGCAACGAGAAACCAATCCACAATCAATCGCATGACCAATCATGGCAATAAGCAGAAAATAAATGCTATTAAGAGTTACAAAGGCCAGGAAGTTGTGGAGAGTCATGCTTGAATGTAATCTTCAGGACATATGTTGTGTTTTGACTAATCTATTTATTGGTCAATGATGCATTATGGGTAGTAAAGTTTATTTTATTAACCTAACTGTTATTGGGGAGGCAGTAATAGTTATATTTCAAATTATACTATAGGCTATTGAGTGGAAATATTTGTGGATCCAAATGCAGTTATTTGTAGGTATTTCATAGTACCATTTGTTAACTTCTTACTTATTATTTAGTATTGGTTACTTTATTATTTGTTGTTGATTATTATTAATATATTTACATGTACTTTTGTGTGGATTCGTAGTTTGTTAATTTGTTGTTTTTTTTTTGTTTTTTTTTAATCGTATCACCCCAAGCAAGGCCGGAGGCCACTATCACGCAAGGGGTTAAAGAAGGGTTGGAGGAAGAGCAGATAGGAGTGGCAAGGGAGGGGATGTGGAGAAAGAGAAAGATAGTGGGTCGATCAAGGCAAGGGGGCCACAGAAGATCCGGAGCGAGAGCAGATAGGAATGAAAAATGAAGATGTGGAGAAGGGAAGTGGATAAATCAAGGCAACTGGAGATGTCGATTGACGCTACACTTAAACCGTTGGAGATTGTATTTGTCAGGGAAATTTTGTTTAATTTTTTATTTTTCAATTATTTTAATTTAAAATATTTGTTTATATTTTGTAAGTTACATTATCTGCACTGTTTGTTTGTTTTGTTTTCTTTTGTTTTACAGCATATCAACCTCAATGGGTTATTTAATGCTGACAAAATTTTTATTGCTGGTAAATGATTATTTTTTAAAAGGTATTGCTGGTAAAATTTTTTTCCTTCAAAAATCTATTTTCTGGTAATATTTTTTCTTCAAAAATGCATCACATGCAATATTTTATTTCTTTCAAAAAAATAAAGCTGGTAATACTTTTTATTTTTTTTTTTCCAAAAATGTATTGCTGGTAATAATTTTTTTCTTCAAAACCTTATTGCTGGTAATAAATTTTTTTACAAGTATTTCTGGTATTAAAACCTATTTTTTACACTTTCATAGTGTTTTGACACCAGTTTGGAGGTTAACTATTTACCCATAGCTGGGACACTAACAGGTGCTATCACCCCGGGTTAGGGTGGACCATGCTCCTCAAAAACCTCCTGATCAGAGGCCTTGCTGTTAGACGCAGTTTATCGTCTTACCCAGGTCGCTGATGTAGTTTATCATCATACCCAGGACAGATCTGCACTGTATGTAATGCATATATTTGCATATATTTGCATTTTTCATGGTGGTATTTTACAAGGCATTAATTTTTAGCTTTCAGTTTTTAAGTAACGTAAGAGTTTGTTTTCACGTTTGCATCTTTACCAACATATATAGATAATCAAGCCAAAACACAACATACATGACCTGAAGATTGGATTCAGGCATGAAACATACACAGTTAAAAATTTGTTCACTAACGTTCCTGTCCTTGAAACAACTGACATTATTTTAAATAACATTTATCATCATTCTTCTGCGAAAATTAACCCCACAATATTAAAAAGAACTTTTATTAGTGGCCTCAACACAAGTCCCTTCCTATGACCACACCACAGTAATATTTATACCCAGACTGATGGTGTCACTATGGGCAACGTTCTTGGTCCTTTATTTTAAAACTTTTACATGACCAATACTTTAAGACTATATTTCTTCATATATATATATATATCTATATATATATATATATATATATATATATGTATATATATATATATATGAAGAAATATAGTCTTAAAGTGTGCTATATTTATGGGATAAAGTGCTCAATATCAGAGATAGAGCGTGTGTAAATATAAAAGTGGACATGGAAGTCAGCACTTAGAGGTGACAGTCTGTTTCATGCTAGTGCAATCGTCAGGCAACTAGTGTTGTTATTTTTCTCGGCTATTTATATATACGGGTCAGTGGTGCATTATGGGTAGTCTATTTTGGCGGTTACTTTTACTGGAAATCGCTTATTTGTTTATTTATTTATGTCAAATTATTTTGCTTGTTTTTTGTTTGTTTTTTTTAATTTTATTTTTATTTTTTGTCTTATATATTTATTTATTTATTCTTTATTTTGATCGGTGTTTTTTTGTTAATGTAGTAAAAATTTGTTTATATAGCTTATTGTTGGTAGTCTATTATGGCGGTCATTTACCGTAAGCCGGATGTTTGCTTATTTATTTGGATCAAATTGTTTTTATTTATTTTCATTTTTATTTTTTATCTTATATATTTGTTTATTTGTCATTGATTAAATCTATTTGTTGAATTTTGGGGTGGGATGTTGTGGTTTGTTCTTACTATTATTTTGGTCGCAACAGTTTTTAATTTATATATATTTTTAATTTATAATTTATATATATATATATATATATATATATATATATATATATATATATATGCACATTTCATTAAAAATGACTGACAAGGTGGTTTTATTTAGTTTTTTATATAATTTCTCTCGTGCGATCTAATAATGTTTTTCTTTTCAGATGATAAATTATACAAAAACTGTCCAAATGTTCTTTTTATCCGAGAGCTTTCGGCTATACATTTAGCCATTTTCAAGGATTATATTTCAACTGTTAGAATTAGAAATAGTTTGTTATATGTATGTTTTATAAAATGTTTCATTTTTGGGGTTTCAAAACACTGCCAAGATATTAGTTTAATATTATTAAGTGTTGGTTTGTTTGTTTTTATTAATAAGGCTTCCATTATTTTTAGCCATTTTTTGCATGTGGATGATGCTATTATATTAGTGTTGTATACAAGTATGTTCAGAATAGTGTCCAGTGTGTCTCTATAAATATTTAAATGAGATCTAATTGAGCTATTGTCAGAAAGGTGTTGAGTTAGTCTACATGTTAAACAATTTGTAGTGTGGCCTATATAATTATTTACGAAAGTTGATTCTTGAGGAATACAATTTTGTTCTATATATATATATATATATATATATGTATATGTATTTCATCCAAACCAAATCTGTTAATGACATCATAGAACTTTAAAAACTTTGAAAAAATCTTCCATTTTAAAGTTTATTTATGAACTAAATACTGACAAAAAAAAACCTCCAATCTTATTGACAGCGATAATTTTATCACATTTCCTTATAAATGTTTACTACTTCTAACTGTTGCCATCTAAACTACGACAGTAAATTTTAATTTTTTTAAGCATTTCACCACAAGCAAGGTAGGTGTACCGCTAACAGACAAGGGGTTACAGAGAGTGAGAACAAGAGTAAAGAGGTGTGTTTGAGGAAAGGATAAAGAGAAGGATGGGGAACAAGATGAAGGCAACGGAAGATGTTGATTGTCATTACATTTGAATATTTGATGATTATAGCTATCAAGGAAGCAATTAAGAGGAAGGGAGTTCCCCAGATGGGAAGCGTGAGATAAGAAGCTGTTGGAGTAGAAAAGACAGATACATTTAACCGTTTTGACAGTGAAAGGGTGGAACTGAGATGCCAACCTAGTAGCATGCTTAGATTCATGCAGTTTAGGAACCAGCACTGGAAAATACAAAACTGCTGTCATTAATAACTTAATCAAAATATCTAAACTCATTTTCTCACCCGTAATAAAAATTTTATAATAATAAACATCATTAAATAATATAGAATAAATACTGATCAATAATGGGTGCCCTAATTACATTTAAACAACAAAAATTTTAACAATAACCACAGTCATAAATATAATATTGACAATAACGCTAAATGCACCACAATTAAAAAAAGATGAAACAACAATAAAAAACATCATATATAAAATCAGTTAATAAAATCAAATATATCAGATTCATTATTTACTATAAAAAATTCAAAACTAGCAACCTCATTATTAAAAATAACAAGCTTCCAACCTCCCCTATATAAGAGTAATGCTGTGTATGAATATACTGGCCTAAACGTCTTACATAGGATATATTATTAAAATTATTACGGAGTCGCTAACTGGGTGCCCTGTGATTGGATGAAAAACAACCAATCACAGGCTACCTTTTTAGATTGCTCTTTTGCTTGTTGGGACCTTCAGAGACAACACGTTCCCCGTCTGCACTCTCCGTCATCTAAACACCATGACATGCGTGAGGACTTAGACAGCAACTTAAGCTCAGAAGTCAAGGCTCTATTTCTTCAACCCAGCCAAAACAACACAGGAAATGTAAAACTGTTAAAAGGACGCATCTTTCAGATAAGTTCCGCAAACCCAACTGTTTGCAAGAAACTTTCCTCTCTTTTCCTACAAATACAAGTTTTTTCAAACATTTTTATCTGTGTTTGTGTTCCTTTCTTCTTGCCGGCGTCACAATGTTTTTGTTACCAAATATAATTGGAAAATCCCAATAATATCACAACCACATTTTCATGGAGACTCACCTGCCACCTATTGTACCAGAGTGCCATCAAACAACACAATAATAAGCAGCATAAGGATCATAGTAACATTAGACAGCTACTCCTAAACAATGCCAAAATATACTAGCAAAATCAAATAATAAAAAACATGCTTATGATCCTCAAAGCAATATTCATACAAGAGAAACAATCATTTATAAATAAAAACAATTATAATTTAAGTGCCTGCATTCTCAAATGTATATATAAAAAAATAAATAAGTAAATAAAATAAGCACACATACATATGTCCCACATTGCCTACATCACAACAGTGTCAACATGACTACACTCAACAGTTCTACTAAACTCACCATTTGTCTCTAACTACCCTGATGATGACTTAAAAATATTGAAAGCTTCGGACATATTTCTTCCAAAATTAACTTTGGACAAATTCTGATGGAATTTCCTTCTTATCTGAGAAGGATTATTTGTAATCTGGAAAAGTTGATCATTAAAATTAATCAACACAAAACATCTGTTGTCATTAATAACATTTGTCTTAAATACACACATATATATATATATATATATATATATATATATATATATATATATATATATATGTAAGCAAATATGTGGATGTAGATCCGACGGTATGATGAAAATGTGGAAAAGACAAAGCAAAATCTGAATATGTGAGTTTACTGCTTTTTATTTTGTTTTTTGTTTTTCTATCAACGTCAGACGTTTCGGTCTAATAGACCATCTTCAGGACATGGTTATTGGAGACATATTTATATTAAATTTAAGTTAAAATGAAGAGACGATAGATACAGGACTAGTCAGAAACAGAAAAACTGAAATTCTA
This sequence comes from Acanthosepion esculentum, assembly GCA_964036315.1. Taxonomy (NCBI): domain Eukaryota; kingdom Metazoa; phylum Mollusca; class Cephalopoda; order Sepiida; family Sepiidae; genus Acanthosepion; species Acanthosepion esculentum. The sequence continues at coordinate 32,606,123 of OZ038516.1, forward strand.
AAGTCAGTGTTCTCTTTCTTGGATTTTGTTACGCTGGCGCCGTGTGGGCGGCGCTGCGAAAATGCGCTCCCAAGAAGGAGATTTTATCTTAAGTGGAAAGGGGGAATTTTATTTAAAACTATAGCTTATCGGTACGTTTGTTAAGCATTAACCTTGCTAGGAAAGCTGATATGTTAAAGAACCCCGGTCTAGTATTTACCGTACGTGAAGTGGATATTATGCCTGCCTCGTAGATCTGCCTAAGGTTTTTATTATGGGTGTATTTCAAAATCTTCACTTGAAATCGAAATTGTGATCAGACTAGTCCTGTATCTATCGTCTCTTCATTTTAACTTAAATTTAATATAAATATGTCTCCAATAACCATGTCCTGAAGATGGTCTATTAGACCGAAACTTCTGACGTTGACAGAAAACAAAATACAAAATAAAAAACAGTAAACTCACATATTTAGATTTTGCTTTGTTTTTTCCACATTTTCCTCATATATATATATATATATATATATATATATATATATATATATATATATATATATATATATATATTTATATTTATATTTAAGTATAGGATTGGTGTAGATGGAATAAATTCCAATAACCAAAAAATACTATTCTTATATACAATACAGAGTAGAGCAAATATAATTATTTTTTGAAAATTATAACATAAATATGTTATAAAATCACTACAAAAATAGCCATTTTGTTTCAACACCATCACTTGATAAGATACTAGAAGTGTTGAAACAAAATGGCTATTTTTGTAGTAATTTTATAACATATTTATGATATAATTTTCAAATAAATAATTATATATATATATATTTATATATATATATATATATACCCATAGCTTGAGGGAGAAGAAGAGGATTCATATCTTTCCCAGGACAGACTGGGTTCTATAGTCTTGGATAGCAACTGGTCTAGGAAAAGGATAATTCTGAATTCAATACCTGTGGAGAGTCGTTTGGGGAACTTGTGTTGGTTCCTAGGAACTGAACTGCTTAACCCTCATATTTTGAAAAAAGAGAAAGTCCACCATATATATCTATATATATATATATATATATATATATATAGTCATCCACCTGTTTCGCTGTATCACAGCTCATCAATGTGGCTAGACATCCAATTGCTTCAAGCTGAAACTGAAAATCAATTGATTTGGCATTATTTAGAGAATCTACACCTAAGCTATCAGTGCACAGCAGAGAAAGGGAATCTTCTAACATATTATATATGTGATGTATACAAACACCAAATCACTAGACAAGAGTGCTCAATTCATAACTGAAGAGCAATGTGTTAATAGCAGGTGCAGCCACTGCTGTATATTTCCCTTCTCTATAGTGCTCAATTGGCAAACAAGAGCATAAATAGTCATATATATATCTATATCTTTCTCTCCCCCTCTCTCTCTCGCTATATATATATACATGTATATACATATATATATATATATATATATATATATATATATATATATATATATATGCAGAAATATAGTCTTAAAGTGTGCTATATTTATGGGGTAAAGTGCTCAATATCAGAGATAGAGCGTGTGTAAATATAAAAGTGGACATGGAAGTCAGCACTTAGAGGCGACAGTCTGTTTCATGCTAGTGCAATCGTCAGGCGACTATATATATATATATATATATATATATATATATATATATATATATATATATATATATATATATTGCATTGATGTGAGTTTGTGAGTCTGGGTTTAGTGCCCTTTGCGGTCATCAGACAAATTGCACAGGGTGTGAAACCCAGGATCACAAACTCACATCAACGCAACTAAATATGTTAGCTCTATCACTGATATTGAGCACTTTCCAATATGTACCTTGCATATATAATATATAAATAATATATATAAAAATTACACATATATATATATATATATATATATATATATATATATATATACATATATATATATATATATATAGATAGATAGATAGATATACATGTTTTATATATATATATATATATATATATATATATATATATATATATATTTATATATTTGTGTATTTAGGCAGCAATCCTTCTTTCAAGCACATTTCATTAAAAACGACTGACAAGGTGCTTTTATTTAGTTTTTTTATATACTTTCTCGTGCGATCTAATAAAGTTTTTCTTTTCAGAGGATAAATTATAAATTATACAAAAATTGTCCGAAAGCGCTTGGAAAAGAACATTCGGACAATTTTTGTATAATTTATCCTCTGAAAAGAAAAACTTTATTAGATCGCACGAGAAATTATATAAAAAGCTAAATAAAAGCACCTTGTCAGTCGTTTTTAATGAAATATTTATATATATATATATATGAATGTTACTATGATAGGGAATCAAAACAAAAAAAGTGGAGAAATCAGGTAAAGTGGAAAACCTTGATAATACATTTCACCTTCTTCAGGTAGTTAATTAGTTATATTCAGGTCAGAATGGAAGACAGATCCGTGTGTGTTTGCATTATTATTAAAATCTTTAATATTTGGTTGAAATGAAAGAAGAAAACGTTTTTTCAAAAACCTCCAATATCCTCATTATTTCATACACAATGCTAAGAGAAATGCATACAAAATATACAACTACAAAAAAGGTAATGACATTATTTACAACAGCAACAATAACAATGACAATAAATCAGCTAAAAACAGATATGTAATACTACCTCCATTACCTACTATTCAAAACAATTTATCCAATCTTAACAATACCAAAATAATTACAGCCACATCCAAAGCTATTATGGATATAATCAGAAGCAAACATGTTCATAACAACAATAATTCTGAAGCAGAGATGAATAAAATGAATTACACAATTGTTCCATATAATATATTGGAGAAAATTGTTTATTCATCCTTTCTTTCTATTATACATTCCTTTCTTTTCTGGTTCTTTCTTTCTCCTTTTTTCTTTACTTCTTTCTTTCTTTTATTCATTCCTTTCTTTTCCGGTTCTTTCTTTCTCCTTTTTTCTTTACTTCTTTCTTTCTTTTATTCATTCCTTTCTTTTCCGATTCTTTCTTTCTCCTTTTTTCTTTACTTCTTTCTTTCTTTTATTCATTCCTTTCTTTTCCAGTTCTTTCTTTCTCCTTTTTTCTTTACTTCTTTCTTTCTTTTATTCATTCCTTTCTTTTCCGGTTCGTTCTTTCTCCTTTTTTATTTACTTCTTTCTTTCTTTTATTCATTCCTTTCTTTTCCGGTTCGTTCTTTCTCCTTTTTTCTTTACTTCTTTCTTTCTTTTATTCATTCCTTTCTTTTCCGGTTCTTTCTTTCTCCTTTTTTCTTTACTTCTTTCTTTCTTTTATTCATTCCTTTCTTTTCCGGTTCTTTCTTTCTCCTTTTTTCTTTACTTCTTTCTTTCTTTTATTCATTCCTTTCTTTTCCGGTTCTTTCTTTCTCCTTTTGTCTTTACTTCTTTCTTTCTTTTATTCATACCTTTCTTTTCCGATTCTTTCTTTCTCCTTTTTTCTTTACTTCTTTCTTTCTTTTATTCATTCCTTTCTTTTCCAGTTCTTTCTTTCTCCTTTTTTCTTTACTTCTTTCTTTCTTTTATTCATTCCTTTCTTTTCCGGTTCGTTCTTTCTCCTTTTTTATTTACTTCTTTCTTTCTTTTATTCATTCCTTTCTTTTCCGGTTCGTTCTTTCTCCTTTTTTCTTTACTTCTTTCTTTCTTTTATTCATTCCTTTCTTTTCCGGTTCTTTCTTTCTCCTTTTTTATTTACTTCTTTCTTTCTTTTATTCATTCCTTTCTTTCTGGTTCTTTCTTTCTCCTTTTTTCTTTACTTCTTTCTTTCTTTTATTTATTCCTTTCTTTTCCGGTTCTTTCTTTCTTCTTTTTTTCTTTACTTCTTTCTTTCTTTTATTCATTCCTTTCTTTTCCGGTTCTTTCTTTCTCCTTTTGTCTTTACTTCTTTCTTTCTTTTATTCATTACTTTCTTTTCTGGTTCTTTCTTTCTCCTTTTTTATTTACTTCTTTCTTTCTTTTATTCATTCCTTTCTTTTCCGGTTCTTTCTTTCTCCTTTTTTATTTACTTCTTTCTTTCTTTTATTCATTCCTTTCTTTTCTGGTTCTTTCTTTCTCCTTTTTTATTTACTTCTTTCTTTCTTTTATTCATTCCTTTCTTTTCCGGTTCTTTCTTTCTCCTTTTTTCTTTACTTCTTTCTTTCTTTTATTCATTCCTGTCTTTTCCGGTTCTTTCTTTCTCCTTTTTTATTTACTTCTTTCTTTCTTTTATTCATTCCTTTCTTTTCCGGTTCTTTCTTTCTCCTTTTTTATTTACTTCTTTCTTTCTTTTATTCATTCCTTTCTTTTCCGGTTCTTTCTTTCTCCTTTTTTCTTTACTTCTTTCTTTCTTTTATTCATTCCTTTCTTTTCCGGTTCTTTCTTTCTCCTTTTGTCTTTACTTCTTTCTTTCTTTTATTCATTCCTTTCTTTTCTGGTTCTTTCTTTCTCCTTTTTTATTTACTTCTTTCTTTCTTTTATTCATTCCTTTCTTTTCCGGTTCTTTCTTTCTCCTTTTTTCTTTACTTCTTTCTTTCTTTTATTCAATCCTTTCTTTTCCGGTTCTTTCTTTCTCCTTTTTTCTTTACTTCTTTCTTTCTTTTATTCATTCCTTTCTTTTCCGGTTCTTTCTTTCTCCTTTTTTATTTACTTCTTTCTTTCTTTTATTCATTCCTTTCTTTTCCGGTTCTTTCTTTCTCCTTTTTTATTTACTTCTTTCTTTCTTTTATTCATTCCTTTCTTTTCCGGTTCTTTCTTTCTCCTTTTTTCTTTACTTCTTTCTTTCTTTTAACATTCCTTTCTTTTCCGGTTCTTTCTTTCTCCTTTTTTCTTTACTTCTTTCTTTCTTTTATTCATTCCTTTCTTTTCCGGTTCTTTCTTTCTCCTTTTTTATTTACTTCTTTCTTTCTTTTATTCATTCCTTTCTTTTCCGGTTCTTTCTTTCTCCTTTTTTATTTACTTCTTTCTTTCTTTTAACATTCCTTTCTTTTCCGGTTCTTTCTTTCTCCTTTTTTCTTTACTTCTTTCTTTCTTTTATTCATTCCTTTCTTTTCCGGTTCTTTCTTTCTCCTTTTTTATTTACTTCTTTCTTTCTTTTATTCATTCCTTTCTTTTCCGGTTCTTTCTTTCTCCTTTTTTCTTTACTTCTTTCTTTCTTTTAACATTCCTTTCTTTTCCGGTTCTTTCTTTCTCCTTTTTTCTTTACTTCTTTCTTTCTTTTATTCATTCCTTTCTTTTCCGGTTCTTTCTTTCTCCTTTTTTATTTACTTCTTTCTTTCTTTTATTCATTCCTTTCTTTTCCGGTTCTTTCTTTCTCCTTTTTTCTTTACTTCTTTCTTTCTTTTAACATTCCTTTCTTTTCCGGTTCTTTCTTTCTCCTTTTTTCTTTACTTCTTTCTTTCTTTTATTCATTCCTTTCTTTTCCGGTTCTTTCTTTCTCCTTTTTTATTTACTTCTTTCTTTCTTTTATTCATTCCTTTCTTTTCCGGTTCTTTCTTTCTCCTTTTTTATTTACTTCTTTCTTTCTTTTATTCATTCCTTTCTTTTCCGGTTCTTTCTTTCTCCTTTTTTCTTTACTTCTTTCTTTCTTTTATTCATTCCTTTCTTTTCCGGTTCTTTCTTTCTCCTTTTTTATTTACTTCTTTCTTTCTTTTATTCATTCCTTTCTTTTCTGGTTCTTTCTTTCTCCTTTTTTCTTTACTTCTTTCTTTCTTTTATTCATAACTTTCTTTTCTGGTTCTTTCTTTCTCCTTTTTTATTTACTTCTTTCTTTCTCTTATTCATTCCTTTCTTTTCCGGTTCTTTCTTTCTCCTTTTTTATTTACTTCTTTCTTTCTTTTATTCATTCCTTTCTTTCTGGTTCTTTCTTTCTCCTTTTTTCTTTACTTCTTTCTTTCTTTTATTCATTCCTTTCTTTTCCGGTTCTTTCTTTCTCCTTTTTTCTTTACTTCTTTCTTTCTTTTATTCATTCCTTTCTTTTCCGGTTCTTTCTTTCTCCTTTTGTCTTTACTTCTTTCTTTCTTTTATTCATTCCTTTCTTTTCCTGTTCTTTCTTTCTCTTTTTTTATTTACTTCTTTCTTTCTTTTATTCATTCCTTTTTTTTCCGGTTCTTTCTTTCTCCTTTTGTCTTTACTTCTTTCTTTCTTTTATTCATTCCTTTCTTTTCCGGTTCTTTCTTTCTCCTTTTTTCTTTACTTCTTTCTTTCTTTTATTCATACCTTTCTTTTCCGGTTCTATCTTTCTCCTTTTTTATTTACTTCTTTCTTTCTTTTATTCATTCCTTTCTTTTCTGGTTCTTTCTTTCTCCTTTTTTCTTTACTTCTTTCTTTCTTTTATTCATTCCTTTCTTTTCCGGTTGTTTCTTTCTCCTTTTTTCTTTACTTCTTTCTTTCTTTTATCCATTCCTTTCTTTTCCGGTTCTTTCTTTCTCCTTTTGTCTTTACTTCTTTCTTTCTTTTATTCATTCCTTTCTTTTCTGATTCTTTCTTTCTCCTTTTTTCTTTACTTCTTTCTTTCTTTTATTCATTCCTTTCTTTTCTGGTTCTTTCTTTCTCCTTTTTTCTTTACTTCTTTCTTTCTTTTATTCATTCCTTTCTTTTCCGGTTCTTTCTTTCTCCTTTTTTATTTACTTCTTTTTTTCTTTTATTCATTCCTTTCTTTCTGGTTCTTTCTTTCTCCTTTTTTCTTTACTTCTTTCTTTCTTTTATTCATTCCTTTCTTTTCCGGTTCTTTCTTTCTCCTTTTTTCTTTACTTCTTTCTTTCTTTTATTCATTCCTTTCTTTTCCGGTTCTTTCTTTCTCCTTTTGTCTTTACTTCTTTCTTTCTTTTATTCATTCCTTTCTTTTCCGGTTCTTTCTTTCTCCTTTTTTCTTTACTTCTTTATTTCTTTTATTCATTCCTTTGTTTTCCGGTTCTTTCTTTCTCCGTTTGTCTTTACTTCTTTCTTTCTTTTATTCATTCCTTTCTTTTCCGGTTCTTTCTTTCTCCTTTTTTCTTTACTTCTTTCTTTCTTTTATTCATTCCTTTCTTTTCCGGTTCTTTCTTTCTCCTTTTTTATTTACTTCTTTCTTTCTTTTATTCATTCCTTTCTTTTCTGGTTCTTTCTTTCTCCTTTTTTCTTTACTTCTTTCTTTCTTTTATTCATTCCTTTCTTTTCCGGTTCTTTCTGTCTCCTTTTTTCTTTACTTCTTTCTTTCTTTTATTCATTCCTTTCTTTTCCGGTTCTTTCTTTCTCCTTTTGTCTTTACTTCTTTCTTTCTTTTATTCATTCCTTTCTTTTCTGGTTCTTTCTTTCTCCTTTTTTCTTTACTTCTTTCTTTCTTTTATTCATTCCTTTCTTTTCCGGTTCTTTCTTTCTCCTTTTTTATTTACTTCTTTCTTTTATTCATTCCTTTCTTTCTGGTTCTTTCTTTATCCTTTTTTATTTACTTCTTTCTTTCTTTTATTCATTCCTTTCTTTTCCGGTTCTTTCTTTCTCCTTTTTTTTCTTTATTTCTTTCTTTCTTTTATACATTCCTTTCTTTCTGGTTCTTTCTTTCTCCATTTTTTCTTTACTTCTTTCTTTCTTTTATTCATTCCTTTCTTTCTGGTTCTTTCTTTATCCTTTTTTATTTACTTCTTTCTTACTTTTATTCATTCCTTTCTTTTCTGGTTCTTTCTTTCTCCTTTTTTATTTACTTCTTTCTTTCTTTTATTCATTCCTTTCTTTTCCGGTTCTTTCTTTCTCCTTTTTTCTTTACTTCTTTCTTTCTTTTATTCATTCCTTTCTTTTCCGGTTCTTTCTTTCTCCTTTTTTATTTACTTCTTTCTTTCTTTTATTCATTCCTTTCTTTTCCGGTTCTTTCTTTCTCCTTTTTTATTTACTTCTTTCTTTCTTTTATTCATTCCTTTCTTTTCCGGTTCTTTCTTTCTCCTTTTTTCTTTACTTCTTTCTTTCTTTTATTCATTCCTTTCTTTTCTGGTTCTTTCTTTCTCCTTTTTTCTTTAGTTCTTTCTTTCTTTTATTCATTCCTTTCTTTTCCGGTTCTTTCTTTCTCCTTTTTTCTTTACTTCTTTCTTTCTTTTATTCATTCCTTTCTTTTCTGGTTCTTTCTTTCTCCTTTTTTCTTTACTTCTTTCTTTCTTTTATTCATTCCTTTCTTTTCCGGTTCTTTCTTTCTCCTTTTTTTCTTTACTTCTTTCTTTCTTTTATTCATTCCCTTCTTTTCCGGTTCTTTCTTTCTCCTTTTTTTTCTTTATTTCTTTCTTTCTTTTATACATTCCTTTCTTTCTGGTTCTTTCTTTCTCCTTTTTTTCTTTACTTCTTTCTTTCTTTTATTCATTCCTTTCTTTCTGGTTCTTTCTTTCTCCTTTTTTTCTTTACTTCTTTCTTTCTTTTATTCATTCCTTTCTTTTCCGGTTCTTTCTTTCTCCTTTTTTTTCTTTATTTCTTTCTTTCTTTTATACATTCCTTTCTTTCTGGTTCTTTCTTTCTCCTTTTTTTCTTTACTTCTTTCTTTCTTTTATTCATTCCTTTCTTTTCCGGTTCTTTCTTTCTCCTTTTTTTTCTTTATTTCTTTCTTTCTTTTATACATTCCTTTCTTTCTGGTTCTTTCTTTCTCCATTTTTTCTTTACTTCTTTCTTTCTTTTATTCATTCCTTTCTTTTCCGGTTCTTTCTTTCTCCTTTTTTTCTTTACTTCTTTCTTTCTTTTATTAATTCCTTTCTTTTCCGGTTCTTTCTTTCTCCTTTTTTCTTTACTTCTTTCTTTCTTTTATTCATTCCTTTCTTTTCCGGTTCTTTCTTTCTCCTTTTTTCTTTACTTCTTTCTTTCTTTTATTCATTCCTTTCTTTTCCGGTTCTTTCTTTCTCCTTTTTTCTTTACTTCTTTCTTTCTTTTATTCATTCCTTTCTTTTCCGGTTCTTTCTTTCTCCTTTTTTCTTTACTTCTTTCTTTCTTTTATTCATTCATTCTTTTCCGGTTCTTTCTTTCTCCTTTTTTCTTTACTTCTTTCTTTCTTTTATTCATTCCTTTCTTTTCCGGTTCTTTCTTTCTCCTTTTTTCTTTACTTCTTTCTTTCTTTTATTCATTCTTTTCTTTTCCGGTTCTTTCTTTCTCCTTTTTTATTTACTTCTTTCTTTCTTTTATTCATTTCTTTCTTTTCTGGTTCTTTCTTTCTCCTTTTTTCTTTACTTCTTTCTTTCTTTTATTCATTCCTTTATTTCTGGTTCTTTCTTTCTCCTTTTTTTCTTTACTTCTTTCTTTCTTTTATTCATTCCCTTCTTTTCCGGTTCTTTCTTTCTCCTTTTTTTTCTTTATTTCTTTCTTTCTTTTATACATTCCTTTCTTTCTGGTTCTTTCTTCCTCTTTTTTTTCTTTACTTCTTTCTTTCTTTTATTCATTCCTTTCTTTCTGGTTCTTTCTTTCTCCTTTTTTTCTTTACTTCTTTCTTTCTTTTATTCATTCCTTTCTTTTCCGGTTCTTTCTTTCTCCTTTTTTTTCTTTATTTCTTTCTTTCTTTTATACATTCCTTTCTTTCTGGTTCTTTCTTTCTCCTTTTTTTCTTTACTTCTTTCTTTCTTTTATTCATTCCTTTCTTTTCCGGTTCTTTCTTTCTCCTTTTTTTTCTTTATTTCTTTCTTTCTTTTATACATTCCTTTCTTTCTGGTTCTTTCTTTCTCCTTTTTTCTTTACTTCTTTCTTTCTTTTATTCATTCCTTTCTTTCTGGTTCTTTCTTTCTCCTTTTTTTCTTTACTTCTTTCTTTCTTTTATTCATTCCTTTCTTTTCCGGTTCTTTCTTTCTCCTTTTTTTTCTTTATTTCTTTCTTTCTTTTATACATTCCTTTCTTTCTGGTTCTTTCTTTCTCCTTTTTTTCTTTACTTCTTTCTTTCTTTTATTCATTCCTTTCTTTCTGGTTCTTTCTTTCTCCTTTTTTTCTTTACTTCTTTCTTTCTTTTATTGATTCCTTTCTTTTCCGGTTCTTTCTTTCTCCTTTTTTTTCTTTATTTCTTTCTTTCTTTTATACATTCCTTTCTTTCTGGTTCTTTCTTTCTCCTTTTTTTCTTTACTTCTTTCTTTCTTTTATTCATTCCTTTCTTTTCCGGTTCTTTCTTTCTCCTTTCTCTTTACCTCTTTCTTTCTTTTATTCATTCCTTTCTTTTCCGGTTCTTTCTTTCTCCTTTTTTTTCTTTCTTTCTTTCTTTCTTTTATACATTCCTTTCTTTCTGGTTCTTTCTTTCTCCTTTTTTCTTTACTTCTTTCTTTCTTTTATTCATTCCTTTCTTTCTGGTTCTTTCTTTCTCCTTTTTTCTTTACTTCTTTCTTTCTTTTATTCATTCCTTTCTTTTCCGGTTCTTTCTTTCTCCTTTTTTTTCTTTATTTCTTTCTTTCTTTTATACATTCCTTTCTTTCTGGTTCTTTCTTTCTCCTTTTTTTCTTTACTTCTTTCTTTCTTTTATTCATTCCTTTCTTTTCCGGTTCTTTCTTTCTCCTTTTTTTTCTTTATTTCTTTCTTTCTTTTATACATTCCTTTCTTTCTGGTTCTTTCTTTCTCCTTTTTTTCTTTACTTCTTTCTTTCTTTTATTCATTCCTTTCTTTCTGGTTCTTTCTTTCTCCTTTTTTTCTTTACTTCTTTCTTTCTTTTATTCATTCCTTTCTTTTCCGGTTCTTTCTTTCTCCTTTTTTTTCTTTATTTCTTTCTTTCTTTTATACATTCCTTTCTTTTCCGGTTCTTTCTTTCTCCTTTTTTTTCTTTATTTCTTTCTTTCTTTTATACATTCCTTTCTTTCTGGTTCTTTCTTTCTCCTTTTTTTCTTTACTTCTTTCTTTCTTTTATTCATTCCTTTCTTTCTGGTTCTTTCTTTCTCCTTTTTTTCTTTACTTCTTTCTTTCTTTTATTCATTCCTTTCTTTTCCGGTTCTTTCTTTCTCCTTTTTTTTCTTTATTTCTTTCTTTCTTTTATACATTCCTTTCTTTCTGGTTCTTTCTTTCTCCTTTTTTTCTTTACTTCTTTCTTTCTTTTATTCATTCCTTTCTTTTCCGGTTCTTTCTTTCTCCTTTTTTTTCTTTATTTCTTTCTTTCTTTTATACATTCCTTTCTTTCTGGTTCTTTCTTTCTCCTTTTTTCTTTACTTCTTTCTTTCTTTTATTCATTCCTTTCTTTCTGGTTCTTTCTTTCTCCTTTTTTTCTTTACTTCTTTCTTTCTTTTATTCATTCCTTTCTTTTCCGGTTCTTTCTTTCTCCTTTTTTTTCTTTATTTCTTTCTTTCTTTTATACATTCCTTTCTTTCTGGTTCTTTCTTTCTCCTTTTTTTCTTTACTTCTTTCTTTCTTTTATTCATTCCTTTCTTTTCCGGTTCTTTCTTTCTCCTTTCTCTTTACTTCTTTCTTTCTTTTATTCATTCCTTTCTTTTCCGGTTCTTTCTTTCTCCTTTTTTTTCTTTATTTCTTTCTTTCTTTTATACATTCCTTTCTTTCTGGTTCTTTCTTTCTCCTTTTTTCTTTACTTCTTTCTTTCTTTTATTCATTCCTTTCTTTCTGGTTCTTTCTTTCTCCTTTTTTTCTTTACTTCTTTCTTTCTTTTATTCATTCCTTTCTTTTCCGGTTCTTTCTTTCTCCTTTTTTTTCTTTATTTCTTTCTTTCTTTTATACATTCCTTTCTTTCTGGTTCTTTCTTTCTCCTTTTTTTCTTTACTTCTTTCTTTCTTTTATTCATTCCTTTCTTTTCCGGTTCTTTCTTTCTCCTTTTTTTTCTTCTATTTCTTTCTTTCTTTTATACATTCCTTTCTTTCTGGTTCTTTCTTTCTCCTTTTTTTCTTTACTTCTTTCTTTCTTTTATTCATTCCTTTCTTTCTGGTTCTTTCTTTCTCCTTTTTTTCTTTACTTCTTTCTTTCTTTTATTCATTCCTTTCTTTTCCGGTTCTTTCTTTCTCCTTTTTTTTCTTTATTTCTTTCTTTCTTTTATACATTTCTTTCTTTCTGGTTCTTTCTTTCTCCTTTTTTCTTTACTTCTTTCTTTCTTTTATTCATTCCTTTCTTTTCCGGTTCTTTCTTTCTCCTTTCTCTTTACTTCTTTCTTTCTTTTATTCATTCCTTTCTTTTCCGGTTCTTTCTTTCTCCTTTTTTTTCTTTATTTCTTTCTTTCTTTTATACATTCCTTTCTTTCTGGTTCTTTCTTTCTCCTTTTTTCTTTACTTCTTTCTTTCTTTTATTCATTCCTTTCTTTCTGGTTCTTTCTTTCTCCTTTTTTTCTTTACTTCTTTCTTTCTTTTATTCATTCCTTTCTTTTCCGGTTCTTTCTTTCTCCTTTTTTTTCTTTATTTCTTTCTTTCTTTTATACATTCCTTTCTTTCTGGTTCTTTCTTTCTCCTTTTTTTCTTTACTTCTTTCTTTCTTTTATTCATTCCTTTCTTTTCCGGTTCTTTCTTTCTCCTTTTTTTCTTTACTTCTTTCTTTCTTTTATTCATTCCTTTCTTTCTGGTTCTTTCTTTCTCCTTTTTTTCTTTACTTCTTTCTTTCTTTTATTCATTCCTTTCTTTTCCGGTTCTTTCTTTCTCCTTTTTTTTTTTTATTTCTTTCTTTCTTTTATACATTCCTTTCTTTCTGGTTCTTTCTTTCCCCTTTTTTTCTTTACTTCTTTCTTTCTTTTATTCATTCCTTTCTTTTCCGGTTCTTTCTTTCTCCTTTTTTTCTTTACTTCTTTCTTTCTTTTATTCATTCCTTTCTTTTCCGGTTCTTTCTTTCTCCTTTTTTTCTTTACTTCTTTCTTTCTTTTATTCATTCCTTTCTTTTCCGGTTCTTTCTTTCTCCTTTTTTCTTTACTTCTTTCTTTCTTTTATTCATTCCTTTCTTTTCCGGTTCTTTCTTTCTCCTTTTTTCTTTACTTCTTTCTTTCTTTTATTCATTCCTTTCTTTTCCGGTTCTTTCTTTCTCCTTTTTTCTTTACTTCTTTCTTTCTTTTATTCATTCCCTTCTTTTCCAGTTCTTTCTTTCTCCTTTTTTTTCTTTATTTCTTTCTTTCTTTTATACATTCCTTTCTTTCTGGTTCTTTCTTTCTCCTTTTTTTCTTTACTTCTTTCTTTCTTTTATTCATTCCTTTCTTTTCCGGTTCTTTCTTTCTCCTTTTTTTCTTTACTTCTTTCTTTATTTTATTCATTCCTTTCTTTTCCGGTTCTTTCTTTCTCCTTTTTTCTTTACTTCTTTCTTTCTTTTATTCATTCCTTTCTTTTCTGGTTCTTTCTTTCTCCTTTTTTCTTTACTTCTTTCTTTCTTTTATTCATTCCTTTCTTTCTGGTTCTTTCTTTCTCCTTTTTTTCTTTACTTCTTTCTTTCTTTTATTCATTCCTTTCTTTTCCGGTTCTTTCTTTCTCCTTTTTTTTCTTTATTTCTTTCTTTCTTTTATACATTCCTTTCTTTCTGGTTCTTTCTTTCTCCTTTTTTTCTTTACTTCTTTCTTTCTTTTATTCATTCCTTTCTTTTCCGGTTCTTTCTTTCTCCTTTTTTCTTTACTTCTTTCTTTCTTTTATTCATTCCTTTCTTTTCTGGTTCTTTCTTTCTCCTTTTTCTTCTTTATTTCTTTCTTTCTTTTATACATTCCTTTCTTTCTGGTTCTTTCTTTCCCCTTTTTTTCTTTACTTCTTTCTTTCTTTTATTCATTCCTTTCTTTTCCGGTTCTTTCTTTCTCCTTTTTTTCTTTACTTCTTTCTTTCTTTTATTCATTCCTTTCTTTTCCGGTTCTTTCTTTCTCCTTTTTTTCTTTACTTCTTTCTTTCTTTTATTCATTCCTTTCTTTTCTGGTTCTTTCTTTCTCCTTTTTTCTTTACTTCTTTCTTTCTTTTATACATTCCTTTCTTTCTGGTTCTTTCTTTCTCCTTTTTTTCTTTACTTCTTTCTTTCTTTTATTCATTCCTTTCTTTTCCGGTTCTTTCTTTCTCCTTTTTTCTTTACTTCTTTCTTTCTTTTATTCATTCCTTTCTTTTCTGGTTCTTTCTTTCTCCTTTTTTCTTTACTTCTTTCTTTCTTTTATTCATTCCTTTCTTTTCCGGTTCTTTCTTTCTCCTTTTTTCTTTACTTCTTTCTTTCTTTTATTCATTCCTTTCTTTTCTGGTTCTTTCTTTCTCCTTTTTTCCTTTACTTCTTTCTTCCTTTTATTCATTCCTTTCTTTTCCGGTTCTTTCTTTCTCCTTTTTTCTTTACTTCTTTCTTTCTTTTATTCATTCCTTTCTTTTCTGGTTCTTTCTTTCTCCTTTTTTTCTTTACTTCTTTCTTTCTTTTATTCATTCCTTTCTTTTCCGGTTCTTTCTTTCTCCTTTTTTTTTTTTATTTCTTTCTTTCTTTTATACATTCCTTTCTTTCTGGTTCTTTCTTTCCCCTTTTTTTCTTTACTTCTTTCTTTCTTTTATTCATTCCTTTCTTTTCCGGTTCTTTCTTTCTCCTTTTTTTCTTTACTTCTTTCTTTCTTTTATTCATTCCTTTCTTTTCCGGTTCTTTCTTTCTCCTTTTTTTCTTTACTTCTTTCTTTCTTTTATTCATTCCTTTCTTTTCCGGTTCTTTCTTTCTCCTTTTTTCTTTACTTCTTTCTTTCTTTTATTCATTCCTTTCTTTTCCGGTTCTTTCTTTCTCCTTTTTTCTTTACTTCTTTCTTTCTTTTATTCATTCCTTTCTTTTCCGGTTCTTTCTTTCTCCTTTTTTCTTTACTTCTTTCTTTCTTTTATTCATTCCCTTCTTTTCCAGTTCTTTCTTTCTCCTTTTTTTTCTTTATTTCTTTCTTTCTTTTATACATTCCTTTCTTTCTGGTTCTTTCTTTCTCCTTTTTTTCTTTACTTCTTTCTTTCTTTTATTCATTCCTTTCTTTTCCGGTTCTTTCTTTCTCCTTTTTTTCTTTACTTCTTTCTTTATTTTATTCATTCCTTTCTTTTCCGGTTCTTTCTTTCTCCTTTTTTCTTTACTTCTTTCTTTCTTTTATTCATTCCTTTCTTTTCTGGTTCTTTCTTTCTCCTTTTTTCTTTACTTCTTTCTTTCTTTTATTCATTCCTTTCTTTCTGGTTCTTTCTTTCTCCTTTTTTTCTTTACTTCTTTCTTTCTTTTATTCATTCCTTTCTTTTCCGGTTCTTTCTTTCTCCTTTTTTTTCTTTATTTCTTTCTTTCTTTTATACATTCCTTTCTTTCTGGTTCTTTCTTTCTCCTTTTTTTCTTTACTTCTTTCTTTCTTTTATTCATTCCTTTCTTTTCCGGTTCTTTCTTTCTCCTTTTTTCTTTACTTCTTTCTTTCTTTTATTCATTCCTTTCTTTTCTGGTTCTTTCTTTCTCCTTTTTCTTCTTTATTTCTTTCTTTCTTTTATACATTCCTTTCTTTCTGGTTCTTTCTTTCCCCTTTTTTTCTTTACTTCTTTCTTTCTTTTATTCATTCCTTTCTTTTCCGGTTCTTTCTTTCTCCTTTTTTTCTTTACTTCTTTCTTTCTTTTATTCATTCCTTTCTTTTCCGGTTCTTTCTTTCTCCTTTTTTTCTTTACTTCTTTCTTTCTTTTATTCATTCCTTTCTTTTCTGGTTCTTTCTTTCTCCTTTTTTCTTTACTTCTTTCTTTCTTTTATACATTCCTTTCTTTCTGGTTCTTTCTTTCTCCTTTTTTTCTTTACTTCTTTCTTTCTTTTATTCATTCCTTTCTTTTCCGGTTCTTTCTTTCTCCTTTTTTCTTTACTTCTTTCTTTCTTTTATTCATTCCTTTCTTTTCTGGTTCTTTCTTTCTCCTTTTTTCTTTACTTCTTTCTTTCTTTTATTCATTCCTTTCTTTTCCGGTTCTTTCTTTCTCCTTTTTTCTTTACTTCTTTCTTTCTTTTATTCATTCCTTTCTTTTCTGGTTCTTTCTTTCTCCTTTTTTCCTTTACTTCTTTCTTCCTTTTATTCATTCCTTTCTTTTCCGGTTCTTTCTTTCTCCTTTTTTCTTTACTTCTTTCTTTCTTTTATTCATTCCTTTCTTTTCTGGTTCTTTCTTTCTCCTTTTTTCTTTACTTCTTTCTTTCTTTTATTCATTCATTCTTTTCCGGTTCTTTCTGTCTCCTTTTTTCTTTACATCTTTCTTTCTTTTATTCATTCATTCTTTTCCGGTTCTTTCTTTCTCCTTTTTTCTTTACTTCTTTCTTTCTTTTATTCATTCATTCTTTTCCGGTTCTTTCTTTCTCCTTTTTTCTTTACTTCTTTCTTTCTTTTATTCATTCATTCTTTTCCGGTTCTTTCTTTCTCCTTTTTTCTTTACTTCTTTCTTTCTTTTATTCATTCATTCTTTTCCGGTTCTTTCTTTCTCCTTTTTTCTTTACTTCTTTCTTTCTTTTATTCATTCCTTTCTTTTCCGGTTCTTTCTTTCTCCTTTTTTCTTTACTTCTTTCTTTCTTTTATTCATTCCTTTCTTTTCCGGTTCTTTCTTTCTCCTTTTTTCTTTACTTCTTTCTTTCTTTTATTCATTCCTTTCTTTTCCGGTTCTTTCTTTCTCCTTTTTTCTTTACTTCTTTCTTTCTTTTATTCATTCCTTTCTTTTCCGGTTCTTTCTTTCTCCTTTTTTCTTTACTTCTTTCTTTCTTTTATTCATTCATTCTTTTCCGGTTCTTTCTTTCTCCTTTTTTCTTTACTTCTTTCTTTCTTTTATTCATTCCTTTCTTTTCTGGTTCTTTCTTTCTCCTTTTTTCTTTACTTCTTTCTTTCTTTTATTCATTCTTTTCTTTTCCGGTTCTTTCTTTCTCTTTTTTTATTTACTTCTTTCTTTCTTTTATTCATTCCTTTCTTTTCCGGTTCTTTCTTTCTCCTTTTTTATTTACTTCTTTCTTTCTTTCTTTTATTGATTCCTTTCTTTTCCGGTTCTTTCTTTCTCCTTTTTTCTTTACTTCTTTCTTTCTTTTATTCATTCCTTTATTTCTGGTTCTTTCTTTCTCCTTTTTTTCTTTACTTCTTTCTTTCTTTTATTCATTCCCTTCTTTTCCGGTTCTTTCTTTCTCCTTTTTTTTCTTTATTTCTTTCTTTCTTTTATACATTCCTTTCTTTCTGGTTCTTTCTTTCTCCTTTTTTTCTTTACTTCTTTCTTTCTTTTATTCATTCCTTTCTTTTCTGGTTCTTTCTTTCTCCTTTTTTCTTTCATCCTTTTCTTTCTTTAGTTCGTTATTTATTTATTTTGCCCATTCCTTTTTTTCTTCATTCTTTCTTATTTACTTTCATCCTATTTTCTTCTTTCTTCTTTTAATTTGTTTCTTTTTTTCTCTCCGTCTTTCTTTTGTTCATTCGTTGTTGCTCGTCCTTTTTTTAAATTTAAAAAACATATCTCGGAAAACAAAAAAGACTGTATACACAACAATTTGTCAAATGCATTTGTCATACATAGAAATAATTTCAACTGTAACTTCCAACTAAAGAATGCCGCATAAAGGAGAAAGTAGCTTACTTAGACAGAAAATTCTTGAGTGTGCCTCTAACAAATCTTGTCAAAATATAAATCTTCAACCCACATTTTTTCAAATATCTCCATTCCTGAAATATTTACTACTCTCCAAAGCCAACATAGATGACTATAAACATTTTAAAAAATTAAACGAAAATAGTTAAAATTATAACTTCCTGTTATTTAAAATATATAATATATAAATTTATCTTATAACTAAAATAATAAAAATAATATGTAGTAGGATTAGGTAGTAAGAACACCATAAGAAAATATACACTTTCCTCTTTACTAAGTGAGTGACAAAGAAAACTCTCTCTCTCTCCCTCTCTTCTTTATATTTCCTTTCCTTTCCTTTCTTCATTCTATTGTTCCTATCCTCAATAACAGACATGAACCCAGACTTAGTTTATGTGGGTCAGTGAATGTCATAAAAGAATCAACCAATGACAACATATCCCACCAAAAATCAAATGAAAAAATGCAGATGTGTCAGCCCCAATAAAAAGAAGAAAACCACGTATGAGATGAGAGATGCCACAGTGGAGAGGAACTTGATTCAAGGTAATAGTTTGAGACACAAGGGTTGGCGATTCATCGGCTGTGAGTATGACCTGACGTACAACTCCAGAAGAGAAAGAAGAAGAAGAGAGGATGAATGCAACAAATTAATTTTCATCAGCCAGAAAGAACACAACAACCCTGTATGAACTCTCAAATCACGAAAAGAACAATGATGATAGTCAACCATTTTAAACACTGTAACCAAATGGAGTCAACAATAAATGGTACTAAAGACAGTAAATTTGTTCTTTACTTCATTTCTATATACCATTCACTTTGCACCATTTTTGGGGTAAACAGAAAGTAAAAATGCTGTTAAGATACTAAGTGATGTAATTTAATGTCTAATAATCAAAAGCAACTAAATGAGGTTGAAAAAATATTTAACAACAAAAATCATTTTCGCACTTTTGTTTATTAGACATTAAATTATGTCACTTAACATCTTCCATAATTTACATGGATTTCTTAATGTGATATATATTTATGAGTGTTATTGAATTTTTGCTTTTGTCTATAAATACATTTTGCAAGATGAAATCCTTACATTTGCTTTTATAAAGTCCACCAGAGGAAGAAACATGATGACTAAGATAAGTTTTCCTTTTATCATTATATATATATATATATACATATAAATATATAAAAAGTTTTCCCTTTGTCTCTATTCATATATATATATAAATAGCCGAGAAAAATAACAGCACTAGTTGCCTGACGATTGCACTAGCATGAAACAGACTGTCACCTCTAAGTGCTGACTTCCATGTCCACTTTTATATTTACACACGCTCTATCTCTGATATTGAGCACTTTACCCCATAAATATAGCACACTTTAAGACTATATTTCTTCATATATATATATATATAAAGTTTTCCCTTTGTCTCTATTCCTATATATATATATATACATATATATATATATATATATATAGATAGATAGATAGATAGATAATATTAGTGGTCAATATATATATATATATATATATATATATATATATATATATATATATATATATATATATAGGTGTTGGACAAAATAATTGAAACACTTGCTAAATTCAAAAAAAATTTATTTAATATGGAGTTAGTCCTCCTTTACCCTCACAGACAGCTTTAATATGTCTAAGAATGGAATCATACAGCTTCTTGACTTCGTCCAGAGGAATTTTCATCTATTTTTCCATTAACATCTGCTCAAGCTCTTTAAGACACAACGGTGGAGGATAGCGGCTCCTAACTTGTTGCTCCAAAATGCACTCCAAATGTTCAATAATATTGATATTTGGAGATTGGGGAGGCCACTCCATGTGTTCTAGCTCACTTTCATGCTCTTCATACCAATTCTTAACCACTCAAGCTGTATGTATTGGAGCATTATCGTCTTGGAAGATGCAGTCACCATCAGGGAATAAAGTCTTGGCCATTGGATGAAAATGATCTCCCAAAATGTTCAGGTAATCTTTGCTGTTGATTCTACCATGCGGGGTAACTATTGAACCGAGACATTTCCATGATATGGCGGCCCAAACTATCACTGATCCACCACCATGCTTCACTGTTGGAAGAAGGCAGTCAGGGTTGTAAGATTCTTTGGGCTGCCTCCACACATAAACTCACCCTGAAGTTAAAAAAAGAGAAAACTGGATTCATCTGAGAATATGACTTGCTTCCATTGGTCTGCAGACCAGGAATTGTGATCTCTGCACCACTTCAACCTCTTCTGAATGTTGTGAGTGGAGAGAAGAGGTTTCCTTACGGCGGCTCTTCCATGATATCCAGCCTTATGGAGCTCATGACGAACAGTTTTACTAGAAACTGGACTATTCAGATGATTATTCAACTCAGCAGTCACTTTGGCTGCAATAGTCCGATGATTTTTTGCCACATTGCATTTCAATACACATCGGTCCCTGTCAGTAAATTTGCAAGTCTGTCCTGAATTGCTACAGTTTCTCGAGGTTTTGCCCTGTTTCTCGAATTGTGTCATAGTTCTTGATATGGTTGTTCTTGAAAAACCAAACAGTTCAGCAAACTTTGTGATGCGAGCTCCAACAATTTGCCCTTTTTTGAACTCAGAGAGGTCACACATTTAGCTTAAATTTTACTAAATTCTAAAAATAAATAAGACAAAGACAGTAAATTAGATAAATAAACATATTTACAATAGATATAACCTTCAATTCTGAAGTTTTAGTTAAAGTTCTTAATATAATAGGTCTTTGAAATATAGGAGTGGAATTTGCACCTGTTCCAATTATTTTGTCCAACCCCTGTATGTATATATATATATATATATATATATATATATATATATATATTGATAGATAAATAGATAGATTGATAGATAAATAGATAGATAGATAATATTAGTGGTCAATATATATATAGATAAATAGATAGATAGATAATATTAGTGGTCAAACAGAGTCAGTCAGAGGCGACAGTCTGTTTCATGCTAGATGCAATCGTGGTCCAATGATTGCATCTAGCATGAAACAGACTGTCGCCTTTAAATGTTGACTTCCATGTCCACTTTTATATTTACACACGCTCTATCTCTGATATTGAGCACTTTATCCCATAAATATAGCACACTTTAAGACTATATTTCTTCATATATATATATATATATATATATATATGTATTTACAAGAGGATAAAATCAAGGTAGAGATCAATGTACAACACAGAGCAAGAATATAATATAAAAGGCTCAAACATTAATATTCCATGGTTATAATTTATTACATTGGAATTGCAATCTGAATCCAATTCATCAGATTCGAATTTGTAGATATGATGAACTGGATTGCGATTTCTAGGTCTGATGAATTGGATCATGATTACGATTCCAATATAATAAATTATTTGCCATGGAATATTAGGGTTTCAGCCTTTTATATTATATATGTATATATATAAGTGTCCCTTTTCTCTTTATTCATATTGTCCTTTTTACAGATTTTAATTGTATCTGAAATTTTACACACACACACACACACGTGTACATGTGTGTATCTTGAAATTAGTAAATGAAACAAATATATATACATATCTTTATACATATAAGAATCTGTACATAAGACAAAGCAATATATACCTACATATTTTTATAGAAGAATGATAAACCAATATATACTTAAAAAGTGCAAAAACATATATATTGTTATATAGAAGAGTATATATTTAATACAACCAGACATACATAAATTCATATATAGAACAAAATGGAGTTGGGGAGTATATGAGGTAGGCACATGGGTGTCCTTTTGGCTACAGCCAAAAATGTAACTTGAATGTATTTTTGAGATCTTTTTATTGTTGGCTCCAGTGCCATTACGAGGACCAATGTTTGATTACATGAGTGTGACGAACCAAATTAGATTCCAAATATCAAATCAACACCAGGGGGGGCCAACTTTCTATTGCATGTATATATATATATATATATATATATAGAGAGAGAGAGAGAGAGAGAGAGGGAGAGAGAGAGAGAGAGAGAGAAAGAGGCAGTGAAAAAGACAGGGAGGAAAGCCAAGCCATTATTTATATACAGATATATGAAGTATAACATATATCTATATATATATATATATACATACATATATATATATATATATATATATATATATATATATATATATATATATATATATATGAATGCCTATATCTTCATATGTGTACATACAAAGATGTAAATATATGCAAACTTATATATATGTGTGTTTTGACATATAAATATTCTGCAAATTGTCTGAAATTTATAAATTTTATCGGAAAAAAAACATACAACAAAATTCTTTGTTCTTTATTTCACATACAGAGTGCCTATTTAAAAGTGACAGAAAAAGAAGGCTGACGATCAGAAATACTAGTGAAAAATGAATAATAATTGACAATGCTTCATCTAAGAAGGCTAACCAGCAGGAGTCATTCAAATTTAGCCATATAGCTATATTCTCTACTTCTACTTCTTATGGATGGCAGTTGCAATAAAAAGCAAGAGAAATGAAGATGAAAGAAATACTAGTGAAAAAATGAATAATAATTGACAATGCTTCATCTAAGAAGGCTAACCAGCAGGAGTCATTCAAATTTAGCCATATAGGTATACTCTCTACTTCTACTTCTTATGGATGGCAGTTGCAATAAAAAGCAAGAGAAATGAAGATGATAGAAATACTAGTGAAAAAAAGAATAATAATTGACAATGCTTCATCTAAGAGGGCTAACCAGCAGGAGTCATTCAAATTTAGCCATATAGCTATATTCTCTACTTCTACTTCTTATGGATGGCAGTTGCAATAAAAAGCAAGAGAAATGAAGATGAAAGAAATACTAGTGAAAAAATGAATAATAATTGACAATGCTTCATCTAAGAAGGCTAACCAGCAGGAGTCATTCAAATTTAGCCATATAGCTATATTCTCTACTTCTACTTCTTATGGATGGCAGTTGCAATAAAAAGCAAGAGAAATGAAGATGAAAGAAATACTAGTGAAAAAATGAATAATAATTGACAATGCTTCATCTAAGAAGGCTAACCAGCAGGAGTCATTCAAATTTAGCCATATAGCTATATTCTCTACTTCTACTTCTTATGGCTGGCAGTTGCAATAAAAAACAAGAGAAATGAAGATGAAAGAAATGCTAGTGAAAAATGAATAATAATTGACAATGCTTCATCTAAGAAGGCTAACCAGCAGGAGTCATTCAAATTTAGCCCTATAGCTATATTCTCTTCTTCTACTTCTTATGGATGGCAGTTGCAATAAAAAGCAAGTGAAATGAAGATGTAAGAAATACTAGTGAAAAAATGAATAATAATTGACAATGCTTCATCTAAGAAGGCTAACCAGCAGGAGTCATTCAAATTTAGCCATATAGCTATATTCTCTACTTCTACTTCTTATGGATGGCAGTTGCAATAAAAAGCAAGAGAAATGAAGATGAAAGAAATACTAGTGAAAAAATGAATAATAATTGACAATGCTTCATCTAAGAAGGCTAACCAGCAGGAGTCATTCAAATTTAGCCATATAGCTATATTCTCTACTTCTACTTCTTATGGATGGCAGTTGCAATAAAAAGCAAGAGAAATGAAGAGGAAAGAAATACTAGTGAAAAAATGAATAATAATTGACAATGCTTCATCTAAGAAGGCTAACCAGCAGGAGTCATTCAAATTTAGCCATATAGCTATATTCTCTACTTCTACTTCTTATGGATGGCAGTTGCAATAAAAAGCAAGAGAAATGAAGATGAAAGAAATACTAGTGAAAAAATGAATAATAATTGACAATGCTTCATCTAAGAAGGCTAACCAGCAGGAGTCATTCAAATTTAGCCATATAGCTATATTCTCTACTTCTACTTCTTATGGATGGCAGTTGCAATAAAAAGCAAGAGAAATGAAGAGGAAAGAAATACTAGTGAAAAAATGAATAATAATTGACAATGCTTCATCTAAGAAGGCTAACCAGCAGGAGTCATTCAAATTTAGCCATATAGCTATATTCTCTACTTCTACTTCTTATGGATGGCAGTTGCAATAAAAAGCAAGAGAAATGAAGATGAAAGAAATACTAGTGAAAAAATGAATAATAATTGACAATGCTTCATCTAAGAAGGCTAACCAGCAGGAGTCATTCAAATTTAGCCATATAGCTATATTCTCTAATTCTACTTCTTATGGATGGCAGTTGCAATAAAAAGCAAGAGAAATGAAGAGGAAAGAAATACTAGGGAAAAAATGAATAATAATTGACAATGCTTCATCTAAGAAGGCTAACCAGCAGGAGTCATTCAAATTTAGCCATATAGCTATATTCTCTACTTCTACTTCTTATGGATGGCAGTTGCAATAAAAAGCAAGAGAAATGAAGATGAAAGAAATACTAGTGAAAAAATGAATAATAATTGACAATGCTTCATCTAAGAAGGCTAACCAGCAGGAGTCATTCAAATTTAGCCATATAGCTATATTCTCTACTTCTACTTCTTATGGATGGGTGTTGTGATAAAAAGCAAGTGAAATGAAGATGAAAGAAATACTAATGAAAAATGAATAATAATTGACAATCCTTCATCTAAGAAGGCTAACCAGCAGGAGTCATTCAAATTTAGCCATATAGCTATATTCTCTACTTCTACTTCTTATGGATGGCAGTTGCAATAAAAAGCAAGAGAAATGAAGATGAAAGAAATACTAGTGAAAAAATGAATAATAATTGACAATGCTTCATCTAAGAAGGCTAACCAGCAGGAGTCATTCAAATTTAGCCATATAGCTATATTCTCTACTTCTACTTCTTATGGATGGCAGTTGCAATAAAAAGCAAGAGAAATGAAGATGAAAGAAATACTAGTGAAAAAATGAATAATAATTGACAATGCTTCATCTAAGAAGGCTAACCAGCAGGAGTCATTCAAATTTAGCCATATAGCTATATTCTCTACTTCTACTTCTTATGGATGGCAGTTGCAATAAAAAGCAAGAGAAATGAAGAGGAAAGAAATACTAGTGAAAAAATGAATAATAATTGACAATGCTTCATCTAAGAAGGCTAACCAGCAGGAGTCATTCAAATTTAGCCATATAGCTATATTCTCTACTTCTACTTCTTATGGATGGCAGTTGCAATAAAAAGCAAGAGAAATGAAGATGAAAGAAATACTAGTGAAAAAATGAATAATAATTGACAATGCTTCATCTAAGAAGGCTAACCAGCAGGAGTCATTCAAATTTAGCCATATAGCTATATTCTCTAATTCTACTTCTTATGGATGGCAGTTGCAATAAAAAGCAAGAGAAATGAAGAGGAAAGAAATACTAGGGAAAAAATGAATAATAATTGACAATGCTTCATCTAAGAAGGCTAACCAGCAGGAGTCATTCAAATTTAGCCATATAGCTATATTCTCTACTTCTACTTCTTATGGATGGCAGTTGCAATAAAAAGCAAGAGAAATGAAGAGGAAAGAAATACTAGTGAAAAAATGAATAATAATTGACAATGCTTCATCTAAGAAGGCTAACCAGCAGGAGTCATTCAAATTTAGCCATATAGCTATATTCTCTACTTCTACTTCTTATGGATGGCAGTTGCAATAAAAAGCAAGAGAAATGAAGATGAAAGAAATACTAGTGAAAAAATGAATAATAATTGACAATGCTTCATCTAAGAAGGCTAACCAGCAGGAGTCATTCAAATTTAGCCATATAGCTATATTCTCTACTTCTACTTCTTATGGATGGCAGTTGCAATAAAAAGCAAGAGAAATGAAGATGAAAGAAATACTAGTGAAAAAATGAATAATAATTGACAATGCTTCATCTAAGAAGGCTAACCAGCAGGAGTCATTCAAATTTAGCCATATAGCTATATTCTCTACTTCTACTTCTTATGGATGGGAGTTGCAATAAAAAGCAAGAGAAATGAAGATGAAAGAAATACTAGTGAAAAATGAATAATAATTGACAATGCTTCATCTAAGAAGGCTAACCAGCAGGAGTGATTCAAATTTAGCCATATAGCTATATTCTCTACTTCTACTTCTTATGGATGGCAGTTGCAATAAAAAGCAAGAGAAATGAAGATGAAAGAAATACTAGTGAAAAAATGAATAATAATTGACAATGCTTCATCTAAGAAGGCTAACCAGCAGGAGTCATTCAAATTTAGCCATATAGCTATATTCTCTTCTTCTACTTCTTATGGATGGCAGTTGCAATAAAAAGCAAGAGAAATGAAGATGAAAGAAATACTAGTGAAAAAATGAATAATAATTGACAATGCTTCATCTAAGAAGGCTAACCAGCAGGAGTCATTCAAATTTAGCCATATAGGTATACTCTCTACTTCTACTTCTTATGGATGGCAGTTGCAATAAAAAGCAAGAGAAATGAAGATGATAGAAATACTAGTGAAAAAAAGAATAATAATTGACAATGCTTCATCTAAGAGGGCTAACCAGCAGGAGTCATTCAAATTTAGCCATATAGCTATATTCTCTACTTCTACTTCTTATGGATGGCAGTTGCAATAAAAAGCAAGAGAAATGAAGATGAAAGAAATACTAGTGAAAAAATGAATAATAATTGACAATGCTTCATCTAAGAAGGCTAACCAGCAGGAGTCATTCAAATTTAGCCATATAGCTATATTCTCTACTTCTACTTCTTATGGATGGCAGTTGCAATAAAAAGCAAGAGAAATGAAGATGAAAGAAATACTAGTGAAAAAATGAATAATAATTGACAATGCTTCATCTAAGAAGGCTAACCAGCAGGAGTCATTCAAATTTAGCCATATAGCTATATTCTCTACTTCTACTTCTTATGGCTGGCAGTTGCAATAAAAAGCAAGAGAAATGAAGATGAAAGAAATGCTAGTGAAAAATGAATAATAATTGACAATGCTTCATCTAAGAAGGCTAACCAGCAGGAGTCATTCAAATTTAGCCCTATAGCTATATTCTCTTCTTCTACTTCTTATGGATGGCAGTTGCAATAAAAAGCAAGTGAAATGAAGATGTAAGAAATACTAGTGAAAAAATGAATAATAATTGACAATGCTTCATCTAAGAAGGCTAACCAGCAGGAGTCATTCAAATTTAGCCATATAGCTATATTCTCTACTTCTACTTCTTATGGATGGCAGTTGCAATAAAAAGCAAGAGAAATGAAGATGAAAGAAATACTAGTGAAAAAATGAATAATAATTGACAATGCTTCATCTAAGAAGGCTAACCAGCAGGAGTCATTCAAATTTAGCCATATAGCTATATTCTCTACTTCTACTTCTTATGGATGGCAGTTGCAATAAAAAGCAAGAGAAATGAAGAGGAAAGAAATACTAGTGAATAAATGAACAATAATTGACAATGCTTCATCTAAGAAGGCTAACCAGCAGGAGTCATTCAAATTTAGCCATATAGCTATATTCTCTACTTCTACTTCTTATGGATGGCAGTTGCAATAAAAAGCAAGAGAAATGAAGATGAAAGAAATACTAGTGAAAAAATGAATAATAATTGACAATGCTTCATCTAAGAAGGCTAACCAGCAGGAGTCATTCAAATTTAGCCATATAGCTATATTCTCTAATTCTACTTCTTATGGATGGCAGTTGCAATAAAAAGCAAGAGAAATGAAGAGGAAAGAAATACTAGGGAAAAAATGAATAATAATTGACAATGCTTCATCTAAGAAGGCTAACCAGCAGGAGTCATTCAAATTTAGCCATATAGCTATATTCTCTACTTCTACTTCTTATGGATGGCAGTTGCAATAAAAAGCAAGAGAAATGAAGATGAAAGAAATACTAGTGAAAAAATGAATAATAATTGACAATGCTTCATCTAAGAAGGCTAACCAGCAGGAGTCATTCAAATTTAGCCATATAGCTATATTCTCTACTTCTACTTCTTATGGATGGGTGTTGTGATAAAAAGCAAGTGAAATGAAGATGAAAGAAATACTAATGAAAAATGAATAATAATTGACAATCCTTCATCTAAGAAGGCTAACCAGCAGGAGTCATTCAAATTTAGCCATATAGCTATATTCTCTACTTCTACTTCTTATGGATGGCAGTTGCAATAAAAAGCAAGAGAAATGAAGATGAAAGAAATACTAGTGAAAAAATGAATAATAATTGACAATGCTTCATCTAAGAAGGCTAACCAGCAGGAGTCATTCAAATTTAGCCATATAGCTATATTCTCTTCTTCTACTTCTTATGGATGGCAGTTGCAATAAAAAGCAAGAGAAATGAAGATGAAAGAAATACTAGTGAAAAAATGAATAATAATTGACAATGCTTCATCTAAGAAGGCTAACCAGCAGGAGTCATTCAAATTTAGCCATATAGGTATACTCTCTACTTCTACTTCTTATGGATGGCAGTTGCAATAAAAAGCAAGAGAAATGAAGATGAAAGAAAAACTAGTGAAAAAATGAATAGTAATTGACAATGCTTCATCTAAGAAGGCTAACCAGCAGGAGTCATTCAAATTTAGCCATATAGGTATACTCTCTACTTCTACTTCTTATGGATGGCAGTTGCAATAAAAAGCAAGAGAAATGAAGATGATAGAAATACTAGTGAAAAAAAGAATAATAATTGACAATGCTTCATCTAAGAGGGCTAACCAGCAGGAGTCATTCAAATTTAGCCATATAGCTATATTCTCTACTTCTACTTCTCATGGATGGCAGTTGCAATAAAAAGCAAGAGAAATGAAGATGAAAGAAATACTAGTGAAAAAATGAATAATAATTGACAATGCTTCATCTAAGAAGGCTAACCAGCAGGAGTCATTCAAATTTAGCCATATAGCTATATTCTCTACTTCTACTTCTTATGGATGGCAGTTGCAATAAAAAGCAAGAGAAATGAAGATGAAAGAAATACTAGTGAAAAAATGAATAATAATTGACAATGCTTCATCTAAGAAGGCTAACCAGCAGGAGTCATTCAAATTTAGCCATATAGCTATATTCTCTACTTCTACTTCTTATGGATGGCAGTTGCAATAAAAAGCAAGAGAAATGAAGATGAAAGAAATACTAGTGAAAAAATGAATAATAATTGACAATGCTTCATCTAAGAAGGCTAACCAGCAGGAGTCATTCAAATTTAGCCATATAGCTATATTCTCTACTTCTACTTCTTATGGATGGGTGTTGTGATAAAAAACATTTGCAATTATGGCTCTCTAGAGATTCTTTTTCTTATTTGTCATATGCCATGACTTCTGAGAAAGATAGCAGTGTTGTTTCCTGTTAAATCCAGAATAAATCCTTTTCTTAGATTGGTTGTCAGTTAAGTCTCAGGAGTTAAGTCTACCCTACTATTTAATAAATTGCTGTGGTGGCAGAATAGGTAGTTTCATGTGTTCCTCATGAGTGTGAAAGACAATTACACTTCCAACAAAGAATAGTGGATTTTAATAACAACATTCAATGACTTACAATCAGTCATTCTCTTTTAGGACTGATTTCAGTTCCAGTCCTCTGCAAATGCTAAAGTGTAGTTAATAAAATCTTGTCGACCACACTGATTGTTAGGTTATTTTGAGTACATTACGTACTAGTGAGCAAACCAAAAGGAGCTGACTCATTTTATAGTACACCCATAGAAGGTTAACCAATCAGAAGTCTAGAAATATTCGACCCGATGTGTATAAAGGCGACCATTTTGTTTTCTTTTTCGGAATATCTACTGCTAACCAGTCAGCTGAGGAGATTCAAACTACATTAAACATGTATTACAGTGGTTATGAGCCCAGATTACGACTGTATTTTGACGGAAATGAACAATTTTTATGAATTCTGGGAAACAAAATTCTTAGGCTACCTTAGAACACAAAAAAAATTTATGACATCATCCTTTGCCAAGATGACCAGAATCGAAGGACAATAGACACCTAGCACTGCAAATATTGCGTGAACACTACTTATCAAAAGTTAAACCTAAAATTATTGCTTTATATACTGAATTAACTGTGTTAAGGAGACGGGAGAATGAATCCGTAACAGATTATATTATACGGGCTGAGAATGTCACAAATGCCTTAAAAATATCAGGTGAAGCTATTACACTGATAATACCCAGTTCTTGGAAATGACTGAAACTGTTGAATTTACAAAACAGAACAAAAAATGAACTTTGGATTGTTTAACCACAATTTTGATCACAATGTACAATATCTTAATTTAAATTTGGAAAAAATATAAAAATTAAACAGAAAGGTATTGTTGGTTGAATTTAATAAAAATTATTGATATACACCCTGCAAAGAACCTCCCAAGACTGTGGTATAATTGAATGCAATATCTGACAACATTGACAAGGCTCTCTCTCTCCATCCGTTTGCTCACATATTCATGTTTGGCAATTTTAACACCCGTCATACTAAGTGGCTCAAAAACGCTACTACTGACCCTGCAAGCATTCAAACCCTTCATTTTTCATTTTCTCAATCCCTCATGCAGATAGTCGACTTCCCCACACGTTTCCCCTATAACTGGGACGGTAGGGGTTCTCTTCTTGATCTGTTTTACCTCCATCCCCGAGTCCTGTAGCGCCACGCAGCTCTTGGCAATTCTGATCATGCTGCAGTGTCTATCAACATCTCCTTCAACTCCACCCCCTACAAAGAACCTCCTACCGCTAGAACCTTGTTTTTCTATCAACGAGCAGACTGGGACTTGTTCCAGGATTTCCTTCACGATGTCCCCTGGGATGTTGTTTTTACGCTCCCTGTTCTCCTCCTGTGTTAAAGCCGGAATCAGTGCTTTCTTCCCCTCAAGGAAATATAAGGTCAAATCTGCTCCTCCTCTTGGTTCTCCACTGCTTGCTCATCTGCCATTGCCCATAGGAATCACTTCTTCCACCTATATCATAGTGACATGTCTGACTGCAATAGACGTCTCTTTGTCTCTTCCCGTAATGAGTGGAAGTGTGTCCTCAATGAAGCAAAGTCACTATTTGCTGCTCGAATGAAAGAATGTATTGCATCTCACAAATTCGGATTATTGGTATCTCTGCAAGAGCGTACTTAACAATAGCAAACCCTCTGTACCTCCTTTGTTCAGCCAATTTGAGGTTCAGACCTCTTCTACCGACAAGGCTGAATGCTTTGCTTGAAAATTCTCATTCAATTCAACGCTTGACTCTTCCGGTGTACCCACACCCAGTTTCCCATTTAGAACTGAGGCTCTATTGAGTGAGTTGTACATAACTCCGTCATCAGTATTGGGCATTATCTATAATTTAGACCACCACAAGGCTAGTGGTGGTGACAGGATATCAGCCATTGTCCAATGTGCGCCTGAACTGCCCCTGCTTTCTCTAAATTATATAACTACTGCCTCAATGAATCTTGTTTTCCAGACTGTTGGAAGTCCTTATCAATTGTTTCTGTTTTTAAGAACTCTGGAGACCCTTCTGACCCCTCTAATTACCGTCCTATCAGTTTCCTACCCCTCTTCAGCAAAGTCTTCGAAGCTTTAATCAACGCTTAAGTGGTTAAGCACCTTACATCTCATGATCTGCTCTCCAACAAGCAACATGGTTTCCGCTTTGCCCATTCTACAGCTGAAGTGCTTATGGCCATAACTGAAATTGTTTACCAAGCTCTTCATAATAACAAAGAATCTCATGCCATGGCTCTAGATTTCTCCAAAGCATTTGATAGGGTTTGGTATGCCGGCCTTCTTCACACGTTTCAAGGTTTCAGGTTGATTGTTTGACTTAATACAATCATTCCTGTTAAACCGTGTATTGAAGGTTGTTCTCAACAGATTCTCCTCCAGCTCCTATCCCACGAATGCAGGTGTTCCCCAAGGTGCTATCCTAGGCCCTAATCTGTTCCTTATCTTCATTAACAATCTTCCTGACGTCATAGGTTCCCAAGTAGGCATCTACGCAGACGACACTACTATTTACTCCTGCCTCAAAAACAAATCTTGAGTCGCTGACAAAACTAACCTGGCCGTTTTTCTCGAAAAGGATCTCCAATCAGTTGTGGACTGGGGCAGGAATTGGCTGGTTAAATTTAATGCCACAAAAACAAAACTGCTCTCTATTACTCACAACAGAGAACCATTCCTGCCTCCCATTAGAATGTCTGAGACTCAACTCCACAAGAGCACCTCTTTGCGACTGCTCGGCCTCACATTGACTGCTGACCTGAGATGGAACAAATACATTGAGTCAATAGCTTTGTTCATCGCAAGGATAGTTGGCTCCCTGTGCCGCACCAGGAAATTTTTCTTGCTGGAGTCGATTCTACAAATCTACAAATCAACCATTCATCCTTGCATGTAGTATTGCTGCCATATATGGTCTGGAGCCCCTTCTATTTGTTTCAAGGTCCTTGATAAAATCCAGAGACGGATACGCAATGTAATTGGCCCTGATCTGGCATCTTGTCTGCAGCTGCTCTCTCACAGACATGCCATTACCTCCCTCTGTCTTTTTTACAAATACTTTCATGGTAACTGCTCCAATGAGCTGCTTTCGTTAGTTCCCAGACTTCATGAATTTAAGCGTTCAACTAGGCTGGCATCTCGCTCTCACCCTTTCACTGTTGAAATCGTTAAATGTAGCCGTCTCTTCTACTCCAATAGCTTCATGTCCCGCACTTCTTGCCTGTGGAACTTCCTCCCCTTTTCCTGTTTCCCTGATAGCTATAATCTCCAACTATTCAAATGTAATGTCAATTGACATCTCCAGATGCCTTGATCTATCCATTATCCTTCTCTTCATCCTTTCCTCTATCACTCCTATTTGATCTCGCTCCAACTCTCTGTAACCCCTTGCGTGCTAGTGGCTTCCTGCCTTGCTTGGGGTGAAATGCTTAAATATATATATATATATATATATACAGGGTGTAACAGCAAAATTTTCCAATTGTTAGATTAAGATTTGAACCGATGTATCTTAGAAATGATTAAAAATATCTGACTGGAATTCTCCAAGATTTTTATAACACTATTGGACTCTACTTTGAGTAATAAGTATGTATAATTTCTCTCCAAGTTTAACAGAAGAATCGTGACGAAATCAATTATAAACTAAAATAACATGTTCATCATTAATTAATCATAGTTAAGAATCGAAGGTCATGAAGTATAGAAATAAATTTCAAATATATATATATATAATTCCAGGATCATTTTCCAACTAATTTAAGATGATCTTCGCCCTCTTTAACCTTCTAACTTTCTTTAGCTATAAGTTGAAATGATGACCTCTCTTCCTGCTATGACCTCTTGATCCAGTTTTCCTCTCTACTGTTCTCCCTTCTTTAAAATTATTCACTGTTCTCTTGACGGTTCTTGAATGCACTTTGAAGATGGAAGTCAGAGTATGAATGCTGGTACCATTACTGAAGACCTGAATGATCTTTTTCCTCTCACCATGGCTCAGTTGCGAAGAGAATAGATCTGACAGAAAACAATTTTAACTTATTCTCTTTTTCGCTGAATAACTCAAAACAGTTTTTCATCGATTCTTACAAAAAATTGTATCAAGATACCTAAATATCTTATCTGAAATCTGAAAATCTGGAAAAAAAAAACTAATTAGTTTAGTGGTTTTTATATATAAAACATTTTGTGGGATAGTCAATGATGCTGTTACCTGATTTGGACAATTTTGCTTTTACACTTGGTATATCTATCTATCTATATATCTATATCTATATCTATATCTATCTATCTATCTATCTATATATATATATATATATATATATATATATATATATATCCAAGTATAGGTTTGGTGTATATGGAATAAATTACAATAACCAAAACATACTATTCTTAAAAGAGTGCTCAATACAGAGCACAGCAAATATAATTTATTTGAAAATTATAATATAAACATGTTAGAAAATCACTACATAAATAGCCATTTTGTTTCAACACTTCTGGTGTCTTATCAAGTGATGCTGTCAAATGTAGAAAGGTTGAACGTGATGGTGTTGAAGTAGAATGTAGGTTCTATATTCAACACCATCACTTGATAAGACACCAGATGTGTTGAATCAAAGTGGTTATTTTTGTAGCGATTTTATAACATATTTATGTTATAATTTTCAAATAAATTATATATCTATCTATCTCTCTCTCTATATATATATATATATAAAAATACATACATATGTTCAAAACATACATATATATATGTGTGTGTGTGTGCATGTGTGTGTGTG
Organism: Acanthosepion esculentum; assembly: GCA_964036315.1. Lineage (NCBI taxonomy): Eukaryota > Metazoa > Mollusca > Cephalopoda > Sepiida > Sepiidae > Acanthosepion > Acanthosepion esculentum. Next base: position 32,639,861 of record OZ038516.1, read on the forward strand.
TGTGTGCATGTGTGTGAATATGTGGCTGAGTGATTAGAACCTTTTCATCTGACCATGAAACATGGGTTTTGTTCACACCAGGGCCAATTAGTCTTGATTTCATCAGCCTGGAGAGGTGATCCCAGCATGGGTTGACCCAACTCTTGTGAGTTAAATTGCATAGGCGGAACTAATCAGAAGATATCGATGCTTCTGATCATGTGAAGCCACAAGTCATCATGACCGAGAGTTTAAGTCTACTGGTCTTGTTCAAATTCTCAATACCACCAGATTATGCTCTCCTTCTCCTAGAAAAAGAAACTATAACTAATGACCACTCAGCATAGTTGCAGTATAAACCATAGGTGTTTTCTGTGGGTGGTGAAGAAACAGAAATGTGCCTGAGTAGGAGTCTGCAACAGGGATTTTGGTGCGCTCAAAAATCGGCCATTATATATGCATGATTTTTTTTAAGCGTAGTGCAGAAGTGGCACAAGGCCAAGATTATGGAACATCTAGTGAGAATCAAACTCATTTTTCAGTCATAATTGATCTAGTGTGAGAAGCTTGTTAACCATTACACCCTGTCTTAGTGCCCTGTGTACTTATGCTCGTTTGGTGGTTCATGTATTTTGTGATATGTTGTCTTATTTAATGCCAAATTTTTTTGTGGGTCCCCCCCAGTGTGAAAGAAGCTAATAACTTAATGTGTATGAATGTGTCTGTGCACTTACATTGGTCAGTTGATTTATTTTGTGATTTGTCAAACCCTTTTTCACTGATGTAATGGAACCCAGTGTGGAACAAACTCGCTACTTGTTGTTTGCATGTGTACTCATGCATATGTATGCACGTGTGTACATACATATTGCCTGGTTGATTCATTTTGTGATATGTCAAACCTAATTGTTTCATCTAATGTCAAATCTTTTTCATGGGGCACCCAGTGTCGAACAAGCTCACTACTTACTGTTTGCATGCGTGTGTGTGTGTGTGGGTCCATGCGCATATATTGGTTGGTTGATTCATTTTGTGATATGTCAAACCTAATTGCTTTATCTAATGTCAAATCTTTTTCATGGGGCACACGGTGTGGAACAAGGTCACTACTCACTGTTTGCCCGTGTGTGTGTGTGTGTGTGTGTGTGTGTGTGTGTGTGTGTGTGTGCATGTCCATGCGCACATATTAGTTGGTTGATTCATTTTATGATATGTCAAACTTAATTGTTTTATTTAATGTTAAACATTTTTCATGGGGCACCCAATGTGGAACAAACTCACTACTTACATTGGCCAGTAGGTTGGTTGGTTGATTGACAGGTTTATTTTGTGACATGCAAAACCCTTTTTGTCTTGTTTAATGTTAAAATTTTTATGGGGCACCCAGTGTGGAACAAACTCACTACTTACATTGGTCAGTATGTTTGTTGGTTGATTGGCTGGTTTATTTTGTGATATGCAAAACCCTTTCTGTCTTGTTTAATGTTAAACATTTTTATGGGGCACCCAGTGTGGAACAAACTCACTACTTAATGTTTGCATGTCTGCGTGTATCAGTGTATGTATATGTGTGTGTCTGCATATTTCTGAATATTTTTTATGGGCTTCTATATGTATATGTTGGAGGCATGGTGGAGTAATAGATAGCGGTGCCGATTGAGGAATTGGAGAACCAAGTTTGAATTCCACTGGAATCCATTTTCACTTACGTGCTAATACCCTTCGAAAAGGTATGAATACTCTTCTTCTCCCCCCAGCTATGGATAAATAGCAGGATAGACCAGGTTCTATAGCCTTGGATGGCAACTGGTCTACTGTAGAAAGAAATGGCAACCTACTGCAGGAAAAAATGTGCCTCGTCAGTCATGTATCGAAAGATACATGATCGCCTAAGCGTGTATCATGCATGGCACATAACTGACTGACTGATGCTTGTAAAATCTACAAATCAATTCATGTTAGAGACAGGGAGCATACACGGGACTTGCAGTTACGTATGTGACAAGAAAAAGCTTCAACTTGAAGAAATGGCAATATTGTTAGTTGATTTTTTGGTTTTATTGATGACCACCAAACACGACTACCACCATCACCCATCACTTCGTCCCCAATTGTCGAGCCCTTTCACTTCGAATGCTTATCTTGGAAAATTTCTTCTCTATTCAACCCTTGGGCTCCATTTGTGATAACTGCACTTCACTTAGAAGTAGATAAATTTATAACTTATCTTAAAGTATGTTTTTCTTTTAAATTTATCAATTTTAATAGTGAATATATTTTGTTTTTAGGTAAAAAAGCAAAAAAATATCCATTTCTATTTTGTTTTTACTCTTTGTTAAATGTATGAAGACGTTTGTCTTTTCCAAAGTGACAACCAATCAGTTGAATGTAGATGTCATTCCAAATGAAGTCTACAAAATTTATAATTCGATTATCTATATTCTTTTTCAGAGGCAATTTTCTTTTAGAAGGGGATGTTTTTTTTATTCTTCTTTTGAATGTGCAAAAACATACACACACGCAGACCAACCTAATTTTCGTATGAGATATATAATTTATACAAATTCCAGTATTCAAAATTTAAAAAACATCTAATTAATGCAATAATCTAAATAGCAAAAAATAGCAAAATTTTTTTGATTTTCTTACAAACCCAAATATATTTTTATCTATTTTTCATTTTACCCTACTTTAACCTTTAACACAGAAATAATTTTGGCAGTATCAAATCACCCATATTGGGTTGACATGTTCTAATTTCTCCCTTGCTGTTTTTATTTTTCTAAATATAATATTTTAGTTTTTGTTAAATAAATAAAAATTAATTATAGTGTCAAAAATAATTATAATAAAATAATTATAACAATTATAATTATCATTAATTCACTCATTTTTAAACCAATGAGAATCAACTCCACTTTTCTCCTCTACACACACAAATATGTGATATTCTCACAATTGGACAAACAGTTCACATGATCAGGTCAGTCATTAACACACATGTCAAAGAACATAATACATAATGTATACATACATATATATATATATATATATATATATATATATATATATATATATAGAGAGAGAGAGAGAGAGAGAGAGAGAGAGAGATAGATATATATATATATATTGTGGTGACCATAAAAAAAATAAAAATTAATTATAGTGTCAAAAATAATTATAATAAAATAATTATAACAATTATAATTATCATTAATTCACTCATTTTTAAACCAATGAGAATCAACTCCACTTTTCTACTCTACACACACAAATATGTGATATTCTCACAATTGGACAAACAGTTCACATGATCAGGTCAGTCATTAACACACATGTCAAAGAACATAATACATAATGTATACATACATATATATATATATATATATATAGAGAGAGAGAGAGAGAGAGAGAGAGATAGATATAGATATATATATATATATTGTGGTGACCATAAAAAAAATAAAAATTAATTATAGTGTCAAAAATAATTATAATAAAATAATTATAACAATTATAATTATCATTAATTCACTCATTTTTAAACCAATGAGAATCAACTCCACTTTTCTACTCTACACACAGAAATATGTGATATTCTCACTATTGAACAGGCAGTTCACATAGACAGGCAGTTCACATGGACAGGCAGTCAACACATGCGTCAATGAAAATTCCAGCTCCTTTTCCTTTCTCAGGCCATAATAGTAACATTTATCTCTTAGCACTTAACAAAAATTTGAGTTAAGGAAACCCCAGACACTTATGGTATTTTCCAACTAAATTATCTGGACACTCATAAAAAACCTACAAGAAAGACTGTATACACTTTACTTATCCTTTATCTTATCCCTCTGTTGCATTTCAATTCATATATGATCTAGATATGATCCTAAAATCATACATAAAAAGAGCCTACTTTATTTACATTATTTACAATATTCAAACTGTTATCATTTCATTGCCATATTCACAACGTTTCAGCTATTATACACTCCAGCCTTCTTCAGGTGATGACCCTAAACTCATAATTTTACTTAGTATTACTGTTACATAACAACCAGTATGTACTACTGTAATGATATGATCTTAATTACCTCCCCTTGGAAGTCACTCTCTACATAAAAAGAGCCAACTTTATTTACATTATTCACAATATTCAAACTGTCATCATCATTTCATTGTCATATTCACAACGTTTCAGCTATTGTACACTCCAGCCTTCTTCAGGTGATTGGAATTTTGAAGCAAACCCTTTATTTCATCCACTGGGTAGATTGCTCTTGTTCCATGTAGCATACCCCTTCCTTGACGACACATGTCCCAGTGGATAAAGGCATTGGTTAGATTCAATGACTAGACCCAAAGAGTTGTGAGTTCAATACCAGGCTACAGCAGTGATGGACCAAAAACTAGGAGAGTTGAGCTAAAGGGAGACATCTGGAACTAGAAAAATCTACCTCAGTGGATGAAATAAAAGGTTTGGTTCAAAACACCAATCACCTAAACGTTGTGAATATAGCAATGAGGATAACAGTCTGAATAATGGATTTTTTTTAAGCATTTCACCCCAAGCAAGGTGGGAGTGCCACTAGCAAGCAAGGGCTTACAGAGAGTGGGAGCAAGAGGTGTGAAAGAGAAAAGGATGAAGAGAAGGACGGGGAATAGATCAAGGCATCTGGAGATGTCAATTAATATTGCATTTGAATAGTTGGAGATTATAGCTATCAGGGAAGCAAGTAAGAGGAAGGGAGTTTCACAGATAGGAAGTGCGAGACACAACGCTATATGGAGTAGAAGAGATGGCTACATTTGAATGCCGACCTAGTGGCACATTTAAATTCAGTTTGGGAACTAGTGAAAATAGCTTGTCAGAGAGCAGTTACCATGAAAGTATTTGTAGAAAAGACAGAGGGAGGCAATGGCACATATGTGAGAGAGTGACTGTAAATGAGATTCCAGATCAGTGTCAATCACGGGGGGACTCCAGCCCATATATGACAGCAATATTGTAACTAATATAAATAAAGTTAACTTCTTTTACATAGAGAATGACTGCCAAAAGGAGGTAATAAAGATCATATCATTACAGCAGTACATATTCTGTCGGTACAGATATTTACCCTGTAGGGGAGTTATAACTGTGAGTAAATAATTATAACCCCCACCACCTTACATTTATACAAAAATACTCATAAAAATGAGAAACAGCAAAATGTGGTAACAACAAAACAAGGGTTATTTATTATCTGGTTATTATGTTATAGTAATACTGATTCGACTGGAATTCAAACTTGGCTCTTCGAGTTCAAATTCCAGTCACATCCATTACATTCACTTATGTGTTAATACCCTTGGGAAAGGCATGAATCCTCTTCTTCTCCCTACTATGGGTAAATAGCAGGGCAGATCGGGTTCTATAGCCTTGGATGGCAACTGGTTTACTGCAGAAAGAAATGGCAACATACTGCGGAGATAAATCTGCCTCATCAGTCATGTATTGAAAGATACATTATCGCCTAAGCGTTTATAGCGCATGGCACAAAACTGACTGAAATTCACTTCCGTGCTAATACCCTTGGGAAAGGTATGAATCCTCTTCTTCTTCCCCAGTTAGGGGTAAATAGCAAGACAGACCAGGTTCCCATCGATAGTGGAAATAATCAATTTTTTCATGCTTCTACGGCAGTTTTCATGTAGTTTGCGGCCATTTTCTACTGGCCAGAGTGAGAGCCTATAGCTGGCTGCCACGAATAGGCAGGAAGATTCTACTGGCCAGCGTGAAAGCCAACAGCTGACTGACATGAATGTTAACTAGCATGCAAAAAAAAAATCGATAGCTGCATTCGTCACAAGTGGGAAAAATTTAAATTTGCATGACACTTTACTCCAATTGGCTCATTCGCTTGCTTAAACTCAATGTTGATTCTGATTCTGCAGAACTGGGTTGGGTTTGAAAAAGTATTTGTTGTTAACATTCTTTTTTCATTTGGTTTTTCCAGTTACAAGTTTTTTTTTTAAAGCTGATCGTTTTGTGCTCATTTTGCTTAGTTTTTTTTTCGTAACAGTTTTAATGTTTAGTATAGAGCTTAGAAAAAATTTGCTGTGTGAGATAGGCAAGAAGTAAGGCATGTAGCAACATCAGCATGGCAAAGGGCACTCCTGTAAAGGCAAGGAAGGGCAAAAATATTTTAAGTCAAGTGATAGCGATTGCTGTATGAGTCATACAATTTTTGAATCAAGCACGGGCAATGCCGGGCCATGCTGCTAGTATGACAATAAAGATGAACTCAATAGTCCAAAGAATGTAAATAGTGCAAATAGTGACAATACCTCATCTTGAAAATATAGAATATTTTTTAGATGTTTCTTTTTTTACAAAATCTTTGTAAAAGTTATATTTTTTTATATCTGTTAATCCCCACTCATTTAATTTTATGAAATTTCAAGAAATTCTTTTTTGTATTGTTTAATGTTGAAAGAAACATGTTGGCAACTTCAAACAAATCATCCCCATCAACAACAACTTGGATAGTCAGTGAATCTTTGCTGATGATCAAAGTTATTTTTAAACGACAGATTTTTCTGTGGACTGACTACCCAAAGACTTTAACTCAAATAAAGACTACTTTTACTCTTTTATGATCCTATTTAATTTATGTATATTTGTTTATAAATAAAAATGATTTATTTAACAGTCATACCCATGTTTTCTTTATTTGTATTTCATTATTGTTTGGAATTTGAATGTTCAGATTTTTAATATAAAAACCTGGACTACTTATATACATTTATGTAAATAATCCATATTTTTGATTAAAAACTGTTTAATCAACCTTCTCACAGAATCTCATTATCTAAGTTTGAATTCTTGTTCAAAAGAAAGAGAAGCAACTCATACCTACAGTAAATAACAGGATGTTGAAGTAGACAGACTGCCAGTGCTCCTGTGGATTTTTCAGTAATTGAGCAAAAACTGACAGTGTGAGAGACTTTAGTTGGGAAGAAATTCAATCAAACAAACCCGACATTTTTATTCATTCATTTGGGTTTGTTATTACATAAATGTATAATTTAATAAAGAGACTATATATTGAATAATGAATATGTTAACATAGGCATATGGAATCTGGACTCTAAATTTCCACCATTTTGTTTTATTTTTTTTTCTCCAGTTTTGCTTTCTTTTCTTGCTGTCTTTATTTCTTATTTAATTGTCTTCTGCCTTTCTTTTTTTTTTCCTTTCACAATTTTTTTTCTGGCTTCTCTGCGGATACAACGTCAAGTGAAATAGATTTCGTCAGGGGAGTAATTCGGTAATAATAAACAATTTCCCCATGTAAAAAATAGAATACGGAAAAATTGGAGAGGATGTCCTGAGACTATAACGTTGTGTCTTGCTATATTAGTTTGGCTCGTATTCTCGCAAAGGAAAATTGGTTGAAGAACTGTTTGGTAATAGAGGTGAGAGGAAAAGAGTTTGGAATAAAATGTCTGTGATAGTGAATGTGAAAGCTAGATATTTAATCAGTACATATTGAGGCTGAAGAAAGATATTCTGAAAAGCGAGTGAATAAAGTTGGTTCGGTTTACGTATTTGACAGATGGAGACAAACAGTAACAGAATTTACACATGTATGTACATATATATATATATATATATATATATATATATATATGTATATATATATATATATATATATGTATATATATATATATATATATGTATATATATATATATATATATATATATGTATATATATATATATATGAATTGGGATCAAATATGGATTAGAATCCAACAATGATAGGATAAGGAAGAAATAGGAAACATTATCATGCAGGATGCGATGGATAAATTGTAATCTAAATTATTTAAAAATGAAAATAACACTGACATTTCATTTTAACAGATATCTTTACTAAAATTACACAAAAATATCTTGAAATACAAAAGAGTAAATTTATTCAATAAAACCACCATTAGCTTCAACCACAGCCTCCAGATGACTTCAGAATCTCCTGCAACTCTTCTGGACGGTCTCCTTGTTTAAGTTAGTGAATGCTGCTATAATCCTTGCCTTCAGTTCATCTTTGGTCTTACAAGTAGATTTGTTTGTCTCTCACTCAACTGCAGCCCACATATAATAATCAAGAGGATTGCAGTCTTGGGAGTTAGATGGCCTGATGTAAGGGGTGATGAGGTCACAGAACTTGTCTGACAACCATGGCTGGGTTCTCCTGCTAGTGTGGCATGGTGCAGAGTCCTGTTGCTAGACATAGTCTTCCAGCAGCCACCATCCTGACGCAGGGCAGCACTATCTCCTTAAGACAACTGATGTAGGACTTTGTGTTGAGGCTAAGGCCCTTACCAACAAATTCGCAAATTCTTTTCTTATCAGAACAATCGGACTGAGTTTTCTGAGTTGCCGTACCTTCATAATCACCATTAGACTCATCCGACTCTTTCTGAATCCACTGCATTGTTCTCAGATTAACACCCAAACATTCTGAAATGTTCCTATTGGAGCTTCTGGTGTAAATGCCAAGCAGTACAGCATGCCATTTCGTAATTTCTAGCAGAGTGAATTGTGTCAGGGTGCTCTTTTTCTTTTTTCACTGATGGTGCCCAACTGACCCTACCATAATGTGCAGTAAATAAAATCAAAAACAAACAATGTGCATGTGTCAAATTAAAAATAAAATAGCAACAATTTACCCATCACACACTGTATGTGTGTGTGTGTATGTATATATATATATATATATATATGTCACCTCTAAGTGTTGACTTCTATGTTCACTTTTATATTTACACACGCTCTATCTCTGATATTGAGCACTTTATCCCATAAATATAGCACAATTTAAGACTATATTTCTTCATATACATATATATATATATATATATATATATATATATGTATAAGTATAGGATTGGTGTATGTGGAATAAAATCCAATAACCAAAAATACTATTCTTAAAAGATTGCTCAATACAGAGTAGGGCAAATATAATTTATTCATAAATTATGACATAGGCATGTTATAAAATCACTACAAAAATAGTCATTTTGTTTCAACACTTCTGGTGTCTTATCAAGTGAAGGTGTTTAATATAGAATCATTCTACATTTAGAAATTATATATGTATATATATATATATATATATATATATATATATATATATATATATATATATATGTGTGTGTGTGTGTGTGTGTATGTGTGTGTATACGCACACACGCACACGCACACACACACACACATACATACATATATATATATGTGTGTGTGTGTTTTCTCTTTCACACCTCTTGCTCTATAAAAAGAATGTTAAACATAAAAATGTCTTAAAATAATTGTCGGACTTTGTCCATTTCATAAGTGTGATGTCATTTGTTTACATTTGATACGCCATGAGCAGATATGAATGTACGTGAAAGATTCATGGAAGTTTATAAGCAGTAAATTTGACCTTGCCAACCAAATGATCCTCTGTGGCTGAATCGGTTAAAAGGCATGTCAGGCTATATGACGATTCCGTATAGGATACAAGTTCAAATCCTGTCGGAGGACGAATATTTTCTATGAAAATTTCTTGGACATTCAGGCCGGTAAATGTTGTTTAATACTGTTTATTATAAACAGAGCATTTACTTAAATATTTGTATCTATAAAAAGAATGTATAAACATAAAAATGTCTTAAAATATATACATATATATCAAGGCATAAAAAGCAAATTTTTTATTAAAGGCCGTGATAGATTTAAAATAAAAACACCAGGTAACCGGTTTCGTCCCCTCTCATCAGAACTGTTAACGGGGAATAGAATTTATGAAGAAAATATCTGTTATGGATGACATGAATGGGCAGGGAAGAAAGAGATAAATGAAAAAAAAAAAAGAAAAAAGTGTATATAATCAAAGTAATACCACAAAAGATGCTAGAGACCCAGCACAGCAAGCCCAAGCAAATAGTCCTTTTGTTTGTAAAGAGACGGTCACCTGGACCTGATGTACAAAGTCTCCAACACCCTGAGATGGAATACTGAGTTTGCCCTGGCCAAAACAGAAAACCAGGTCACACTGAAATCCAACGCACAAGTAGGATTATTTATTAAATGATCCGCAATCGACGAACCATATGTATTTCGAATGGAATTGCCCAATGAAAAATTTTTATTTAATATTTTCGCAGGTACGTGTTGTTTAATTCTACCGTCCAAACACTGTGTCGTTCTAGCTATGTAGTTGCACCCACATCCACATACATAGATACATATATATATATATATATATATATATATGAATTTATATGCAGACAAACAGGTGATGGTCTTATTATTGCAAAACTCTTTGAAAGTCTTCAGGTGAGCCATAACAGTTCCTGTCGTTTAGTGTAGCCTCTTATCTACTCCAATGCTGAGAAACTCCATCAAGGAATACAATGTAGTTGTTGGCCAAGAATTACTTGAACTAGTGCAGTACTAGATTGGCAGCAAGGTCTCATCATTTTATGCTTGAAATGGCTAGATGTAACTGTAAGTTCAATGCTAACAGTTTCTTCTCTCACCTTCTCTAAAAATACTTTCATGGTAATTGTTCTGATGAACATTCCTCTATGGTACCTAGACTTTATGAATTTAAGTGCAGTACTAGATTGGCAGTAAGGTCTCATCATTTTATGCTTGAAATGGCTAGATGTAATTGTAAGTTCAATGCTAACAGTTTCTTCTCTCACCTTCTCTATAAATACTTTCATGGTAATTGTTCTGATGAACATTCCTCTATGGTACCTAGACATATGAATTTAAGTGCAGTACTAGATTGGCAGCTAGGTCTCATCATTTTATGCTTGAAATGGCTAGATGTAACTGTAAGTTCAATGCTAACAGTTTCTTCTCTCACCTTCTCTATAAATACTTTCATGGTAATTGTTCTGATGAACGTTGCTCTATGGTACCTAGACTTTATGAATTTAAGTGCAGTACTAGATTGGCAGCTAGGTCTCATCATTTTATGCTTGAAATGGCTAGATGTAACTGTAAGTTCAATGCTAACAGTTTCTTCTCTCACCTTCTCTATAAATACTTTCATGGTAATTGTTCTGATGAACGTTGCTCTATGGTACCTAGACTTTATGAATTTAAGTGCAGTACTAGATTGGCAGCTAGGTCTCATCATTTTATGCTTGAAATGGCTAGATGTAACTGTAAGTTCAATGCTAACAGTTTCTTCTCTCACCTTCTCTATAAATACTTTCATGGTAATTGTTGTGATGAACGTTCCTCTATGGTACCTAGACTTTATGAATTTAAGTGCAGTACTAGATTGGCAGCTGGAAAGACTGGAAATTTTACCAAGAAACTTCGAAGTTGGGATAAAATTGATATTTAAAAGTCATATAATCTTTTCATATAATAATATAATAATATATATATATATATATATATATATACATACAGATAGATACAGACACAATGCATGAAATTATCTCTTGCACAATTCAGCTCTGACATATGCAAACATATACAAATATCTAACTAGTAGGTAAGTGCATTGCAAGTCCACTTTAAATGTCTTGTTAGGATACAGGTAACATGATTAAGATGCAATCATTGTTGATGATAAACTACATCTGGCAGCAAGGCCACTGATCAGCAGACTGGAGATTTTTTAGGAGTGTGGAACCACTTTCCTTTTTAATTCACCCCAAGCAAGTCGGGGGTGCCACTAGTATGCAAGAGGCTACAGAGAGTGTAAGTAAAGGAACAGACTGGGTGAGGAAAGGATAAAAAGAAGAACTGAGGAGGATAAAAAAAGAAGAATGGGGATCAAGGCAACAGAAGATGTCGATTGACATTACATCTAAATTTTTGAAGATTATAGTTATCAGGGAAGCAAGTAAGAGGAAGGGAGTTCCACTGTCGGGAAGTGCGAGAGAAGAATCTGTTAAAGTAGAAGAGGCAGTTACATTTAACTGTTTCCGTAGTAAAAGAGTGGGACCAAGATGCCAACTTAATAGAAGTGAAAATAGCTCGTCAGAACAGATGCCATGAAAATATTGAAAGAAAAGACAGAGAAAAGCCACATTTTGCTGTTGTTTTCAGATCTGTCCTGGTGGTAGCAGCTGTTAGGGTCCCATCTGTGGGTAAATATTGAACTTCCAAACAAACATCAAAATACTATCAAAAAATACATTTTTATAGTGAAAATACCAACAATACATTTTTATTTAAAAAATTACCAACAATACATATTTATAGCAAAATGAACAACAAAACACTTTTATAACAAAATGACAATACAGACTGATCAAAAGTAAGTAGTCAAATTAAATGTCACGTAATAAAGATTCAAATCTCATGTTATTATTTTTATTAGTATGTTAAAGCACTGCTTAAAACAACATCAAGCCTGGTCAGTACCTTGATAGGTGACCACTTGGAAATAAGCTTGGATAATGGCTCGGAATTGGAACTTGGCTTTCCAATTTCTGTCAGCTTTGTTATATTCACTTTGGAAAGCTATGAATCCACCGCTTCTCTCTCCCAGCTATAGATTAATTAGTAGGATATGCTTTGAACCTGTGGTTTATTGTGTCAGTTCCAGTAATGACTAAGTGTTTTAACAGAGGGCAGAAAGTGTGAGATAAAAATCTGAAGACACATTGGGAAAGCCGAAGTGCCCTTCCAAAATATAAGCAAAGTATTAAGAGACAAAAAAAATTAATTTCACTCTCCTCACAGATGAAAAAGACTTGAAGCAACAGAAATATGGTTCTACAGAAGGATGCTGAGGATACCATGGACTGAACAGGTGAACAATCAGGAAGTTTTAGAGAAAATGGAAACAAAAAGGAAACTTATACTTAACATCAGGAAGAGACAATTGAAATTTCTACAGAAGGATGCTGAGGATACCATGGATCGAACATGTGAGCAACGACGAGGTTTTAGAGAAAATGGAAACAAAAAGGAAACTTATACTTAACATCAGGAAGAGACAGTTGAAATTTCTACAGAAGGATGCTGAGGATACCATCGACCGAACATGTGAGCAACGACGAGGTTTTAGAGAAAATGGAAACAAAAAGGAAACTTATACTTAACATCAGGAAGAGACAGTTGAAATTTCTACAGAAGGATGCTGAGGATACCATCGACCGAACATGTGAGCAACGACGAGGTTTTAGAGAAAATGGAAACAAAAAGGAAACTTATACTTAACATCAGGAAGAGACAGTTGAAATTTCTACAGAAGGTTGCTGAGGATACCATCGACCGAACATGTGAGCAACGACGAGGTTTTAGAGAAAATGGAAACAAAAAGGAAACTTATACTTAACATCAGGAAGAGACAGTTGAAATTTCTACAGAAGGATGCTGAGGATACCATCGACCGAACATGTGAGCAACGACGAGGTTTTAGAGAAAATGGAAACAAAAAGGAAACTTATACTTAACATCAGGAAGAGACAGTTGAAATTTCTACAGAAGGATGCTGAGGATACCATCGACCGAACATGTGAGCAACGACGAGGTTTTAGAGAAAATGGAAACAAAAAGGAAACTTATACTTAACATCAGGAAGAGACAGTTGAAATTTCTACAGAAGGATGCTGAGGATACCATCGACCGAACATGTGAGCAACGACGAGGTTTTAGAGAAAATGGAAACAAAAAGGAAACTTATACTTAACATCAGGAAGAGACAGTTGAAATTTCTACAGAAGGATGCTGAGGATACCATCGACCGAACATGTGAGCAACGACGAGGTTTTAGAGAAAATGGAAACAAAAAGGAAACTTATACTTAACATCAGGAAGAGACAGTTGAAATTTCTACAGAAGGATGCTGAGGATACCATCGACCGAACATGTGAGCAACGACGAGGTTTTAGAGAAAATGGAAACAAAAAGGAAACTTATACTTAACATCAGGAAGAGACAGTTGAAATTTCTACAGAAGGATGCTGAGGATACCATCGACCGAACATGTGAGCAACGACGAGGTTTTAGAGAAAATGGAAACAAAAAGGAAACTTATACTTAACATCAGGAAGAGACAGTTGAAATTTCTACAGAAGGATGCTGAGGATACCATGGACTGAAAATGTGAGAAATGACAAGGTTTAAGAGAAAATGGAAACAAAAGGACACTTATATGTAACATCAGGAAGTGAGTTGAAGTTTCTGGGACACATAATGAGGAACCAGGCTTGGAAAATTTGATACTCATAGGGCAAAGTGAAAGCAAAATGAATAGAAGAAAATAACACAAACTACCTAATGAGCTTGAGTAAATGGATGCCATAATAAAGTTTAGGAGGGATAACAAGAAGACAACATTTATTAAGTGCTACAAAGAATTGGAAATTGGGGAGAGCCATGATCACCTGTACCCTGAAGGGATACAGCTCTTAGAAGAAGACTGCGTTTTATAATGTTTTGATGAGTGATGTCACCTCAGTCTTGGTTTGCATAATCCCTAATATAATGAATGGCTTTTGAGGTAAGTAACTTTGGAATAATGGATAGCAGCTCGGATTGCGGAATCAGAGAGCCAAGTTCAAATTCTAGTTGAATCCATTACATTCACTTAGGTGCTAATACCCTTGGGAAAGGTATGAATCTTCTCCTTCTCCCCCCAGCTATAGGTAAATAGCAGGATAGACCGGGTTCTATAGCTTTCTTTGGCAACTGGTCTACCGCAGAAATACATGACAACCTATTGCAGGAAAATAATCTGCCTCGTCAGTCATGTGTTGAAAGATACATGATTGTCTAAGCGTGTATCACGCATGGCACATAACTGACTGAACTTCATGACTAATAACTTTTAGCCAGCTTTTCACTCAATATTATCTGAAGTATGTGCAAGATTTATATTTTATCTAACCTTGGCAATAGGCCTGTTTAGTGATTCATCAAATTCAGTGGTTCTCTACCATTTTATATCCATAGACCACTTTTACTTTTTTTTTTACTATTTTTTTTGGTGGACCCCCATAAACATTAGATGAAAAAAAAGCTTATTTTATTTTTTACTAATAGATAAGTTTAAGAATTGCATTATTGAAATAAAAAATGTACGAGGGTCATTCAATAAATAAGTTGAATTTTTCGGTATAAGGACTTCTAATACAGATAGAAGCTTACTTTTTTTTCTTTTTTTTTTGTTTTACTTCTTTTTCACATGGATTTAATTTCTTTTGCAGATTAAAAAAAAACTTTGAGAGTTTTGGCGATTAACAAAGATGGCTAACCAAGAAGCATGCTACAGGATTGAACAGCGGTCAGTTATCAAGTTTTTGGTTGCTGAAGGGTGCAAACCAGTTGAAATTCATAGGAGAATGTCAACTGTGTATGGTGCCACATGTTTCAGCCAAAAAAATGTCTACAAGTGGTCTAAATTGTTTAAAGAAGGACGGAGCAGTGTTGAGGATGAAGACAGGACTGGGAGGCCTACAGAAGTGAGGTCTCCTGAGGTGATCTAATCAGTCAATGACATCATTCAGTCTGACAGAAGGGTGACAGTGGATGACATTGCAAGGACTTTGAGCTTATCTGTTGGGACAAACACAGGGGTCATCAGTCAGAAGGAGTCATCTTGCATCATGACAACGCAAGGCCTCACACAGCAGCCCAAACGGTGCAGACCATCAACGAGCTGGGCTGGGAACTGCTCCCTCATCCCCCTTACAGCCCAGACCTTTCCCCTTCAGACTTTCACCTGTTTGGTCCCTTGAAAGCGTTCACAAGAGAGGCACAAAGTTTAAAAGTGATGATGAAATCAAAAGTGTTGTGAGCAACTGGCTGAGACATCAGTCCAAAGATTTTTACACTGAGAGAATACGGAAGCTTGTGCACAGATGGGAAAAGTGTGTGACAGTGCTGGGAGACTACGTTGAAAAAAAAAAAAAGGAAGCTTCTATCTGTATTAGAAGTCCTTATACTGAAAAATTCACCTTATTTATTGAATGACCCTAGTATATGCTTCCTTTATATATAAGCCTTATACAATTTATATATTAAATTAATTTTATTATTAATATTTTATTTTTTTAAATATTTTATATTGATTAATGTATATTAATATATTAATATTTTATTTTATTAATATTTAAAATTATATTATTAATATATTAAATTAATTTATATAATTTTCCTTTATTTATATATATATATATATATATATATATATATAATCCTTCTTTTATATATCCATTATTAAACTTTTACAATCAAAACATAAAAAGGACACTCACATTGCTTGATCATGTTTTCTGCTAGTTTTAGAGTTGTTTTTTTGAATGTTAGTATTTTAATATGGTATAGATCATTGCGGAAATTCCAAATCTCATTTGTGACAAACGCTCCGAAGTGAAATTGCTCTATGGACCACTAAAATATTACAGTGAACCCCCAATCTTCTGATTTTTGTGTGGACCCCTAGTAATGTTAGATGGATCCATTGGGTCCATATGTTACTGGTTTTCAGATTTTAGTGTCGCACATTCTGTCCTCTGTTAAAGCACTTTGCACATATTTAAACTGTTATTTGATTTTGATATTTCCAATTTATAATATTTTATATCTCCTAAAATTTGTTCTGCCATCCATTTACTTAAGCTCACAAAGTAGTTTATGTGTTGTTTTATAATGTCCCTTTTGCCGTCAATATGCTCTGTGAGTATTAGATTTTCCAAGCCTTCTTTCCTCATTATGTGCCCTAGAAATTTAAAATGTCTCTTCATGATGTTAAGTATAAGTTACCTTTGTGTTTGCAATTTCTCTAAAACTCACATGTTTGGTCCAAGCTATACTCCTTCTGTAGAATCTAATGAAGAATTTAATCTGAAAGTTTTCCCTATTTATGACTAATCTAAACCTGTCTGCAATGTAACTCTTATTATCACAGAATGTGGAATTGGGGAGCTGAGTTCAAACACCAGCTTAGTCTGTTGCATTTACTTTGTAGGCAATTCAGTCGTCCAGGATTTTTTATATTAAAAATCCGAACATCCAAATTCCAAAATAATAGCATCCTGAGTAAGACGATAATCTACATCCATGTTCTAGGTAAGACAATAAATTACATCCAACAGCAAGGCCTCTGATAAGGAGGTTTTGAGGAGTGTGGAACCACCTCTTAAATGTTGGTATTTTCAGGTCCACCCTGACCTGGGGTGGTAGCACCTGCTAAGGTCTCAGCTATGGGCAAATAGTTAACCCCCAAACTGGGGTCAAAACACTATGAAAGTGTAAGAATAGGTTTTAATACCAGCAATGAATTTTTGAAGGAAAAAATTATTACCAGCAATGAATTTTTTAAATAAGAAATATTACCAGCAATACATTTTTGAAGAAAACGTATTATCAGCAATACATTTTTGAAGAAAATATTACTAGCTATAAAAATCTTTTCAGTATTAAATAACCCATTGAGGTTGATATGCTGTAAAACAAACCAAATCAAACCAAACCAAACCAAACCAAACCAAACCAAAACAATAATAAAAGAAAAATAAAGAAAGTATGGCTGTCTGTTAAATAAATCATTTGTATTTTCAAACATGTAGACATGAATTCAAAAGAGTTATAAAGTACTAAGAATAGTCTTTTGTTGAGTTAAAGTCTTTGGGTTGTTGGTTCACCATGTAAAACTGTATTTGTGAAAAGGCCTCTATTGTTAGTGAAAATTCGCTAACCATCTTTGTTATTTTTGCTGCAGATGATTTGTTTGAAGTTGCCGACTGGCCATCAGCAAAGATTCAATGATTGTCCAACCTGTGGTTGTTGTAGCTGATTTGTTTGAAGTTGCCAACACATGATTCTTTCAGCATGTACTGTAGGGAAAGGAAAATGCTATGTAGCCATGGTATGGTCTCACCTGTTTGAAAGTCAAAATCTGTGGGGTTTTATAAGAAATTTTATTCTCGAGAGTAGGCTTGAGAAAAATATGGTTTTAGTTTATTTTGATTGGTCAAATATTTCACATGCTGATGTTAATTTTTAACCAATAGACACTTTGATGTGTTCTGTTGTGGAATCTTTTCAGAACATTTGCAATATTGCCTGTTATTGGGCAAAAAAATAATGTTTGGGTGTGTTTTAATATGGTATGTATGTGGATATGCAACTATTTTGGAATAAGAGTTTATTTCCTATAACTTCCCCACTAATATCCTTGGGAAAGGCATGAATCCATACATTTTCCTTCCATCTATGGGTTAAATAGCAGAGTAGATGGGGCTCCCTACCCTTTGGTCTAAAAAAGGACAACTCTGGATTCAAAATTATGGAGAAGGCAAAGAATAAATCTATGGAAAGCCATGATTGCCTACACCCTGAAGGAATATAAAGAAAACTTTTCCAAATGCAAACATAAATTCCCTAAGAGTATTTATATCACGTTTAAAAATAGCTTTGCTTATTTTTAAAATGTTAGTATCAATATATATTGGCTATGTACAGACAAAAATAGACATCACCTGTATCTTAGTGGCTTTATTACCTTGCTTGGGGCAAAATGATTCAGAAAAAAATGTATACATGAAATAAGCTTTGGACTAAAGCTCTGTTAAAGACAAACATATTTCTGAGATACTCTAAATTCTATTCTGACCGTTTTTTTCTCTCATACTTGATAAATTTGCTTTTTCATAAATTATGATTTAAATTTAAACATTTTTCTTTTAATAATTTCATTCCAAGTAAAGCAATAAAGCCACCAAGATACAAGGGGTCTTTTAGAATTCTGTTGTTTTATTGTACATTCTCCTCAATAAGATTTTCTCAGTTTCTTTCACTCACAGTAACCTCATGAATCTTAGTGGCTTTATCCCCTTACTTGATGAAGTTATTAAAAGAAAAATGTTAAACTTGCATTTAAAGTTTGACCCCTGATTTATCTAGATACTTAACCTATTACATTCATTTTTTTTTTCACTTTTGTTTTTATTTTTATCACTATTATTTTTAATAGTTTTGTAAGGCATGGAAAAATTTTGTATTATTTTGGATGTCAATTTATTAGAGAGTATTGCAAGATACATTTTTTGATTAAATAAATTTCTTCTGTTTTTAATCAAAACTGACTTTTACTAAATTGAAATTATAGTCAGTATTGGATACATACAGACAAGAATAGACAAATTTATATACATGATACTAATGGTAACATTATCTATTTTCTTATATGGAAACACTAAGCATTTAGTAACACTAAGTATTTATTGACCAAGCAACCAGTGTTACTTTCAGGTAGAATTTATAAAATCTTTCTGTAACAGAGAGAGGTTGACGCACACACCCACATGCAAATATAATGTTTATTGATTGAAAATGGAAAACACGATCTTCCGTGAAGTTACAAACTGTGTCAGCGCTATTAATAGGAAAGAATCTAGAACAATGGTACATGAAACCTAAGTCGGCTGATGGATAAAGAGTGAATTTCAAATCGGGTTGGTGAAGACTTGTTTATAAACAAATGCCAAGGGCAGGAGGCGATGTTTAATTTGGGTCATTAAAAAAAAAAAAATAGACGAAAATAATATTTTTGATAAAAACATATTGAAGTAAATTGGACCGGGGAGGTAAGATCAGTGTATGTTTACTGCTAGCGAAATCTAATCTAAACATAAGTTGTATCCGCTGAATTTGGTCATCAAAAAAGACAATTGGAATGAATGAATTAATTTTATCCACTAAGAGATTTGAAATAGATCTGAGTAAGCAACAGAAACTTTGCAAATACACGTGATTATGGCGATACTCGTGTTAAGCTCGTGAACAACCTGGCTTATAACCTTTGGTTGCTATATAAACTCGAGATTTTGCTAATAAGGCAGTTGGGAGAGAATTCTCGAAGAGACGAAAGAGACTGTCGTCGAGGGAGTAGAGAGACTGTCGTCGCAGTGAGTCAATCCAGTGACGAGTCAGAGATAAGGATCTCAAGAAATATCATCGTTGTTGTAGCAGTCACATTGAAAAGCCGCTGAAACCTAACGTTTGTCATTTACGACAACAAACTGAAAAGCTACACTTCCACGTAGGGCTGGAATTATGAGCCAAGTCAATTTGGGACAAGTTAATCACACACACACCTCTCTCTCTGTTGGAAAATTGGTAGAGGAGTAGTCCTCTTTTCTTATGTTAATTATTTTTCTATCCTTTCTGTAATCTTTTCTACTGTTGTTGTTTGCTTATATAAAAGACATCAATATTTTACCCATTGTTGTTCGGCTTCTGCAGATATTATTTCCTTTTTTCGCCACATTCTAATTTTCCTGCCGCCCACCCTCACAGCCGTGCCTACATTCCCAATCGACCGTGAGCGTATGGACAATACCCCTCGCCTACTGGATCTAAAATTTAATACAACATGGCAGCAGGCGGAACTTGACCAGTGACCGGTCGAACAATCTATGGGTACTCAGGGAGCGTGCGGTCAGTTACCCCTGAGTTCGGTTCAGACCGAGTTTGGCGCCTCAACCGAAAGAGGAAGACGCCGGAGGTTGAGGGGCTGAAGGGACGGAGTGGTAGATTTCTGTTAAATTGGAAAGAAACATTAGAAAATTAAACAGATTGACATCGTTGGTTCTTTTTAAACAAATCTGTTTGAATAAAAACTTCCTGCCTAAATAGACCTCATATCTGTTAATAGTAATTTTAATAGTTGTCTTTACCCTTCAAGGACACATTTGGCAGTCATTGACTGAACAGCCAGTACTGATTTCAGTTAAAAATTATCAAATCTTTCTCTTAATATAATCTTTCAGGTAAATATGTTTCTCAAGTCAAGTCGCTGTTATTGCTCCTTCCAGTATGATGATTCATAATGTTTTGTTTAAAGTAGTGTAGAACATCAACATCTTCATTATGCCATTATTTTCTCTTTGAGTTACATGTCTAATCCATTGTAATTTTTGCTGTTGTAGAAAGTCCTCAAGTGATGTGGTTTCGGTTATTTGGTACAGTTCATTTAAGATTCTGTATTGCCACTCCACGAAGTTCAAAGATAGAAGACAAATCCAAATACATAACCTTATAAACTGGTTACATTTCAGTTCAAAGATAGAAGACAAATCCAAATACATAACCTTATAAACTGGTTACATTTCAGTTCAAAGATAGAAGACAAATCCAAATACATAACCTTATAAACGGGTTACATTTCAGTTCAAAGATAGAAGACAAATCCAAATACATAACCTTATAAACTGGTTACATTTCAGTTCAAAGATAGAAGACAAATCTAAATACATAACCTTATAAACTGGTTACATTTCAGTTCAAAGATAGAAGACAAATCCAAATACATAACCTCATAAACTGGTTACATTTCAGTTCAAAGATAGAAGACAAATCCAAATACATAACCTTATAAACTGGTTACATTTCAGTTCAAAGATAGAAGACAAATCCAAATACATAACCTTATAAACTGGTTACATTTCAGTTCAAAGATAGAAGACAAATCCAAATACATAACCTTATAAACTGGTTACATTTCAGTTCAAAGATAGAAGACAAATCCAAATACATAACCTTATAAACTGGTTACATTTCAGTTCAAAGATAGAAGACAAATCCAAATACATAACCTTATAAACTGGTTACATTTCAGTTCAAAGATAGAAGACAAATCCAAATACATAACCTTATAAACTGGTTACATTTCAGTTTCAAATCCATGGACTAGGATGATTGAACAATTTTGGAGAGAAATTCATCTTTATTGCAACGACTACTTTTATTCAGGAAATTTAATTCAGGCTGTGAACATTCTAGGAAAAAATTTTGTTTGTATATTTAATAAAATTATATTTAAAACCGAAAGTATCTCTTATCTACCTGCTTGACAAAAAAAATTCTTCAAGGACTTATCCTTATAACTAATTTAAACATTAAACAATACAAAAAAGAATTTCTTGAAATTTCATAAAATTAAATGAGTGGGGATTAACAGATATAAAAAAATATAATTTTTACAAAGATTTTGTAAAAAAAGAAACATCTAAAAAATATCATTCTCTATTTCCAAGATGATGTATTGTAACTATTTGCACTATTTACATTCTTTGAACTATTGTCTTCATCTTTATTGTAATATTCATGACGTTTTGTACAAAATGGCTGTCTTCAGGTGATATAAATTGGAATTTCAAACCGAACCCTTTATTTTGCCCACTGGGGTAGAGTGTTCTAGTTCCACATGCCATACCTTTACTGAATATCTCAATTTTCAGTAATTTCCCTTTAGTAAAAAATAACTTCATCCATTTCTGAATAAGTTCTGAAAGTTTCATTAAAATCTGACAATTGATTTTTATAAAAATTTACATATCAATGCATTTTTCCCCCTGCAAAAGATGCTCAAATTTCTGATCCCACTTTGGTTCCAGAAAAACATGTTTTTTAACCAAAATTTCCAAGGTTCTAAAAAGGATTTAGAAAATAATTTTCATGCCAGAAAACCCTGTGATCTTTCATCATAATAATAACACAAAGGTTTTGACAATAAAAGTTTATTTTTATTATGTTTTGTGCATATATTTCATCATGTATCACCTATATTAGAGAAATTTTTAGGTACCTATATCATATATGTAATTTCTGTTCTTCACCAGTTAATATATATATATATATATATATATATATATATATATATATATATATATATATATTCAAAGTAGATGAAATAAGCCTTTACACAATTGAGCTCCGATATATATATAAAGACATTCGCATATCTCACTAGTTAGGTAAGTGCACCCTAAGTCCATTACAAATGCCTTGGCAGTCGGTGGGAACACAGGAAACATGGCTGAAGTGCATACATTGTCAACACTTCCATAGTTCACAGGTTTTCATCCCAGAATCGATGACTAGCTTCTCGACTGTAACTACTTTTCATCACCTTGAACTGGACTGTGGCCAGAACAAATTGCTTTCAATGCCGGAGGAGTTGTCAGTAGAACTTGGTACTGGACTCAATAGTGACCAACAGAGGTGTGAAGGCAGCCATTAGTTGAGTCCATCACTGTAGCCACTTAGCAAATACGAAAACCATTCAGGTTTTGAGAGAGATGTTGATGGGAAAGAAGCCACGGAGGTAATTTTAGACGAGATGGCAGGACTAAGCTGATAAATCAAGGATAAGAAGAATAAGTAGACATTTGTACCCTGTGGGTAATTTGGATTTTAACAGTGATTGTTAAAGGACCTACTTATTTTGTAGATCAAAGATAATGGTGACTCTTTTATACATGAGTATGTAAAGATTCTTTTTCTATATACTGTATCCCTGCAGAAATCTGCTGATCATGGCTCTCCACATTTCCCTGTCCTTTGTCGCTCTTAATAACTTTTGTCTTTTTGCTATCTCTCCCAAGCCCTGCAAAACCATCCATTCACTCAAGCTCACCACGTAGGATGCATGTTGCTTTCATCTGGCCCACTTACCTTCAATCTGTCCTGTGAGTATCAAATTTTCCAAGCCCTCTTTCCTGATTATGTGCTTCAGAAATTTCAACTATCTCTTCCTGATGTTAAGTTTAAGTGTTATTTTTGTTGCCAGTGTCTCTAGAACTTTGTCATTGTTCCTATGTTTAGTTCTCAATATCCTTCTGTAGAACCACATTTCTGCTGCTTGAAGTTTTTCTTCATCTGTGAGCATCCAGCATTCACTGCCATATAAGAGGACTGATATTACGTAAGAGTTCAGTACTCTTTTCTTTGTTTCTAATTATATTTTTTGTTAATGTTTCTTAATACTTTGCTTAGCTTTTGGAAGGCATCTTTCACAATCTTGATGTGCCTTCGGATTTCCCTGTCACACTTTCCATCCTCTGTTAATACACTTCCCTGATATCTAAATTGTTGCACCTGTTTTGATTTCAGTGTCTCCAGTCTGTAATTTGCATCTTGGTCTGTCCCTTTTGCTAACAACCATACATTCAACCATACATACATTTTCTTGCAATTAATGTTTAGTCCTTTCTTCTCGCTTTCCTTCATTGCTTTCTGTTGGAGTTATTGTAGTTTCTTTCTGTGTTTGCTATCAATACTGTGTCATGTTCATATCTTATGTTGTTTAGATTGTAAACTATATGTGAACATTGAATGAAATCAGTCTTTTTCAATATTTAAATCTATCAGCATATATATATGGTTTGGCAAGCACATCTTTTGGGGAGACAGTAAGCTGATGGCTGCTCTGTGCACTCCGCATCTTAGAGTGGCAGAAGTCTTTCTCGTTTCAGAAAAACGAATGCATGTTCAGTTGGAGGGGATGCTTGAATTTGTTGAAAATCTTCATAGCGCAGTGTCTCCTCTTGTCTTTCATGGCTTGGGATAAAAGCTAGCCCTTTTTCATCTGGCATGTGAAATACCAAATGTCTTCATGATAAGAAATTCAGACATTTCTATGTGTGTCTAACAAAATTTTCCTGTTTCTTAATACTTTGCTTTGTTTTTGAAAGGCATCTTTTGCTATTCCAATTCACCTTCAGATTTCAGTGTCACATTAGTGTTTTGACTATTAGACCTAGATTCAAATGGATTTGATTGACTTGGAGCAATCATTGTCAATCATGGCATGGATCTCATCAACAAATTTGGGAGTTCTTTTCTTATTAGAATGATCAGAGTGAGTTTTCCGAACTGCCGTACCTTCGTAATCACCATTAGACTCATCCAACTCTTTCCAAATCCTCTGAACTCTCCTCAGATTGACACCCAAACACTCTGAAATGTTCGTATTGGAGCTTCTAGCACAAATGCTACTTAGTACAAAATTTATATTGGAGTGAATTGTGTCATGGTGCTCTTTTTCTCACAGATGATGCCCAACTGACCCTATTTTTAATTCATGAGATCTCTAAAAAAAAAAACAATCTTCAAGACCTACAAACACATCATCACAAATGAAATGGAAAAAATATTCTGGGTTAAAATCAAGAGATATTGCTATCTTATTTACAGTGGGAAAAGACAGAGAGTGTTGACCTATTTTGATATACTGACCTCAGTATGTTATTTGAGGATGGTGGAAGGGCTTAAATTGTAATTAGTTCAGTTTGTATTGAAAACAATTACATCTGGCTCTGTCAACGGACAAATTTCAATGCTGATATATTTCATGCAACAAATTATTTGTAAATAATATTAAAAGAGAACATTTTTAAAGATTTTCAAATTAGCAAAAAAAATTTTCATAAGTTCTTATATAATTAACCAAGAAATTTAAATTAAAATACCTAAGAGATTTGAAATAAATGATTATTAATTCATAAAGTCTAGGTACCATAGAGGAAGGTTCTTATTCATAGAAAAGACACTGGGAAGTTATGTTGTGGCAGTAGTAAAGTGACAGTCAACTCTTGGCATGATTTAAAGGCATTACCCAATAGGTCTTCCTGTTGGGAACATTTTGCTAGATGGATATTCTTCTTGACAAATTGAAAATAGTGAAATTTGAATCTAGGTCTAATAGTCAAAACACTAATGTGACACTGAAATATCTGAAGGTGAATTGGAATAGCAAAAGATGCCTTTCAAAAACAAAGCAAAGTATTAAGAAACAGGAAAATTTTGTTAGACACAAAGAAAAGAGTACTGAACTGTTATGTAACATTAACCTCCCTATATAGCAGTAAATGTTGGACAATCTCTCCACAAATGAAGAAGAGACTTGAGGCAACAGAAATATGGTTTTACAGAAGGATGCTGAGAATACCATGTGCCAAACATATGAGCACTAACAATATTTTAAGGAAAATGGCAACAAAAGGGGGACTTATATTTAGAATCAGAAAGAGAGCATTGAAATTTCTTGAGCACATAATCAGAAAAGAGGGCTTGGAGAATTTGATACTCATTTTTTTGTGCTTTATCCATTTTAGAACTAATACCAGTTGAAAAGATGCATTTAAATTTAATAGTAGCTCTATTAATAAGATGAACTATAACATAAGCTAATTAGAGTCACATACAGACGATAGAAAATGTGATATTAAAATCTGAAGGTGAATTTGAATAGTGAAAGATGCTTTCCGAAACCTAAGCAAAGTATTAAGAAACAGGAAAAATTTCATTAGAAACAATAAAATGGAGTGCTGAATTGTTATTTAATATACTTCCTTTTATATGGCATTAAATACTGGGCAATTTCCTCACTCATGAAGAGGAAACAAGGTAACATAGATGTGTTTCTACAGAAGGATACTGAGAATACCATATAGAGAACATGTGATCAATAAGGAAGTTTTAAGAAAAATGAAAGCGAAAAGGATGCATGTGAGCAGCAAGGATCATCAACCAAAATCAGAAGGAAGTAGTTGAAATTTCTGGGGCATAAAAAAAGACCTAACGAGTTTGTTGACATGGTTTGCAGAACAGGGACTTGGAAGGATATCAAAAGGACATAATGAGCTTGTCGAAATGGTTTCCAGAGCACAGCCTTGGAAGGATATCAAAAAGACCTAAGAAGCTTGTCAAAATGCTTTGCAGTACAGGGACTTGGAAGGATATCAAAAAAACCTGATGTGCTTGTCGAAATGGCTTGCAGAACAGGGACTTGGAAGGATATCAAAAAGACATAATGAGCTTGTTGAAATGGCTTCCAGAGCAGGGCCTTGGAAGGATAGTGAAAAGACCTAACAAGCTTATCAAAATCATTTGCAGAACAGGGACTTGGAAGGATAGTGAGAGAACCTAACGAGCTTGTGGAAATGGTTGGCAGAACAGAGACTTAGATGGATAGCAAATAGACCGAACAAGCTTGTCAAAATAGTTTGCAGAATAGTGACTCAGAAGGATAGGGAAAGGACCTAATCAGCTTATTGAAACAGGTACTTGGAGGGATAGCAAAAGACACACTTTACTAAGAGCTACAAAGAATAAGAAAAACATGGAGAGCCATGATCCCTCACATCTTAAAGGAACATGGCACATAGAAGAAGAGAGCACTTTGAGTGTTTCACTTGATGAATTACAACTGACTAGTGAGTTCAATCCTCACTCGGTGCTCCATACTTTTGGCCTTGTGCCATATCTAAGCTATACTTAGTAAATCCCTAGTAGAAGAAGAAGTTCGGAATTAGGATGTGAATGAGAAAATGAAGAATAACCTATGCCCTAAAATGTTTGATTGCCAAGGTGTGAACTGTCACTTGATGACTGATCTACAGTCTACTTTGATAATTGTGTCAACAAATGGCTTTTGTGAAAAAAGGATAAGCAATATAAACTCCCATTTAAAGAAGCAATCTTTTTTCTAATGCACATATATTTTCTTTGACTGGTTTTGCATTAATTTAATAAAGGCATGCAACACTTAAATGAATCATGGAAAAGGTAACTCTTGCTGGTTGTTATAGCAACTCGTTCGAAACTATTCATTCTGTTTGTTTGCTGAGTGACAAAAAAAAAAGCCATAATGATTTTTACAATGAATAGAAGCCAACCTTAATATAATGATTCATAAATAGTTATTTCTTGGGGTTTGTAAATCAATAAGTAATTAGCAAAAGTGTCACTCTCATTATAAAAAGAAAAAGGACTTTGCATTTTGCTAATGGGTCATGAGTCATAGCCATGAGGAAAATGAATCTGAGTGAGAATGCTTTATGATTAAGAAGAAATAATAATCTTCAAAGTAATTTATCATATATATATATATATATATATATATATATATAGATATATATATATATATAGATAGATAGATAGATATATAAGTATATATATATATATATATATATGAAGAAATATAGTCTTAAAGTGTGCTATATTTATGGGATAAAGTGCTCAGTATCAGAGATAGAGCGTGTGTAAATATAAAAGTGGACATGGAAGTCAGCACTTAGAGGCGACAGTCTGTTTCATGCTAGTGCAATCGTCAGGCTGACGATTGCACTAGCATGAAACAGACTGTCGCCTCTAAGTGCTGACTTCCATGTCCACTTTTATATATATATATATATGTATTTGTGCATTTAGGCAGCAATCCTTCTTTCATGCATATTTCATTGAATACAACAGACAAGGTGCTTTGATTTAGTTTTTTATACAATTTCTCATGCGATCTAATAATTTTTTCTTTTCAGATGATAAATTATATAAAATCTGTTTGAATGTATGAACATGGACATGATATGTTGACCGTGTTTTGAAAAATGAAAACATTATATAAATACAAACATGCAACAAACTATTTCTTATTTAACTGTCAAAATATTTCATCCTTGTAAATGGCTAAATGAATAGCCGAAAGCGCTCGGATTCAAATAACATTCAGACAGTTTTTACATAATTTATCAACTGAAAAGAAAAAAATTATTAAATCGCATAAGAAATTGTATAAATAACTAAATCTAAGCACCTTGTCTGTCGTATTCAATGAAATGGTGGGCTAAAAAGTTCATAGGCTGACCAAGATACTCTCATGGAATGTAACCAAAAAGAAAGACTATCAAGACGAAATACTTAGGAACGTGTCTTCTTTCATTAGGACAATGCTCTAAAACACAGGTTCTTGGTTTCAATGTAGTCTATAAAACACAGGTACACGTTCTTCTGCATTTGTATTGCACTTTCTGATATATTCTGAGCATAAATATTGCGTACCTTGTCCTGATGTCTTTGACGGATACAAACTGTTCTATTTCTGGCCTGATTCAGCTGCCTGCTTTATTCATCAGAATTTGGATGATGAATTTTGTTATGTGGCTCAATAAAGTTGATTGTTTGGTGGAGTTCACCTTCATTTGTGACTGGTTTCTTCGGCAGTGCTATGAAAATAAATCTGCTTAGGTCTTCTGGTATATATATCATTATTAAGGCTGCCAGCATCTCTATTACAATTCTGTCTGGCCCTGCTACTTTGTTTCTGGTCAATTTGACTATTGCAGCTTCCACTTCAATTTTTTAATAATTCCTGGCCATCAATATTTCTGTGTATTGCTGGTTGTTCTCTTTCATCGTGGAAGAGATCTCCAATATATTTGTTCCATCACTGAAGTATTTTTTCTTTCTCTATCTAATATGAGCATTTTGTCTTTAGATTTTATGTAGCCTGTTAATGAGTATGTCTTTTGTCATGTGAGTTCTCTTATTTTTTATGCATATCTTCTTTATCTATGATACTTTTTACGAGCGCGTCAATAACGGCAAAACGCGTTCAGGAATTCTCATTACGGATAGAAGCTGCAACGAAGAACAATCGTTTATTTATTTTATTACAAGAATTTACAAATAGGAACGATTGATTATTTATCTTCATACCCTGCCTGGTGGCAAACGCTGCTGGTGGCGCTAGGGGTGGCGATCCCGCCATAGCCACCGAAACCGTGATATCACCCCTGGTCGGCGGCTGATGAAGACAGGGTATCGCACGTGAAATTAAACGTTGTATGTTAAAAAAAACAAAAAAAACAAACTTATTCTTTCTATTTCTACACATTTTTCATTGAGCCATTTTTCTTTAGCCTGTCTGCATTTGTTTCTTATTTCTTCATTTTCTGCTTTATGTTCCATGTCTTCGCATTGTTTCCTGTATCCTTTGCATCGTGTCGAGAATCGCATTTGTGATCCATTCATTTTTGCTTCTTCGTCCATTTTTCTTTGAGAAAAAAATACCACCAGCAATATATTTGAATCTTGACAAAATTCTCTTCACAAAAATACATCGATGAAACCTGATCTACAAACTGGTTCCTTACAAAGAATACATATTCTGTTCATATGAACCTATCCTAAAAATCTTGTCGGTATTAAATACCCCCTTGAGGTGTTGGTATGTTGTAAAACAAAATAAACCAAATTAAACCTCCATCCTGGGTATGACGATAAACTACATCCATGTCCTGGGTAAGATGATAAACTACACCCAACAGCAAGGCCTCTGATCAGGAGGATTTGAGGAGCATGGAACCACCTCTTAATTGCTGGTGTTCTCAGGTCCACCATGACCCAGGGTGGTAGCACCTGTTAAGGTCCCAGCTATGGGTAAATAGTTAACCCCCAAACTGGGGTCAAAACACTATGAAAGTGTAAAAATAGGTTTTAATACCAGAAATACTTTGTAAAAATTATTAGCAGCAATAAACATTTGAAGAAAAATTATTACCAGTAATATATTATTACCAGCAATACATTTTTGAAAAAAAATATTACCAGCAAAGAAAATCTTGTTGGCTTTAAATGACCCATTGAGGTTGATATACTGTAAAACAAAAATAAAAAAAAACAAACAAGACCAAAATAAACCAAAATAAAAGACAGTAAGAAAAAAAATGTTGGCTTATTGCTTCTTTGTCTTGTCGAACCCACTACACTTAATGTCAGTCTGACAACAAAAGAATTAAACCCTGAAACATAAGGACAGAGGAATTTAGAATTTAACTAAATTTTACAATGCATTGTTATATCTTCAAACTTTATTACAAATAAATAGAAGCACAGTTGGAACGATCATTTGAGGATGATTGTGAGTAAGTGTCTTTTAAATATAAGCCAGGTATTAATCCCTAAAGAAGGTTAAAGCCATTGTCGCAGTTAGCTCCTCCTCATTTCCTTAATCCTTCAACGGGGATCTCTATCCCCTGACTATAAATACTGGCTGACCCTTCTCTCTATCTCTCTCTTTTTTCGACCCAGGCCTTGGGCCGCAACCTCGCGCTGAGGAGAGGAAAAACTTTCTCTTTTCACTTAGGCCAATATGTGACATCTCACAGATACAGCGTTTCCCATATTCTGGGAACACGCTAAGGAGAATCTACATACGTACGGACACTCAACACACACACATAACTTCCCCATACAAACACTCTGTAACTTTTCATGTCTTCATGTCATTTTAATTTGTTATTAATATATATTTGTTGCATACATGTATATCGGTCTTGATCCTACTTGCGTGCTAAATTATTAGCAGCAATAAACATTTGAAGAAAAATTATTACCAGCAATATATTTTTAAACAAAATATTACCAGTAACGAAAATCTTGTTGGCTTTAAGTAACCCATTGAGGTTGATATATTGTAAAACAAAACAAAACAAAAACAAACAAGACCAAAATAAACCAAAATAAAAGACAGTAAGAAAAAAAAATGTTGGCTTATTCCTTCTTTGTCTTGTCGAACCCACTACACTTAATGTCAGTCTGACAACAAAAGAATTAAACCCTGAAACATAAGGACAGAGGAATTTAGAATTTAACTAAATTTTACAATGCATTGTTATATCTTCAAACTTTATTACAAATAAATAGAAGCACAGTTGGAACGATCATTTGAGGATGATTGTGAGTAAGTGTCTTTTAAATATAAGCCAGGTATTAATCCCTAAAGAAGGTTAAAGCTATGCTTTAAAACAACAGAGATCCATACATTTAGCTGACAACCAAGGTGGCCAGAACTCTGACCTCTTTCGCATTTCTGTGACACAGCAGCAATGAATGAATTTTGATATTAGAGGCTCCATGGCTATTTCATTTTCGACAGCCAAACTCATGCCTCGTTACAAAGTACTTTGACTGCACCGAAACAAACGTTTTCCAACTTTTGCAACTGATACCCACTTTGTCCATCACGACTGAGTGCTTGGAGAATATAAAGTGAGATTTATATCATATCTGCTGGCATTCAGTTAAGACTATAATGGGGAGAAAATGGATGGCATTTGACTTTGGGGAAATGGGGAGTAGATTTGGAGAAAACATTTTCCATGTACTCACAAGAGGCATGGGTCTTGTTTATACCATTCAGAAATACAGACACCTTTCAAAAGAGCATGCCGCAATTTTAGAAAGGTTTCCAAGTTTTGGTTGTCCTCAGTAGTCAGAGGTTAGCAAAGAGCATGGTATGCCAGTTCTGGCCAAATTAGGCATTTTCTATCAAAATGGACTTAGATATTAAATTTGCTTTAAAATACAATGATGTTTTTGGCTTCACACACGGTTGGGCAGACGTGGTTACATTTATCATCTGAAAATATTCGAGGTCACCAAAAAGCACGGTTGGCATTTCTAACTAAATGAAGGCATCTTGATCAAAATAGACCACAGTAATGAGTTTGCTATAACATATTTTTATATGTGGTCATCAGAGGTCACCAAAGATCACACTATGCCATTTCAAACTAAATGAAGGCATGTTGATCAAAATAGATCACAGTGATGACTTTCTTATGATAACATATTTTTATATCTGCGGTCATCAGAGGTCACCAAAGAGCACACTATATGATTTCCAACTAAATGAAGGCATGTTGATCAAAATAGATCA
The DNA here is from genome assembly GCA_964036315.1 of Acanthosepion esculentum. NCBI lineage: Eukaryota > Metazoa > Mollusca > Cephalopoda > Sepiida > Sepiidae > Acanthosepion > Acanthosepion esculentum. Next base: position 32,672,144 of record OZ038516.1, read on the forward strand.
CAGTAATGAGTTTGCTATGAGGTACAAACATATTTTTAATCTCACAGATGGTAGGTCAGATCAAGTCCATTTTGACATCTGTGCTTAACAGAGTTCACCAAAAATCACACTTTATGACCAAATGAAGCCATTTCTATCAAAATAGACCAAGGCATTGAGTTTGCTATGAAGGACAAAAATATTTTTAATCTCACAGATGGAAGATTTGTTAAGGTCTGATTTGATATCTAATTCATCAGAGAAAATATCTCCAAAGAGAACAGTATGCCATTTTTAACAAAATGAAGCAATTAATATAAAATTTGACAAAGATATTGTGTTTGCTGTAAAGTATAAACATATTTTTAATCACTAAAATATTGAGTTTGTTATGCATTTAAGCTCACATATGGTTGTGGGGGGGGATAATGCCAGATTTCACCCCCTGAGGTCATTAGAGGTCACTGGGGGTAGAAGTAGAGTTATTTTCATTTCCAGCAGTAAATTGGGAGTTGCTTTTTTTTTAATACTGTCTCTCTTCAGAATATAGGCAATCATGGCTCTCCACAAATTCTTTTTCTTTTTTTATATGTGAATTGCCATTCCTTCTTAGGAAAGATAGGAGTGGTTTCCTGTTGCCTTTTCCATGGATGTGAATTTAGAGTTTTTCTTTTCTTAGATTGGTTGCCACCCACATCTAGAAAACCTAGTTTATCCTCATCATAAGCATTAACTTAAATTATTAATGAACTGCATGAGTACTTCACTGATTTGGGTATAGCTACGAGTCAAACAAACCCTTATAACCCCAAAGGGAATGGTCAGTGTGAACGATACAACACAATTATCTGAAAGCACATCACGTTGGTCTTGGCTTCAAGAATCTCAGTAGGAATTGTTCTACCCACAGTACTGCATGCCATAAGATTTCTACTCTGTACTGCAACAAACACTACACCTGATGAAAGAATATTTTCATATCAGCATTAGTCACCTAGTGGTCATTTCCTGCCCACTTGGCTAGCAGTCCTTGGTCCAATTTTATTACATCATAATGTCCATGCTAATAAGTACAAACATTTAGTCAATGAGGTTCAGCTGTTAGAAGCCAATCCCCGCAATCCCCAATAGGCCCATATAAAATTTAATGACAGATGTGAGTCTACTATATCTGTACATGATTTGGCTTCATTTGGGAACAAATATGATTGGGAAGAACTAAAAATTAGAGAACAAATGCTAAACGTTATTTTTGTAGTGGATCAGGTCTAAATCATGAAGAATGACTGGCCAGAAAGGCCACATGTCACAAATGCAGAAACAAGGGGTACTTTTCAAAAGTATGTTGATTGGTTGATACTTCAGCCACCTCACTTAATCTTATACATTAGCAACCACTATGTTACCTATTTATTAAAAAAAGACTACGGTGTACATATAGACTGGCAAAAATGAGGCTATGGCACTAATGGACACTGGTAGCTCTTGATCCTTTATTTCACTTGACTATATGAAAAGATACCATATAAAAATAAAACCTGCAATCAGGAATGTGTCCATGGCTTTGTCGTCCCTTAACTCTTCAATAAAAAGGCAGTGTACCATCAATTTAAACTTATTAGGTGCGTAGTATTTGAATGTTACACTTTGTGTCCTTGTCAATCTTTGTAGTGATGGAATTCTCAGGAAAGACTTCATAAACCAACATTCTAGTGCATTCTTGCATTTGGCAGTCCTAAGAAAAACCGGTTTTGACTACTACTGCTTGTAACCTAGCATCTGCAGTGGTAGATAGGCCTCCATTGAATCTTGATCGTAACTGCAAATTTATTTCTATGAAATCTAGACAATTTGGAAATGCCATAAGTATTTTCTTAAAACTGAAGTAAATAAAATGTTAAGCGATGGAATAATTGAGGAAAGCATGTCTCCTTGGCGAGCTCAAATTTCAATTGTTGATAAGAGATGGAATAATTGAGGAAAGCATGTCTCCTTGGCGAGCTCAAATTTTAATTGTTGATAAGAGAGGGAATAATTGAGGAAAGCATGTCTCCTTGGCAAACTTAAATTTTAATTGTTGATAAGAGATGGAATAATTGAGGAAAGCATGTCTCCTTGGCGAGCTCAAATTTTAATTGTTGATAAGAGATGGAATAATTGAGGAAAGCATGTCTCCTTGGCGAGCTCAAATTTTAATTGTTGATAAGAGATGGAACAATTGAGGAAAGCATGTCTCCTTGGCGAGCTCAAATTTTAATTGTTGATAAGAGATGGAATAATTGAGGAAAGCATGTCTCCTTGGCGAGCTCAAATTTTAATTGTTGATAAGAGATGGAACAATTGAGGAAAGCATGTCTCCTTGGCGAGCTCAAATTTTAATTGTTGATAAGAGATGGAATAATTGAGGAAAGCATGTCTCCTTGGCGAGCTCTAATTTTAATTGTTGATAAGAGATGGAATAATTGAGGAAAGCATGTCTCCTTGGCGAGCTCAAATTTTAATTGTTGATAAGAGATGGAATAATTGAGGAAAGCATGTCTCCTTGGCGAGCTCAAATTTTAATTGTTGATAAGAGATGGAATAATTGAGGAAAGCATGTCTCCTTGGCGAGCTCAAATTTTAATTGTTGATAAGAGATGGAATAATTGAGGAAAGCATGTGTCCTTGACAAGCTCAAATTTTAATTGTTGATAAGAGATGGAATAATTGAGGAAAGCATGTCTCCTTGACAAGCTCAAATTTTAATTGTTGATAAGAGATGGAATAATTGAGGAAAGCATGTCTCCTTGACAAGCTCAAATTTTAATTGTTGATAAGAGATGGAATAATTGAGGAAAGCATGTGTCCTTGACAAGCTCAAATTTTAATTGTTGATAAGAGATGGAATAATTGAGGAAAGCATGTCTCCTTGGCGAGCTCAAATTTTAATTGTTGATAAGAGATGGAATAATTGAGGAAAGCATGTCTCCTTGGCGAGCTCAAATTTTAATTGTTGATAAGAGATGGAACAATTGAGGAAAGCATGTCTCCTTGGCGAGCTCAAATTTTAATTGTTGATAAGAGATGGAATAATTGAGGAAAGCATGTCTCCTTGGCGAGCTCAAATTTTAATTGTTGATAAGAGATGGAATAATTGAGGAAAGCATGTCTCCTTGGCGAGCTCAAATTTTAATTGTTGATAAGAGATGGAATAATTGAGGAAAGCATGTCTCCTTGGCGAGCTCAAATTTTAATTTTTGATAAGAGATGGAATAATTGAGGAAAGCATGTGTCCTTGGCGAGCTCAAATAATAATTGTTGATCACAAACGGCATAAAAAGAGATTAGTTGTGGAGTATGGTAGAACTATTAGTAGATTCATTTGACTTGCTGCTTACTCTCTACCACAATTTCTTTCTTCTTTGACTTTGAAAAGTGCATATCATCAAGTACCGTTTCGAGGGGAATACAAACCGTACAACTTGCCTATTTCATTTGGTATCACTAATGGGGTATCTTGCTTGCATTGCATAATGGACAACATTATTATGAGGAATAACTTTCACGGTACATATGCTTATGTAAAAAACGTAATTGTAGCTGGCAAAACTCAAATAAAATTTTCTTGAGGCAGCCAAAATACATAACCTTAATTTCAATGCCTTTTGAAGAGTCCTTGGTTTATTTTCTTATTATTCACAATGAATATCAAAGTTTTTGGGTAGGATCAAACACTTAATGATGTCTGTTTCATTCCCTTTAAATCATGAGACTGTAGAAGCATTCCACAAACTTAAAGAAAAAATTGAAAATGCCTTTCTTCATGTTATTGAAGAAAACATCCCCCTAGTAGTCAAGATGGATGCTTCTGATACAGCAATTGCCGCTGCTTTGAATCAGGTTGGCTGTTCAGTGACTTTCTTCTCATGATCACTAATGCTGACTGAACAAAAGAACACCTCAGTAGATAAGGAGACTTCAGCTATTATAGAAGCTGTAAAAAGATGGTCTCACTACTTATCTCGTTGACACTTTGCCATCGTTACGGACCAGCAGGTTGTGAACTGCATGTTTAATACTGAGAGAGCTGTAAAAAATTAAAAACGATCAGATCCAGAGAGGGAAAATGTCATAAGCATTAACTTCCCTTGATATGGACTCTTTGAAATTATCCACCTTTTGCTGTATTATATATATATATATATATATATATATATATATATATATATATATATTCTTTTTTACTTGTATTTGTATTCTAATTTGCTCTTAGCCCCATCATGGACCACTGTTTATTAAAGCCTTCATCAAGATACTTCTTTAGTTCTGTTCCTTATTAAAATCCTACTGTTTAACTCCTAGCTGGAGGGAGAAGAGACGGATTCATACCTTTTCCAAGAGTATCAGTGTGAAAGTGAATGCAACAGATTAACCTGTAATTTGAGCTCACAATTACCAATTTATGCACTGAATACACTACTTGCACATCAGAAAAGTGCATGCAAATGCAAACAAGACTCAAACTCCAATATGGAATTAGAAACAAAAAATCATTTATTACAATGACATAAGAAACAATAAAACTGAATACAAATTTTACAAATATGTTTGCACAAAATTTCCTTTGTGCAATTTATTATTAATGTAAGGTAACCAACAATATAAGATATGTAGATGACACAGGGTTGATAGCAAACATCGAAAGAAAACTACAAAAACTCCTCCAGAAGGTAGGAAAGGAAAGCCAGAAGAAAAGACTACATATCAATTGCAAGAAAACAGAAAGTATGACACTGAAATCAGAAAGTGCTTGCGATAGAAACAAAGATGAGAGTTCTAAATACTTACATGCTATTTGTTCACCTATATGGCACTGGAGAATCTCCTCAAAGATGAAGAGACTTGAAGCAACAGAAATATCGTTTTACAGAAGTTTTCTGAGGATGCTATGGACTGAATATGTGAGCCACAATGAAGTTGATATAGATTTTCAACTTTCAAGTTTGAATTACAAATATGTGAGTAGCAAAAATGTTTTCAAGAAAATGGAAACAAAAAGGAAACTTATACTTAACATCAGGAAGAGACAGTTGAAATTTCTACAGAAGGATGCTGAGGACACCATGGATTGAACATGTGAGCAACGACGAGGTTTTATAGAAAATGGAAACAAAAAGGAAACTTATAGTTAACATCAGTAAGAGACAGTTGAAATTTCTACAGAAGGATGCTGAGAATACCATGGACCGAACATGTGAGCAACGAAGACGTTTTAGAGAAAATGGAAACAAAAAGGAAACTTAAACTTAACATCAGGAAGAGACAGTTGAAATTTCTACAGAAGGATGGTGAGGATACCATGGACCGAACATGTGAGCAACGACGAGGTTTTAGAGAAAATGGAAAGAAAAAGGAGACTTATACTTAACATCAGGAAGAGACAGTTGAAATTTCTACAGAAGGATGCTGAGGATACCATGGACCGAACATGTGAGCAACGACGAGGTTTTAGAGAAAATGGAAAGAAAAAGGAAACTTATACTTAACATCAGAAAGAAACAGTTGAAATTTCTAGGGCATATAATATGGAAAGAGGGCTTGGAAAATCTGATACCAACAGGACAGATTGAGGGAAAGAGGCACAGAGGAAAACCGGGCATAACATACTTGATGAGCTTGGGAGAAATAGGTAAAAGGCAAAAGTTATTAAGAATTATAATCAACAGGAAAATGTGGAGAGCCATGTACGCCTACTTCCTGAAGGGACTCTGCACATAAAAGAACAAGCTTTCTTCTTTCCATTACGGTTTTACAGCCACATCAAAAACACCAGTTCCCATACACTCAACGAAGTTAAGCAACATAGAACCTGGTCAGTGCCTAGATAGATGACTGTTTGGAAATACCAGATGCTGTAAGCTTGGATGTGCATGTGGTGTAATGGATAATAGCTCAGAATTGTTAATCGAAGAGACAAGTTCCAATTCCAAGAGCAAATAATGAGGAAAGAGGGCTTGGAAAATTTGGTACTCACAGGACATTTTGAAGGATACAGGAAAACAATGCATATCCTACTGAGTGAATTTGAGGAAATGGATAGCTGATCAAGGTTTAGGAAAAATAACAAAAATATAAAATTTATTAAGTGCTATAAAGGACAGGAGATTGTGGAGAGCCATGATCGCCAATATCATGAAAAGACATGATACATAAAGAAGAAGAAATTGCCTCAAAACCAGCTCCATTCCCAGTATGTAATTTGCATAAACAGAAACTACCTTTCAGTTAAAAAATCAAAAATCACACCTGTTCACCAAATTTATTTTGGTGGGTTTTTGATCTGAGCCTATTCATTACAAATTTGGGTATAAACTTCGGCATAATCCTGACAAATCTTTAAGTTTTGATTCAGACGTAAGCCTAACCATTATTTGTGTATAGAAGAAGGCATAATAACAAAAATTTAAACATTGGTATATTGTTAAATTAATCAACAATACTAATCTAAAAATTCTATTGTTTTTAATCATTTCACCCTCAAGCAAGACAACAAAGTCCCTAAAACACAAAGGGTTTCTGTGACACAGGGTTATTGAATGGGTAAGAAAATAAGAAAAGGAAAAACATTATTAAGGAATAAACAATAAAAGGACAGAAATTAAGAAGACAGAAGATAATGATTGATATTGCATTTAAATTTTTGAAAATTAAAGTTGACCGGAAAGTAAGAGGCCAGAAAGAGTTCCACAAGAGAAAAATGGAAGAAAAAACCTGTTAGAAGAGAACTGCAGTTACATCCAGCAATTTCAACTGTAAAATGATAAGAACTTGCTGCCAATCTAGTACTGCACTTAAATTTATACTGTCTACCTAACAGAAAAGTTCATTAGAACAATTACCATGTAAGTATTTATAGAAAAGGCACAGGGAAGCTACATTACAATGATGGAAAAATGACTGAAGCTGAGATGCCAGCTCAGGACCAATAACATTGCAGATTCTTCTTTGGATTTTATCGAGGATCTCTAAATATATAGCAGGAACACCAGAACTTTTGTGGCAGCAATATTCAAAGCATGGATAAATGGTCGGCTTATAAATTGTCTAGCACAACATATTGTACCAACATTCCTAGCTGCAGACTTAGCAACTGAATCAATATAATCGTTCTGATTCAAGTAGAAAATGTTAATCTGAGAAGAAGCAATGAAATAACCCTCCTGGAGTTTAGAATCAGCAAACAAGAGAATGTAGGTAATTTTTAAAATCAGCTACCAATTTGGCATTATCAAACCAATCTGATTTACTATTAAAACAGGAGTAAATTGTTGGGTCATTAGTATAAATTAGTATAGATACCAAGTTGAGAACTGATGCCATCAAAAATGTCAGTGATGAAAATTAGGAACAATTAGGAACAACATAAGTCCAAGTGTAGAGACCTGATGGACAACTGCATTAGTGCAAACAGATCTAGAAGAGTGGCCATTCAAGATAACTTTCATTTTGTGATTCGATAAGAAAGACTGAATCAGTTCAAAAGTCATCTAGAAATACCATAACCTTTCAACTTGTGAATAAAAAACCAGTATGCCAAACCCTGTCAAATGCCTTTGAGATATCCAAAGTCGAGGAGGAGACAAAAATGTTTACTTTATCTTTTTGGTAACTGATGTAATGTATACAACTCTGGATGTTATCATAGCCTATCTGAAGGCTATCTATCTTAGCCGATCTAATGAAGGAATATAATATTTTTCAGTGAATATCCAACATCTAGTAATACTGTTAGCTTGTTGCAATACGTTTTCTTTAGTTACCATGTCAGTAGCCTCCCTACTACGACCGACACAGTCACTAAGATGATGTAAGGGTACGAAATTACTACAGTGAATACAAATCATACACTGCTCACTGTCACCATTACAAAACCACTGCCAAGTCAAAGTTCAAGTATACGACATAGAGAGTCATCAATTTCAATCCCTTTCCTCTTGTTGAGCACCATGCCATCTGTTTGCAAGGAAATGAAGACAGATGGCTAAGGCTTTGATGAATGGATCGTCCACTTTAATTCAATGTATACAGAAGTGGTTGTATCAAGGATGCTCCCTGCATGCCAAGTCACAGTGGTTACTGTTGATCTATAGACTCACTGTATGCAAGTGTAGATGCTGGATGAGATGAGGCGCAAGGTTTGTAAGAATAAAAGATTGAATAAGATGTTGGTATGTGGGAGAGGGAGTTATTCTGAGGAAACATGAAGAGAAAAGAACTTTTTCAAGATGGAAAACATTTTACACAGACAATTTTAAATTGATGAAGGAATTAAAAAGAAAGTGTAAAAGAAATGTTCTACAAAAAAAAGTAATTGAATTTTAAAGAAATAAAAAGAGTTTAAATATGAACAAAGAAAAATAAAAGAAATACTCTAGTCTCACATTAGCCATATGTCAGTTAGCTAATAAGACAGCCATCTAATCACTACTCAGAACTGAGGATATTGTTATGTCATTGATATATATACATACATATATATATATTATAAATTAACTGATTTGAAATATGGTTTCTTTGCTACACAGTAATAACCATGTTTCAAAAACTGAAGCTAAAAACTTTTAATTTAATTATATAATTAAATTTGAGGTTTTTAGCTTCAGTTTTTGAAACATGGTTATTACTGTGTAGCAAAGAAACCATGTTTCAAATCAGTTAATTTATAATATTTATGCACCATAAATTTACATTGAGCACTGTTTTGTAAAAATAAAAAAAAATATCAATAAGAACACCAGATTATATATCTTACTGTTCTTTCTTTTTATTTATATATACATACATACATACACACACATACACACACACACACACACACACACACACATATATATATATATATATATATATATATATATATATATATATATATATATATATCAATGCGTGTGTGTGTGTGTGTGTGTGTGTGTGTGTGTGTATACTTTATTTTAGGATATTACATCAAAAACATCTTTATTTTAGGATATTACATCTGCAAAGTTCTCTTTACCCTGGATTTGGAATTTGCCAAAGAATATTCAAATTTCTCCAGTGAAGAGATAAACATGATAAAATAAATTGAGATATTTATCAAAGCATTTTTCGAAGGCTACAAATTTGAAATATGCAAAAAATTAAGATGTATTTAAAAAAGAAAAGAAAAGAAGATTTATAACTGCATGATTCTACCTTGGGAATAGTGGGGAGAATCATGATCAATTCTAAATGTAAAAAATGAAATGAATTTATTGAAACAAAGTATCTATAATGAACTGTAGGAGATCTGTTCTCATCCTCAATAAAGAATAGTGGGTTAAGAACTCTGATGATTATTTTGATATTTCCATGGGATCATTAGATTCTGCAGAGGCTTCTGATCTGGTGAGTTTATTTATTTTATATAACCTTACTGCCTGTGAAGATGTCAATGTTAATAGTATATGGTTATATAGAGATGATGGTAGTAAAAAATTCCACTAAAATTAAGGTAGATAAATTAAGAAAAATAGAGGGCCAAAAAGTTTAAATCTTAAGATAAGCACTAATGTTAAACAGGTAGATTTTCATAATGTTACGTCAGATCTAGTTAATGACATATTTCAAGTGATTTTAACATGTTTTCGGTCTAATATCCTAAAATAAATAATATTGCTCTACTCTGAATTGAGTCCTCTTTTAAATTAAATGTTACGAACATTGGAATTGTACTCTATTTGTTCTCATCTTACCTGGATATATATATATATATATATATATTTAAACATGTAGTATTGAATGTTAAAGACAACATCGTCTTGCATATTTTCTTTTGAATTTTCTCATATTCTCTAACATTCAATACTACATGTTTAAAAGAAAAGTTGCTGCCAAATTACACACACACACATATATATATATATATATATATATATATATATATATATATATATATATATAAATAAATAAATAAATAAAAACAAGCAAAACAATTTGACCCAAATAAATAAGCGAACAAGCGACTTCCGGTAAATGACGGCCATTATAGACTACCAACAATAAGCTATATAAACAAATTTTACTACGTTAACCAAAAACACCGATCAAAATAAAAAAATAAATATATAAGATAAAAAATAAAAAAAACAAAAAAAAAACAAACAAAAAACAAGCAAAATAATTTAACATAAATAAATAAACAAATAAGTGACTTCCGGTAAAAGTAACCGCCAAAATAGAGTACCCATAATACACCACTGACCCTTATATAAATAGCCGAGAAAAATAACAGCACTAGTTGCCTGACGATTGCACTAGCATGAAACAGACTGTCGCCTCTAAGTACTGACTTCCATGTCCACTTTTATATTTACACATGCTCTATCTCTGATATTGAGCACTTTATCTCATAAATATAGCACACTTTAAGACTATATTTCTTTATATATATATATATATATATATATATATATATATATATATATATATATATATTTCTAAAAAAGTAATTGATTTTTTTTATTTATTAATCCAACAGATTTTATCATTTAAATGTTATTTTTAGTGGATACTCATATCTGAGTAGACCAGCGTTTCTCAACTGGTGTGCCCTGGCTCACTGATACACCCTTAAAGGTAGCTATGTACACCTTGAGCTACAGGAAGAGCAATTTATGAATTATTTTAATATTTAAAAATCTTTATTTATAAGAAAAGCTAATCACCAAACACATCACTTCCTTGTTTAAGTCAAGTTTTCGTCATTTGATATTTTAAACTGGATGCTAAATTCCTTAACCTTTAATAAAGAGGAGATAAACCTTTGCTCTTGGCTTTCTTCATGGTATAATATATAAGACTTATCATTCAAAAAGCACAGTTTTTAGATAAGCATACTTAAATATATAATGTAATTAAAAATAAATGCTTATTTCTGGAGACATTTTTATTACAGTATTTACATTAGTCGGACTATTGTCCTCATCTTTGTCGCCATATTTGTCACAACGTTTCGGCCTTTGTACGCTCCGGCCTTCTTCAGGTGGTTGGAATTTCGAACCAAACCCTTTATTTCGATCACTGGGGTAGACTGTTCTAGTTCCACAAGCCATGTTTGATGGATGTCAGTTATCAGTTATCTCCTGGTAATTTTCCCTCTGAAAGTTCTCCACTGCCTGAACAGGGTATTGAACTCACACTCTTTGGGTCTGTCACTGGATCTAACCAATGCCTTTATCCACTGTTCCATGTGTCCTTGAGGACATCTGGGTATGAATTTCTGTGTATTATAAACCTAAGTGATCGAAATAAAGGGTTCGGTTCGAAATTCCAACCACCTGAAGAAGGCCGGAGCGTACAACGGCCGAAACGTTGTGACAAATATGGCGACAAAGATGAGGACAATAGTCCGACTAATGTAAATAGTGTACATAATACCTCATCTCAGAAATATAGACAGACATTTTTATTATTTTCCTATTTTCAAATTTCATGACTAATGTTTCCTTATTAAAATTGAAAGTGCATCCCAGAGTTTTAGCTATTCCACAAGTGTGTCCTGAAGTGAAAAAAAGGCTGAGAAACACTGGATTAGACAAGCTATTAATTTATTAAATAGTATATTTATTTATTGTCGTCTACCAGCCTGAATATTCAAGATATCTTATGAAAGAAAAATTTTCCGCTGTATGGCATGATTTAAACTTTTGTTAATCAAGCAACGCTGATTAGGTCAGTAGACAAGAATAAATAAATAAACTATTTAATAAATAAATGGAGCGTCTACTCAAATATGAGTATCCGCTAAAAATAATGTTTTAAATGATAAAATCTGTCGGATTAATAAATGTTATATTTTGTGCTAATAGGAATATGGAATGGACAAACATGGTGGATAAATAGTAATAGGTTTATTGTAGAAATTAGTACACCAAGCAAGGAAGTAATAGTTATGTGCACGGTTGTCGCAAGTCAGTACACTTGTGTGCATGCTGTTATCGGACAGTCGCTAGTTCTCGTAGATCCCAGCTCGAATCTCCCATCCACTGTCCTAATAGATATTTACAGGTGGTTACTACCTATAGTGCCGCCACTTATGGGGGTGGCAGGTTATTCCATCACATCAATAAATAAAAATTCCATTACTTCTTTAGAAAATTACTTTGTTTACGTTTGGATACGAAACTGAACAGATATGATCATTTTGAGAGAATCTATGACGAGAAGGATTTTGCTTAAAGGCACTGTTCAGAATTTGATTAATCAGCGACGCTTCTTCGTGTCAGAATTGGTTCAGACAGTTAATAACAGTTTCCCTTTAGCCTGGGAGACATGGGTTCGAATCCTGCCAGAGAACGCATATTTCTCTTTAAAACTACTTCTCGAATATTCAGGCCAGTAGATGAAAAATTAAAAAAACATCCTGTTTAATAAATAAGCGGAACGTCTATTCAAATATGAGTATCTGTTTAAAGTAATAAAAATCTATCAGATTAATAAATGAGAAATCCATTACTTCTTTAGAAAATTACTTTGTTTACGTTTGGATACGAAACTGAACAGATATGATCTTTTCGAGAGAATCTATGACGAGAAGGATTTTGCTTAAAGGCATTGTTCAGAACTTGATTAATCAGTGACGCTTCTTCATGACAGAATCGGTTCAGACAGTTAATAACAGTTTCCCTTTAGCCTGGGAGACACGGGTTCGAATCCTAGAGAATGAATATTTCTCTTTAAAACTACTTCTCAAATATTCAGGCCAGTAGATGAATTTTTCTCCCAGGAATTGATCCTCCAAATCTATAAATCAACCATTTGCCCTTGCATGGAGTATTGCTGCCATATATGGTCTGGAGCCCCTGCTGTTTGCCTCAGGGTTCTTGATAAGATCCAGAGACGGATATGCAATGTAATTGGCCCTGATCTGTCATCTCGTCTGCAGGCGCTCTCTCACAGACGCGCTGTTGCCTCACACTGTCTTTTTCACAAATACTTTCACGGTAATTGCTCCGAGGAGCTGCTTTCGTGGATTCCCAGGCCTCATGAATTTAAACATCCTACGAGGCTGGCATCCCGTTCCCACCCCTTCACCGTTGAAACTGTTAGATGTAGATGTCTCTTCTACTCCAATAGCTTCATCTCGCACATCTCGCCTGTGGAACTCTCTTCCTTATTCCTGTTTCCCCGACAAATATAATCTCCAACTATTTAAGTGTAACGTCAATCGACATCTCCAGTTGCCTTAATCTATCCACTTCCCTTCTCCACATCCTTTCACCTTTCGTTCCTATCTGCTCTCGCTTCAAATCTTCTGTAACCCCCTTGCCTTGATCGATCCACTATCTTTCTCCACATCCTTTCCGCTACCACTCCAAACTGCTCTTCCTCCAAACCTTCTGTAACCCCTTGCGTGCTAGTGGCTGCCAGCCTTGCTTGGGGTGAAAAGCTTTAAAAAAAAAAAAAAGAAAAGCAGAACGTCTATTCAAATATGAGTATCCGTTTAAAGTAATAAAAATCTGTCAGATTAATAAATAAGAAATCCATTACTTCTTTAGAAAATTACTTTGTTTACATTTGGATACAAAACTGAACAGATATGATCATTTCGAGAGAATCTATGACGAGAAGGATTTTGCTTAAAGGCATTGTTCAGACCTTGATTAATTGGCAAAGCTTCTTCATGACAGAATCGGTTCAGACACGTCGGATCTAATGACAGTTTCCCATTAGCCAGGGAGACACAGATTCGAATCCTTCCTGAGAATACATATTTTTCTAAAAACTACTTCTCAAATATTCAGGCCAATAAAGGAAAATTTTTAAAAATATATACTATTTAATAAATAAAAGAAGTGTCAACCCAAATATGAGTATCCACTAAAAATAACATATAAAGTGATACAAATTTGTTGGGTTAATAAACAAAAAACAGCGTATCCCAAAATCCGATCGAGCAAGAGTTTTCCCTCCACAGGGTGACGCAGAAAATCCTGCCAGAAAACACATATTTTTCTTTAATAATTTTTCTCAAATATTAAGTCAGTCAGATGAAAATAAATATATATCTATTTCCTCTATGGTCACATGGTCTACTTAATTCAATAATGGGATTGACTGTGTTTGCTCACTGGCGATCTATGTTCAAACTCAAGTGTAAGCAGTGACACTTTATTCCTATATAACAGTAAGCCATAAATAAAGAGAGAAAGAAAACCTATAATTTTTTGGAAGCCTACTGTGGAATTATGATTGGCTATATTATCAACAGTTGAAATTCCCTTCTTGTCATTATGGGCTTTCTTAATCTTTCTCATTATCACCGGCTCATTGTCAGCCTCTTGCAGAGGAAGATGGCAGTCTCACTCTTTGCTGTCTTCAATTGCCGATGAATAATCAGCCACCTGAGAGTGGTTGGCCTGGCGAATGGAAGCGGTCAGAGTGTAAGCAGAGATTAAGGGTTAGGAAGTTGACAAGTATTTATCTTCAACTAGGTCAACAATGATACTACCAATTTTAGATCTAGTGTCAAGTGACCACAAGAAATGACCAGCGATGAAAACTGAAAAACCCTGACTAATGGGAAATCAGAGGAAGTCAATGATAACTGAAAATGAAAGGAAAGAGAAAAAAAGAAGTCAGGCAGGGAGTGGAATTAAAATAATAAAAGTATAGTAATAATATTTTAAAAAAAAAAAAATAAAGTGTTCAGTTCAAAATTTTGGTCAGGTTACCTGCATTAGTAGACACCAGATGAAGGTTAGAGAGTACAACTGACTAAAATGTTGGGATCACAACAACAAAGATGAGGACAATAATCTGCATGTAAATAAAGCAAAAGAAATTAAAATATTAGCATTTGAGAGAGAGAGAGAGAGAGAGAAGAAATAAATGGTTTTTCATTGCTTTCTGGCCAAAATGTGATTGCAACAACAAAGATGAGGACAATAATCTGCATGTAAATAAAGCAAAAGAAATTAAAATATTAGCATTTGAGAGAGAGAGAGAGAGAGAGAGAGAGAGAGAGAGAGAAAGAGAAAGAGAGAGAGAAAGAAAATAAATAAATGGTTTTTCATTGCTTTCTATTTTTCATGATATGCATTTCATTTATATTCTGGGCATGGGCAGTTATAGTTCTCCACAACTTCCTATCCATTGTAGTTCTGATCTACATTTGTATTTTACTTTCCATCTCACTCCCTATTTTGACATCCATTGTTATGTAGGTTACTTGCTGATTTCTTGAGTCCCTCTTGTCTTCAGTATGTGCTGTGAGATTCAAATTCCCCAAGACCCATTCTGCCTGGTTGCTCTTGTAGACCGATTGCTCTCCAAAACAGGCATAGACTGCCTTACTCTTTTACCCATAGCTGGAGGATGAAGAGATGGATTCCTGCCTGTATCAAAAGTATAGGCGCAAACTGAATACAAAAGCTTCAACTGGGATTTGAACTCAACTTGCTGAATCCCTTGTCTTTGCCAATAAACATTACGTCACCTGCACGTCCCTATGCATTAGGGAATGAGAAAAAGACTGATAAAAGAACAAGATAAAGAGAAAACTTAGATTAAAAATTGCTTGCTTGTATTATTTACATTATTTGGACTGTTATCCTCATCTTCATTGCTATATTCACAACGTTTCGGCTGTTGTACACGCCAGCCTTCTGAAGGAGATTGGAATTTCGAACCAAACCCTTTATTTTGTCCACCGGGGTAGATTGTTCCAGTTCCACATGCCATGTCTCTTCCGGGTGTCTCAGTTATTTCCCTTTAACTCAACTCTCCAAGTTTTGGTTCACTACTGCTGTGGCCAAGTAGTGAACTCACAACTATATCTAACCAATGTCTTTATCTGTTGGCCATGTGTCCTTGAGGTGATGTGTATGAATTTCTGGGAAATAACTGAGACATCTGGAAGAACATGGTATGTGAAACTAAAACATTCTACCCTGCTGGACGGAATAAATGGTTCAGTTTGAAATTCCAATCACCTGAAGAAGGCCGGAGCTTACAACGGCCGAAACGTTGTGAATATGGCAATGAAGATGAGGATAACAGTCTGTTAATGTAAATAATACAAGTAATCATAATACCTCATCTCAGAGATATAGACAAAAAATGATTGATTGATTTGTTTTTATGGGTTATCAACCACTTGCAGGTTATTTAAAGCCAGAAAATATTTTTAGATTTCTAAGCCTTTTTTCCTGGTGGACGAAATAAATGGTTCAGTTTGAAATTCCAAGCATCTGAAGAAGGCCGGAGCTTACAACGGCCGAAACGTTGTGAATATGGCAATGAAGATGAGGATAACAGTCTGAATAATGTAAATAATACAAGTAATCATAATACCTCATCTCGGAGATATAGACAAAAAATGATTGATTGATTTGTTTTTATGGGTTATCAACCACTTGCAGGTTATTTAAAGCCAGAAAATATTTTTAGATTTCTAAGCCTTTTTTCCTGGAGGACGAAATAAATGGTTCAGTTCGAAATTCCAAGCATCTGAAGAAGGCCGGAGCTTACAACGGCCGAAACATTGTGAATATGGCAATGAAGATGAGGATAACAGTCTGAATAATGTAAATAATACAAGTAATCATAATACCTCATCTCAGAGATATAGACAAAAAAATGATTGATTGATTTGTTTTTATGGGTTATCAACCTCTTGCAGGTTATTTAAAGCCAGAAAATATTCTTAGATTTCTAAGACACATGTCCTTTTAATTAACCTATAGTTGGTGGGAAAATACATGGATTCATAACTTTCGAAAAGGTATTTGCACATAACAAACCTGATTGGAATTCAAACTCAGCTCTCTGATTTCCAATTCTGAGCTGTTATCCATTACACCACCCACACAACCAAGATTATAGCACCTGGTATTCCCAACCAGTCACCCATCTAGGTACTGACTTGTCTAGACCTTACTTAACTTTGTTGATTGTATTAGTGTCTCACTGTCATTTGGCTGTAAGCCTCAATGAATGAATGAATGAAGAAAGCAAGAAAGAAAAAAATGAATGCGACAACAGAAAAAGAAAAATTTCCAAGAGGAATTTCTATAACAAAAAGAAACTTAAAATTAAAAAAAGAATAGATAATGAATGAGGAATGATTGATTGAATGAATGAATGAATAAATGAATGAATGAATGAATGAAGAAATCTATGAATGATGCAGAAAGCAAGAAAGAAGAGTAAGTGAATGAAATTATGGAAAAAGAACTATTTTTTTTTTAAAATTGATATAATGAAAAATAACTGTCAATGAAAAAGAAAAACTTAGATAATGAACGAATAAACAAATGAATGAATGAAAGAATGACAGAAAGCAAGAAATAAAAAGATAAAGTGTATGAAACACTAGAAGAAAAAATGAATGAGTGAATTATAGAAAAAGGAAGGAAGAAACAAGAGAGAGTGAATGAGACAATGGAAAAAAATTCTAAAAAGTTTGATAAGACAAAAATAATTGACTATGAAAAAAGTAAGATCAACACTTAGATAGTGAATGAAGGAAAGAATGAATGCATGAAGATATCTATGAATGATTGTGAAAGCAGGAGAGAAAAGATAGTAAGTGAATAAGAGTATGGAAAACTTATATGACAAAAGAAGGAAGGAATGAATGACTGAATTACAGAAAAAGGAAGAAAGAAACAAGAGATAGTGAATGAGACAATGGAAAAAAATTCCAGAATGAATTGATATGACAAAATATAATTGACAATGAAAAGAAAAACTTAGATAATGAATGAACGAATGAATTTAATGAATTATGAAGAAAGCAAGAAAGAAAAAAGGAGGTGAATGAGACACTAGAAAAAAGTTTTTCAAAAAGGAATTGACTATGAAAAAAGAGAAAGAGTAACATTTAGATAATAAATTAATAGATGAAAGAATAAATGAATGAATGATGAAAAAAGCAAGAATGAAAAAGGAGAAAGAGGATGAGATACAGGAAGAAAGGAATTGACAATGCTGATATGTTAAAAGGATATAAAGTGATACCACAGTGAGAAAATGGAAAGAAAGGAAATGTAAATATAAGAGTAAAAAAATAAGACAAGGAAAAAAGAATGGGAGACATGAAGGAACAAAAAAAATAACTGTGTATATTTCACTTTCTCTCTCTTTTTCTACTTTTTACTCATTCTCTTTCTATTCATTCTTTTTCTTTTCTTCTCTCTCCTTCTTTTTCTGCATATTCCTTATCATTCTTGTTATTTGATATCTAGAAGTAAGAGAAAGAGAGCACAAAAGAGGAATATTAGAAAGACAGAGAGAATGAAAAGGTTTGGTAAGTGAGAGTGTAAGAAAGAAAGAAATAATTTCTCTTATTTTCAGATTTTCTTTCTCTCCATTTTCTGTCAGTGCTTATTTTGTTATAACTTTATGGAGAGAGAGAGAGAGAGAGAGAGAGAGAGAGAAGAAAGAAGATGAAGAAAAAAGAAAGAAAAAGAAAAAAGAAAGAAAAATAAATTAAGAAAGAGAAAAAAGAAATTAAGGAAATTGTAATAAAGGAAAATGGAAGAAAATAAGAAAAAGAAATAAAGAGAAATTAATGAAGAAAGAAATTAAGAAAGAAAAAATAAATTAAGAAACAAAGAAAGGAAGAAAGAGTAATAAAAAGAAAAATGTAATAGAGAAAAAAAGAAAGAAATACGAGAAACAGAATGAAAGAAAGGAAAACAAATTAAGAAAAAGAAAGAAATTATGAAAGAAAGAAGAAAAAGAAATTAAACAAAATGAATGAAAGTAAAAAGAAAGAAGTTAAAAAAGGAAAAGAAAGAAAGAAAGAAAGAAAGAAAAAGAAATTAAAAAGACAGAAAGAAATCGAAATTAAGAAAGAAAGAAAAAGAGAAAAGAAAGAAATTAAGATTGAAAGGAAGAAAAAGAAATTGAGAAAGAGAAAAAAGAAAGTAAGAGAAATTAAGAAAGAGAAAAAGAAATTAAAAAGTCAAAAAGAAAAAGAAATTAAGAAAGAAAGAAATTAAGAAAGAGAAAAGAAAGAAATTAAGTGAGAGAAATTAAGAAAGAAAGAAAAAGAAAGAGAAAGAAATTAAGAAAGAAAAAAGAAATCAAGAAAGAGAAAAGAAAGAAATTAAGAAAGAGAAATTAAGAAAGAAAGAAAAAGAAAGAGAAAGAAATTAAGAAAGAAAGAAAGAAAAAAGAAATTAAGAAAGAGAAAAGAAAGAAATTAAGAAAGAGAAATTAAGAAAGAAAGAAAAAGAAAGAGAAAGAAATTAAGAAAGAAAGAAAGAAAAAAGAAATTAAGAAAGAGAAAAGAAAGAAATTAAGAAAGAGAAATTAAGAAAGAAAGAAAAAGAAAGAGAAAGAAATTAAGAAAGAAAGAAAGAAAAAAGAAATTAAGAAAGAGAAAAGAAAGAAATTAAGTAAGAGAAATTAAGAAAGAAAGAAAAAGAAAGAGAAAGAAATTAAGAAAGAAAAAAGAAATTAAGAAAGAGAAAAGAAACAAATTAAGAAAGAGAAATTAAGAGATAAAGAAAAAGAAAGAGAAAGAAATTAAGAAAGAAAGAAAGAAAAAAGAAATTAAGAAAGAGAAAAGAAAGAAATTAAGAAAGAGAAATTAAGAAAGAAAGAAAAAGAAAGAGAAAGAAATTAAGAAAGAAAGAAAGAAAAAAGAAATTAAGAAAGAGAAAAGAAAGAAATTAAGAAAGAGAAATTAAGAAAGAAAGAAAAAGAAAGAGAAAGAAATTAAGAAAGAAAGAAAGAAAAAAGAAATTAAGAAAGAGAAAAGAAAGAAATTAAGTAAGAGAAATTAAGAAAGAAAGAAAAAGAAAGAGAAAGAAATTAAGAAAGAAAGAAAGAAAAAAGAAATTAAGAAAGAGAAATTAAGAAAGAGAAATAAATTAAGAAAGAAAGAAAGAAAAAAGAAATTAAGAAAGAGAAAAGAAAGAAATTAAGAAAGAGAAATTAAGAAAGAAAGAAAAAGAAAGAGAAAGAAATTAAGAAAGAAAGAAACAAAAAAGAAATTAAGAAAGAGAAAAGAAAGAAATTAATAAAGAGAAATTAAGAAAGAAAGAAAAAGAAAGAGAAAGAAATTAAGAAAGAAAGAAAGAAAGAAAAAAGAAATTAAGAAAGAGAAAAGAAAGAAATTAAGTAAGAGAAATTAAGAAAGAAAGAAAAAGAAAGAGAAAGAAATTAAGAAAGAAAAAAGAAATTAAGAAAGAGAAAAGAAACAAATTAAGAAAGAGAAATTAAGAGATAAAGAAAAAGAAAGAGAAAGAAATTAAGAAAGAAAGAAAGAAAAAAGAAATTAAGAAAGAGAAAAGAAAGAAATTAAGTAAGAGAAATTAAGAAAGAAAGAAAAAGAAAGAGAAAGAAATTAAGAAAGAAAGAAAGAAAAAAGAAATTAAGAAAGAGAAATTAAGAAAGAGAAATAAATTAAGAAAGAAAGAAAGAAAAAAGAAATTAAGAAAGAGAAAAGAAAGAAATTAAGAAAGAGAAATTAAGAAAGAAAGAAAAAGAAAGAGAAAGAAATTAAGAAAGAAAGAAACAAAAAAGAAATTAAGAAAGAGAAAAGAAAGAAATTAATAAAGAGAAATTAAGAAAGAAAGAAAAAGAAAGAGAAAGAAATTAAGAAAGAAAGAAAGAAAGAAAAAAGAAATTAAGAAAGAGAAAAGAAAGAAATTAAGTAAGAGAAATTAAGAAAGAAAGAAAAAGAAAGAGAAAGAAATTAAGAAAGAAAGAAAAAAGAAATTAAGAAAGAGAAAAGAAAGAAATTAAGAAAGAGAAATTAAGAAAGAAAGAAAAAGAAAGAGAAAGAAATTAAGAAAGAAAGAAAGAAAAAAGAAAAAAAGAAAGAGAAAAGAAAGAAATTAAGTAAGAGAAATTAAGAAAGAAAGAAAAAGAAAGAGAAATAAATTAAGAAAGAAAGAAAGAAAAAAGAAATTAAGAAAGAGAAAAGAAAGAAATTAAGAAAGAGAAATTAAGAAAGAAAGAAAAAGAAAGAGAAAGAAATTAAGAAAGAAAGAAAGAAAGAAAAAAGAAATTAAGAAAGAGAAAAGAAAGAAATTAACTAAGAGAAATTAAGAAAGAAAGAAAAAGAAAGAGAAATAAATTAAGAAAGAAAGAAAAAAGAAATTAAGAAAGAGAAAAGAAAGAAATTAAGTAAGAGAAATTAAGAAAGAAAGAAAAAGAAATAAATTAAGAAAGAAAGAAAGAAAAAAGAAATTAAGAAAGAGAAAAGAAAGAAATTAAGTACGAGAAATTAAGAAAGAAAGAAAAAGAAAGAGAAAGAAATTAAGAAAGAAAGACAGAAAAAAGAAATTAAGAAAGAGAAAAGAAAGAAATTAAGTCAGAGAAATTAAGAAAGAAAAAGAAAGAGAAAGAAATTAAGAAAGAAAGAAAGAAAAAAGAAATTAAGAAAGAGAAAAGAAAGAAATTAAGAAAGAGAAATTAAGAAAGAAAGAAAAAGAAAGAGAAAGAAATTAAGAAAGAAAGAAAGAAAAAGAAATTAAGAAAGAGAAAAGAAAAAAATTAAGTAAGAGAAATTAAGAAAGAAAGAAAAAGAAAGAGAAAAAAATTAAGAAAGAAAGAAAGAAAAAATAAATTAAGAAAGAGAGAAGAAAGAAATTAAGAAAGAGAAATTAAGAAAGAAAGAAAAAGAAAGAGAAAGAAATTAAGAAAGAAAGAAAGAAATTAAGAAAGAGAAAAGAAAGAAATTAAGTAAGAGAAATTAAGAAAGAAAGAAAAAGAAAGAGAAAGAAATTAAGAAAGAAAGAAAGAAATTAAGAAAGAGAAAAGAAATTAAGTAAGAGAAATTAAGAAAGAAAGAATAAGAAAGAGAAATAAATTAAGAATGAAAGAAAGAAAAAAGAAATTAAGAAAGAGAAAAGAAAGAAATTAATAAAGAGAAATTAAGAAAGAAAGAAAAAGAAAGAGAAAGAAATTAAGAAAGAAAGAAAGAAAAAGAAATTAAGAAAGATAAAAGAAAGAAATTAAGTAAGAGAAATTAAGAAAGAAAGAAAAAGAAAGAGAAAGAAATTAAGAAAGAAAGAAAGAAAAAAGAAATTAAGAAAGAGAAAAGAAAGAAATTAAGAAAGAGAAATTAAGAAAGAAAGAAAAAGAAAGAGAAAGAAATTAAGAAAGAAAAAAGAAATTAAGAAAGAGAAAAGAAAGAAATTAAGAAAGAGAAATTAAGAAAGAAAGAAAAAGAAAGAGAAAGAAATTAAGAAAGAAAGAAAGAAAAAGAAATTAAGAAAGATAAAAGAAAGAAATTAAGTAAGAGAAATTAAGAAAGAAAGAAAAAGAAAGAGAAATAAATTAAGAAAGAAAGAAAAAAGAAATTAAGAAAGAGAAAAGAAAGAAATTAAGTAAGAGAAATTAAGAAAGAAAGAAAAAGAAATAAATTAAGAAAGAAAGAAAGAAAAAAGAAATTAAGAAAGAGAAAAGAAAGAAATTAAGTCAGAGAAATTAAGAAAGAAAGAAAAAGAAAGAGAAAGAAATTAAGAAAGAAATGAAGAAACAAAGAAATAAAGAAAGAATTTAAGAGAGTGTGTGTATGTGTGCATAATAGTCCAAATGGTCAACTTACGTCAAAAGGACAATTAGATGGGTGTCGGGCTGCTTACTGCGATTTGTGAAAATCTCCCTTAAATCTTTGTGAATTGCGAGCAATTACCAGCTTTTCAAAGATACTGGACAGTGGTGTAGCTCTGTGAATCATTTCACACTGACCACATCCAGAGTGAAGGGTCATTTGACTGGCAAAGTCAAGATTTGCAATGTGAAAATGAGCCGTTCGCCGTAATAGGAGATTTTATGTCAGCTTTATTTTCCCATTTTAGAATCTGAACAATCCGAATTTTTATTACATGTCTGTTTGGAAATCTCTCAACACTTGCATACAATATCACCTGATGATGGCTAGAAACAAGGCCGTTGAAAAGTCTTGTGTGTGTGTGTCCCACCTGAAGCTATGATATGAGCCCCCAACTCTACTACATCTCAATTTTTCAAGCTAATTTTCATATAAAATACAAATTTTATTATTTACACTATTCACAATGTTTGTACTACTGTCCTCGTCTTTAATGCCATATTCAGAACATTTCGGCTGGTGTAAGCTCCTGCCTTATTCAGATGATATCCGTTGGCATTTCAAATGGATTACTTCAAGAACAGTTTTATCCACTTGTCCATTTGCCCTTGGTGATAAAAGCATTCGTTGAAGTAATCCAGTCACTTGACCCAACGAGTTGTGAGTTCAATACCTGGCCTCAGCAGAGGTGAACAAAAACTTGGAGAGTTGAGTTAATAAAGGGAAATAACTGAAACTGAGATATCCAGAAGAGGCATGGCATGAGGAATAGGAACAATCTACCCCAGTGGATGAAATAAAGGGTTCGGTTTGAAATTCCAACATATATTACCTGAAAAAGACTGGAGCATACAACGGCAGAGATGTTGTGAGTATGACAATAAAGATGAGGATAGCAGTGATGATGTTTCTGTTATTTTGTGAACTTCTTTGTCTGTGATTCTGTAGTGCCAGTCTACAAGGATGGTCATTGCTAAGAAATACAGACTTCATTTGCTGGAAGACATTTTTAATTACTGATACAAGAATGTAATTGTATACAAATTGACAGTTTAGATATTTGTGATGTCATGCATGATATCCATATGAATCAGATGAGGCTATTTCAGAACATGACTTGAATCCCTGTGTGATATCCATATGAAGATATAGAACCCTGTGTCATATCCATATGAAGGCTATAGAACCCTGCATGATATCCATATGAATCAGATGAGGCTATTTCAGAACATGACTTGAATCCCTGTGTGATATCCATATGAAGATATAGAACCCTGTGTCATATCCATATGAAGGCTATAGAACCCTGCATGATATCCATATGAATCAGATGAGGCTATTTCAGAACATGACTTGAATCCCTGTGTGATATCCATATGAAGATATAGAACCCTGTGTCATATCCATATGAAGGCTATAGAACACTGCATGATATCCATATGAATCAGATGAGGCAATTTCAGAACATGACTTGAATTGTTAGGTTAATGTTATGGTTTTGCAGCCACTTGCAGTGTTGGGTGAAACTATCCCTAGCACAGCCTATTTTATAGTCACTTTTCGTATTTCAGTCAGTTATGTGCCATACGTGATACACGTTTAGGCAATCCTGTATCTTTCAATACATGACTGACGAGGCAGATTTTTTCCTGCAGTAGGTTGCCATTTCTTTCTGCAGTAGACCAGTTGCCATCCAAGGCTATAGAACCCAGTCTTCCTTGCTATTTAACCATAGCTGGGGGTAGAAGAAGAAGATTTATACCTTTCCAAAGGGTATTAGCATGTAAGTGAATGTAATGGATTCGACTGGAATTCAAACTCAGCTGTTCGATTCCTCAGCCCGAGACATTATCCTCTATTTCACAAATTTCTTATATGAGGTATTTGAAGTGTTTATTAAATGCTAGTGTACCTATCAAAAATGTCAGTAATTGTTAGAAAGTTTTACTTGTGAAACACAATGAAACAAAAGTCTTGAAACAATGTATTGAGATTCAATAAAGCGGAAATAAAGAATTCAAAACTAAAACCAAGGCCAAGGAACCATTTAATTAATCTGTTCTTTTTATATTTTTTAGATGTTCAGTGGAATGATTCATTGATTATTCTGGTTATTATATAAATTGCCTTTTGATCAATATCTTTTCATGTTAAAAATATTATGTGCTTAATATTAATTTCAAATGCTATCTTCTGTCTTAATTCTTGTTCACTCTCTAGTTTCCATTCCTTAATAATGTTTTCCTTTTTCTCATATTTTTTCATGCACAGTAACACCTTGCATCTTAGCGGCTTTATTGCTTTGCTTGGGTGGGAAATGATTAAGAAAAAAATGTGTACATGATATAAGATTTGATGTAAAGATCTGTAAAAGGCAAACACAGTTTATATATATATAACATAGTACACACACACATATATATATATATATATATATATATATTTAAAGACATTTTTATGTTTAACATTCTTTTTATAGATACAAGTATTTAAGTAAATGCTCTGTTTTTGATAAGCAGTATTAAATAACATTTACCAGCCTGAATGTCCGAGAAATTTTCATTGAAAATATTCGTCCTCCAACAGGATTCGAACCTGTATCCCATACGGAACCATCATATAGCCAGACGTGCCTTAACCGATTCGGTCACTGAGGATCGTTCGGTTGGCAAGGTCGAATTTATTGCTTATAAACTTCAATCTTCCATGAATCTCTCACGTAGATTCATGACTTCTCATGGTGTATCAAATGTAAACAAATGACGTCACACATTATGAAATGGACAAAATCCGATAATTATTTAAAGACATTTTTATGTTTAACATTCTTTTTATAGATACAAGTATTTAAGTAAATGCTCTGTTTATAATAAACAGTATTAAATAACATTTACCGGCCTGAATATCCGAGAAATTTTCATTGAAAATATTCGTACTTTGACAGGATTCGATCCTGTATCCTGTAAATGTTATTTAATGATCAGTTATGAATCTACGTGAGAGATTCATGGAAGATTGAAGTTTATAAGCAGTAAATTTGACCTTGCCAACCGAACGATCCTCAGTGGCCGAAGCGGTTAAGGCACGTCAGGCTATATGACGGTTCCATATAGGTTACAGGTTCGAATCCTGTCGGAGGACGAATATTCAGACTGGTAAATGTTATTTAATACTGTTTATTATAAACAGAGCATTTACTTAAATACTTGTATCTATAAAAAGAATGTTAAACATAAAAATGTCTTTAAATAATTGTCAGACTTTGTCCATTTCATAATGTATATATATATATATATATATATATATATATATATATATATATATATATATATATATATCCAAGTATAGGATTAGTGTATATAGAATAAATTCCAGTAAGCAAAAAATACTATTCTTAAAAGAGTGCTCAATTCAGAGTAGGGCAAATATAATTCATTTGAAAATTATAACATAAATATGTTATAAAATCACTAAAAAATAAAGGCATTTTGTTTTAATACTTCTGGTGTTTTATCAAATGATGGTGTTGAATGTAGAATAAAGGGTTTTAAAAGGTTCAAATCGACCAAACACCCCTCGATGGGGGAAACACTGTTATATAAGCTGCAATGACCAATCAAAATACAAATACATGAGAATTAAAATAAAATAAAACCAGCCAATATATAAAAAAGAAAACACATAAACACACAAATATATATAAATATCTCATATATACTTATATACGCATGAGTACACATAGACGAGTACAAATATATAACAATGTATATAAAAATACATGCACACATGTTTACACACATTCATCACTATGAATAGAAACATAAATAAATATACATACAACCATATATATATATATATATATATATACATATATATATACATATATATATACCTATATACACACATATACATACACACATATATTTCCCTATATACACACATATAAATACATACACACATACATACACATACATACAAATACGCATCATATATACACACATATAAATAAATATAAATATATCAACCTAGACAGTAACATAAAAAAATAAAAAATAAATATGTATATATACATGCACACATATACCTACACATATACTAACAATATTATCCAAATGACTATGAAGGACTATAAAGTCCCTACAAGATTAAAATGTAACAAAACACAACTGTTGATTATTAAGTCCACAAGCAATTTTAAAACCACTATCAAACAAAAGTAGATTATAATTAGCATAGATAATCCATTCAAAAAAACTAAGATATACACATATACAGATATATATACAATGATATATGCACACACACATATATATATGAACACACACATAGATACATATGCATACACACCCATACATATACAAGCACATAAATATATAAACAAGCAATATATATATTTATAAAAATTCACATGCACATATATACATCTATCTGTAAGCAAATATGTGGATGTAGATCCGATGGTATGATGAAAAATATGGAAAAGACAAAACAAAATCCGAATATGCAAGTTTACTGTTTTAATGTTGTTTTACTGTCGACGTCAGACGTTTCGGTCTAGTAGACCATCTTCATGACATGGTTATTAGAAACATACTTAGGATTAGACGATATTTAAGTCAACATGAAAAGACGATAGACACAAGACTAATCAGAAACAGAACAACTGAATAAGCTTTAGATTCAAATAGAATTCCTCTTTTTCATTTAAGATAAACTCTCTATCTTGGGAGTGCATTTTTCACAGCACCGCCCGCTTGACCCCAACGTGATGCCAATGTGACACCAACGTGACTGAATCCCAAAAAAGGAACGCTGACTTTAGAATTTCAGTTGTTCTGTTTCTTTATGCTGAAATATATAATATAATCTATATATAATTTACATTATTCGGACTGTTATCCTCATCTTCATTGCCATATTCACAACATTTCGACCGTTGTATGCTCCAGCCTTTTTCAGGTGATTAGAATTTCGAACCAAACTCTTTATTTCATTCACCGGGGTAGATTTCTCTAGTTCTACGTGCTATGAAGAAGGCCAGAGCATAGAACAGCTGAAAACATTGTGAAAATGCTAATGAAGATGAGGATAACAGTCCAAATAATGTAAATAATCATAACACCTCATCTCAGAGATATAGACAGATATAATCTATCTATCTATCTATCTATCTATCTATATATATATATATATATATATATATATATATATATATATATATATGAATATATTAGGTTGGTGCAAAAATAATGTCGTTTTTTGACGTTCAACTTCATGTGAGAAAACAACACTATTTTTGCACCAACCTAATATATATATATATATATATATATATATATATATATTAGGTTGGTGTAAAAATAATGTTGTTTTTTGACATTCAACTTCATGTGAGAAAACGACACTATTTTTGCACCAACCTAATATATATATATATATATATATATATATATATATATATATATATAGAGAGAGAGAGAGAGAGAGAGAGAGAGGTGGTAAATCAAATAACTAGATATTAGCAACTGTATAATAAGTCGCATTCCAAACATAGGTATATGTATATTTATTAATTTATATATATATATTATTATATATATATATATATATATATATATACATATATAGAACATAATATAATAATAATATAATTATAATAATAATATGGTATAATATATACGGTCAGAATATGAGCACCAAAGAAGTTTTAAGGAAAACGGGAACCAAACGACACTTGTACTTCGGGTAAGAAAGAGACTTTTGAGTTTTACTGGGAGACATAATGAGAAAAGAGGAATTGGAGAATTTGACACTCTGCAGAACATATTGATGAAAAGGGAAACAGTGAGTAACTTACCTAATGAGCTTAGGCAATTGGTTGACAGCACAGGAACTAGGAGAGATAGTAAGAGGTTAAACACTGCTTAAAGCTACTAAGGATAGGAAGTTGTGATCATGAATGATAATTTTTGTACACCTTCTCAAAACTTATATTCATCTGCTTATCACAGCCCAAACATTTTAACAAATATTCTGGGAATACAATATTGTGAATGAAAACATTTATTATTAAAGCCCGAATGGATTGACAGGTGAGAAATATTAATATAAATATTAATATAAACTATTTCAAAAGTTTGGAAAATGTCACTCGCAAATTTGATAATAAATAAATGATTTGAGAATATTAGATTTATAATAACTGGTTGGAAACTTGCCATACACGAAAAGATTTTAGGCTAATTTCTGCAGAAGGTCTAAATGATTTATAATGGTAATGATAATATTAGCCGTTTCCTTATAAGGAAACATTTAGCATTCATTGACCAAGCAGCTGGTGTAACTGTCAAATTCATAAAATCTATTTTTAACCATTAATATGAGAAAGTAGTTATATGCAGCTGACAGTTTAGATATTTCTGAACAGGTTTGATGGATTTTAACTATGTATCTATTGAACCCTGACATCATTGAAAATCATTAGCATCATATTCAGAATCATATTTAATTTATTTATTAAATTTAACGATGGATTTTCAAGTAGCTATGTTTTTTTTTAAAAGCTAAATTTTTATCACCAGTTTTTTTTTTTCAGCAAATCTGAGTTACAAAAGTGACTAATGTTTTTGAGAGGACCTATAATAATTGATTGATTCATTCATTTTCTATGGCTTATCAACAATTTGCAGGTTATTTAAAACCAGAAAATATTTTTAGATTGTCAGAATTTTTTGTCGTTTAAATAAGTCTCTATTCCTTGGACGTCGTTCGTACAATACAAAATACTGCTGGTTCAATCCACCCCATTCTTGAGCTCTGCACACTTCACCAATGTAAACCCATTCTCCCTTATCACTGCTTCAGCCCTCTTTTATCAGGCCAAAACCATAGCTGACTAACCAATTAGTATTCTTCGCTTTTGTCCTTAGTTACCCAGGCAAATAGTCTCCTCTAGTCTGATCAGTCAGCACACTATTGGTTGAACCATGCTAAGCTGTACAAAACCCACCATTACAGCACATACTGTTGGAACAGTCCAACATTAAGAGTGGAGATTAATGACATTTTCAAGTAACAAAATGCTGATGCTACGTGCCTTGTTTTGAGGTAAGGAACTTATTTTCCTTTGCACCAGATGCAAGCCACTTCGGCTCGCTTGCTTTTACAGGATTGATAAACCACAGAGATAGTATTGGTTTAGTGATATAAATCTTACTAATTAACTGATAGCTGTGAGGAGAAGAAAAAAAATTAATAACTTTCTCTAGGGTATTTATGTAAGTAAATATAATGAACCCGATGAGAATTGGAACTCAGCTCTCTGATTAACAATTCTGGTCTATTATCAATTAAACCACCCACATATAGAGCACCTGGTATTCCCAACCCATCACCCATCTAAGTACTGACCAGGTTTGATGTTGCTTAACTTTGAATAATGTCAAAGGTGATTGGTGATACTTCTGGGGAATCGGGTTTTTTATCAAGGCTATTTTTTTAATCATTTCACCCCAAGCGAAGCAATAAAGCCACTACGATGCAAAGTGGTACTGAGTGTTAGAGAATATGAGAAAAACTACTATCAAGCAGAGAGGATGATAAAAGAACAAGAATTAAGAAGACACAAGACAATAATTGATGTTGCATTAAAATTTACAAAGATCAAAGTTGACTCAAAAGCAAGAAGCTGGAAGAGAGTTCCACAAGCAAAAAGTGCGAGAGAAGAAATTTTTAGAATAGAATCTATGGTTACATTTAAACATTTCAACTGTAAAATGATGAGACCTTGCTGCCAATCTAGTACTGCACTTAAATTCATAAAGTCTAGGTACCATAGAGGAAAGTTCATCAGAACAATTACCATGAAAGTATTTATAGAGAAGGCGAGAGAAGAAACTGTTAGCATTGAACTTACAGTTACATCTAGCCATTTCAAGCATAAAATGATGAGACCTAGCTGCCAATCTAGTACTGCACTTAAATTCATAAAGTCTAGGTACCATAGAGGAATTTTCATCAGAACAATTACCATGAAAGTATTTATAGAGAAGGTGAGAGAAGAAACTGTTAGCATTGAACTTACAGTTACATCTAGCCATTTCAAGCATAAAATGATGAGACCTAGCTGCCAATCTAGTACTGCACTTAAATTCATAAAGTCTAGGTACCATAGAGGAAAGTTAATCAGAACAATTACCATGAAAGTATTTATAGAGAAGGTGAGAGAAGAAACTGTTAGCATTGAACTTACAGTGACATCTAGCCATTTCAAGCATAAAATGATGAGCCCTTGCTGCCAATCTAGTACTGCACTTAAATTCATAAAGTCTAGGTACCATAGAGGAAAGTTCATCAAAACAATTACCATGAAAATATTTATAGATAAGGCACAGGGAGGCTATGTTACGGCAGTGGGAAAGTGGCTGAAGCTGAGATGCCAGGTCAGGACCAATAATATTGCAATAATACAATCTATACCATCCGAAAAGGATGGAAATAAATGTTTCCTTCATTTTTAAAGTAATTTTACAATTTAATTCATTATATTTTTAGCGTCTATTTAGGATTTTTACTTAAGAAAGAAATTTGCCTTTGCCTGTCATTGAAAGTATAGGGTGACCCCAAAAAACGGGAACTTTTGAAGTGCGTATTGCCAGACGTGAGCAAGTGGCAACACTGCGAGACAGTGACCTTGAGCAAGTAAACATTTCGCCATTTTAGTAACGAGAATGAAATTCACAGAATCCCAGCTGAGATGTTGCAGCAGTCAATGAGGAATCTCAACAACAGATTTCAAAATGCATTCGTACAGGAGGACACCATCTACAGGACGTAATTTAAAAAAAATGAAAATTCCATCATTGTTTCTTAAATGGCATGTTTTAAGGTTTCAATTACTATGAATTAAATATTTTTCTTCCATCACTCTTGGTTTTATTGGATTGTTAAAAAGTTAAATAAATCTAACGGAAGTTAATGCAAAACAAAGGAGCTTACTAATGAGATATACCATTGTTATGCTAACATGAGGCAGGTTTCAGTTCTGCTTCTGTTAACAATGGAATATCTCACTATGAATGAAGAATGTTTTTGATAAGGAAGTACTTAAACACTCACACAGGGTTCCCCAGATTTATACGACAGATCCTTTTAGATAAAACAGCCATTTTAAAAGCATTTAATTGCAAAAGACATTTAAAGATAATTGAAGCACTTTGGACAGAGTGAGTAAGCAATGAAGAAGTCTTAAAGAAAATGGTAACAGAAAGATCACTTCTACTCAGAAGCATGAAAAAATAGGTGAAATTCCTCAAACACCTGATGAGGAAGGTTAGAGCTGATAAAACTAAAGAAGGCAATTTGTCTGAACACTTTCCATGGAAATAGTGATAGACCATTGCAACGTTTCATCTGTGTGAAAGGGGTTGTAGGGTGGAAAGTAATTCATCACTCAGAGATTATTCTGGAAAAGAAAAAGATGGTATAAGTCTTCTAAAGCAGTCAGCTTTTCGATCAACTCTTATCAAAGAGGATTGTTGATAAGTCTAATAAATTAAACGGTAAAACAGAATTTAAAAAAATGAGGCAAAACATTCTAAAAATAGTTTATATCTGTCTCCTCAGAAACATTGATTTCTTTCCCCAAAATAAAATCCATAGTAAAACTTGAAGTAATATGGTTTCCTCAATACTATTTTAGTCCTGGGTATGACAATAAACTACATCTGGCAGCAAGACTTCTGATCAGGAGACTGGAGATTCTGAGGAGTGTGGAACCACCTCTTAATTACTTTTGTTCCCAGGTCCAGCTGGGGTGGTAGCACCTATTAGAATCCCAGCTATGGTCATATAGTGACCCCCACCCAAACAAAAAATACTATGAAAGTATAACAAATACCACGAGTACATTTTTATAAAAAAAAACTACCAACAATACATTTTATCTGCAGTCAAGTATACAGATGCGTTCAAAATATATTTTGATGAAGCAATAAAATTATGTTTAAAATATTTCAGCATTAAATAACTTGTAGATGTTGATATGTGGCAAAACAAAATCAACCAAGCAAACCACCAATACTTTTCTGAATTATGTAATATTTGAACATTTTCAAAATAAATGAATTCAACATTTTAATAAACACTGATTTCATTTATTTTGCAAATATAAGAATGGAAATGGTTTACCAATGGTTTACTCATTTAAAAAACATAAGAATGGATATGGTTTACCAATGGTTTACTCATTATGAAAACATAAGAATGGAAATGGTTTACCAATGGTTTACTCATTTAGAAAGCATAAGAATGGAAGTGGTTTGCCAATCGTTTACTCATTTAGAAAACATAAGAATGGAAATGGTTTACCAGTCGTTTACTCATTTAGAAAGCATAAGAATGGAAATGGTTTGCCAATGGTTTACTCGTTTAGAAAACATAAGAATGGAAATGATTTACCAATGGAAATGGTTTGCCAATGGTTTACTCATTTAGAAAGCATAAGAATGGAAATGGTTTGCCAATGGTTTACACATTTAGAAAACATAAGAATGGAAATGGTTTGCCAATGGTTTACTCATTTAGAAAATATAAGGATGGAAATGGCCGACTATGTTGATACCCTTTCTTCATTTTTCTTAATCAATTCACCCCAAGCAAGGTGCTACTGGGAGGGAAAAAGAATGAAAAGAAAGAACTGGAAACCAAATCCTAAACAGGAAACAAGGCATAAATGTTCTTTAATCGTTTCACCCCAAACAAGGCAGAAATGCCAATAGTGTGCAGGGATTGAAAGGGAGAGAAAAGACTTAGTCTCAAGAGGATTGAGGAAAGGACAGAAGATGAATGGCATTCAAGAAGACAGAAGATTGCAATTGACATTGCATTTGAATTTTTGAAGATTGTAGTTATCAGGGAATAAAGTAAACAGAAGCGAGTTCCACAGGTGGGAAGTGTGAGAAAAAAATTGTTGGAGTAGAAGAGGTGGTTGTATTTATCTATTTCAACAGTAAACGGGTGGAACCTAGATGCCAGTCTAGGAGCATGCTTAAATTCATGTTGTCAGATCACCAGGAAAAAAAATGCTCACCAGAGCAGTTGCCATGAAAGGATTTGTAGAAGAGACAGATGGATGCCATGCCACATTGCGGAGAAAGTGACTGAAGTTGAAATGCCTGATCAGGAATTTACAGAACCTTCTTAGGATTTTGTCAAGAACCTCCAGATGAATAACAGGAGCAACAGACCAGATATGGCCACAGCATCCAATGCACGGACAAATGATAGATTTGTAAATGTACAAGATGTACACTGCTGAGAAAATTTTTCGGCCATGACAGTGACCCAACTTTCCTGACAGTAGATGCAGCTATTGACTCAATGTAGTCACTCCACTTCAAGTTAGTTGAAAATGTGAGATCAAAAAGGTGCAGGGTGTTGCTCTCCTGGAGTCTAGCATCAGGCATGCTGATGACGGGCAGAAAAGTTTCTCTATGGTGGCTTCCTCTTTATATAATCAACCACCATAAAAATTGTCTTCTTATAGATATGAGTATTGCATGCATTAAACTGAAGACAACAAACAAGAATCAGTAATATTATTGGCCCTGATCTGGCATCTCGGTCTCAGTCACTTTCCTACCGCCATTAGGTTGCCTCCCTTTGCCTTTTATATAAACACTGTCATGGTAATTGTTCAGATGAGCTCTTCACTATGGTGTCTAGATTCTTCAAATTTAAGCACATTACTAGATTGGCGACGTTAACTAATTTACAGTTGAACTGGCTAGATGTAACAGTAAATTCTATGCTAACAGTTTCTTTTCTTGCACTTTGTGGAACACCCTTCTGGCTCCATGCTTTCCAGTCAACTTTAATCTAAAGGAATTTAAATGCAATGTCAATCACTATCTGCTGACCTCCTGATTACTCTTCCTCTATTCTCACTCCTTAGTAATGTTCCTGTTTCTAACTCTTTTCCGCACCCAGTAACCCCCCCCCGCATCTCGGTGGCTTTACTGCCTTGCTTGGGGTGATCTTGATGTAAAAAAAAATGTGCCATTTTTATTTTTACTTTAAACGGTATGTCTTACATTATCTATCGGTCTGCATATTCGAAGAATAAAGGAAAAGTGCACTCCAGCAAGAATTAAACCTATGTCCCCCTTTGTGGGAGATACTACTGTTTGATCCACTAAGCTACGAAGAGTGTCACAGTGCAGCAAAACTCTCTTTGCCGTTTTACATTTCCTCATTTCATAGCTGCTCAGTTTGATATCCGAAAATTAAAGTAATTTCTATAGAATTAATGAATTTATTTTTATTACTTCAAAGATTTTTACAGTGAATTTGAAACAGACTTCAGAGTGTATTATGTTTATCAATCTGTATATTTCAAGAAAATTTACCTACAGAGGAAGCATCTGGTTTGTGGTCTGGAAAATGATATAGCATGTCTGGCTATATAACAGTCCATATAACATTTATATACTAATACCATTTTTCATTTTTACCAATTGCTAGTCAGTTCCCTGATATTGAAATGCTTGTTTTGTAAAAAAAATTGATAACTACAATGGTAGAATTTAAAAATTTGAAAATGACTATAATAAAATGTGTTTGTGCATGTTTTTAAAAAATTGCTTTGACAATGGAATACAAATTTGTTATTTAACCCTGAAGATAATCTTAGAAAAGGCTGAAGGTACTTGGCTTAAAAAAAATTATTGCCCCTTCCTTGATGAATTTCATAAAACTAATTAAATAACTGGAAAGTATCAGGATAAAAATAAGTAGATACAATATGTCTATATTATTCACGTAGACAACAGACTGGCCAAAGCAAACAGTACTTTTGGCAGACTCTACAAAAGAGTCTGGAATAGAAAGCATCTGAAGAAGGGCACCAAGATTAGTGTCTATAGAGCTGTCATACTTACCTGCTGTATGAGTAGCCTACCGCCACCACCTATGATGCCTTGACTGCTTCTATCAGCGCTGTCACCATACCATCCACAACATTCACTGGAGTGACTACGTCACCAACATTGAGGTCCTCAAACAAGCAGAAATCACCAGCATTGAAGCCATATTGCTGAAGTCACAGCTACGATGAGCAGGGTACGTCTCCAGAATGGAGGACCATTGCCTACCCAAGATAACCCTGTATGGCATACTCTCCACTGGCCACCGTGACAGGGGGGAACCAAGGATGTGTTATAAGGACTCCCTCAAGAAGTCCATTAGTACCTGCCACACTGACCATTGCCAGTGGTCAACTCTTGCTGCTGACTGTCAAGCCTGGCACCGCACTGTCCACCAGGCTGTCTCCACCTTTGAGGTCTCTTGCAGGTCCAACCTGAAGGAGAAACACTGCAGGAGGAAGGACCAAGAAGCCTCAGCAGCTATATCAGATCAGACCAGGTAGTCACTGAGGCCAGACTTGCCTGTCCCGTATTGGCCTGGTCGAACATCAGCGTGCCTGCAGTTGGTGTGGACAGCTCACTTCATAAATGTCCGTTTGCAAAGCCAAGAGAGAGAAGAAAGCGATTATTTAATGAAACATGTATGAATAAAGATATGCTACCTATGTATACATATAACCCGGAAGTAATGCCAAAAATAAAAAATGTTTTTTTTTAATCAGTCTAATTTGTTGGTATGTGAATAGTCATTAATGATCAGTCAAGAAAAAAAACAAAAAATACAGGGAAAAAATCTTTTTGTCTTTTCTTTAATTCTGGCATA
Organism: Acanthosepion esculentum; assembly: GCA_964036315.1. Taxonomy (NCBI): domain Eukaryota; kingdom Metazoa; phylum Mollusca; class Cephalopoda; order Sepiida; family Sepiidae; genus Acanthosepion; species Acanthosepion esculentum. The sequence goes on from OZ038516.1 coordinate 32,708,442, forward strand.
TAAACAATGAAAACTCGATATTTAAAAAAAAAAATGAAATATTGACTAATGAACTCATTACAAATTATGGAATTCTATACCATGACATACATTTGAAAATATGAAAGCTAAGAGGAAAATTTGAGTTCAGGTAGCATTTAAATTATCTGCTCTATAATATAAAATGCAATGTGAGTCAATATAGTAATAATAAATAAATATATATATATATATATATATATATATATATACATATATATATATATATAGCTTGCCACTCATATTCGAGGATACCTATCTACTAAGGGGTCTAGCTAATCCCTATTGCAGATGCCTGCTCTGTGGTTTATACTGCAACTATGCTGAGCAGACTTTAGTTACAGTTTCTGGGAATGAGCATGTTATCTAGCGTGATCAACAATGTGAACAAGGCCAGGACACTCAAGTCCTCAGTCACGATGGCGTGTGACTTTGTGCTAGCACAGATACCAATGACCGCCAAAGGTTATGTCTACCCAATTTCAGTTACAAGGCTTGGGTCAACCTGTGGTATGTTTTTCAAGCACTTTCCAAAGGTGATGCATGCTGGGATTGACACCTCCGGTCTGATAACACTAGGAAGTCTCCTTTCTGACAAATTGAACATGGTGAAATTCAAACCCAGGTCTTATGGTCAAAATGCAAGCATCCTAACCACTTAGATATATATTTACTTTACGATTGTAATTAAGATGCCTTTAGTTAATGACCATATTCGCCCTATGGATTTTAATTGAAATTCATAGGTGAAAATGGTCATTAACTAAAGGTATCTTAATTCCAATTGTAAAGAAAAATTGTTCTGTTTAATGAAAATAAACATTGAGCACTCTTTTGTGAATCAGTTTTAACATATTTCAAATTCTTGTGTTAATAGGACTCACCTGGATTATACCAACGGATTACTAATGTATATATATATATATATATATATATATATATATATAAATATAATATATATATATATATATATATATATATATTCTATATATATATACTATATATATATTATATATATATATATATTATATATATATATACATATTATATATATACATATATTATATATATATATATATGTAATATATATTATATATATATGTAATATATATATATTATATACATATTATATATATATATTATATATATATTATATATATATATACATATATATATGTATATATATATATATATATATATTAACCGAAATGAAATATTGTTTCACCATTATGCTTAATGCTAGCCTTGTAGATGATGGCTTTATACATATATATATTGTTCATAGGACAGATAATGTTTTTCAGCAATTACACTTTTTTTCTGTGTTAATATTGCTAATTTAGTTGCTTAAGTATTTGTTTAAAGTTACGTTATTATACTGTGCTATATGTTTCTCAAGGTTTCTAGTGCAGCTGTAACTAATCTTAATATTGTTTTTATTGAAGATTCTGTTGAGTAAAGCATTATGGCTGAAATTTAGGAAAATCCTACTGATGTATATATACAGGGTGCATCAAAAATACTTTTATAAACTTTGGGGGCAGGTTTCTCACGCCAAAACAAGGATAAAAGTCTATATAAATATATGTCTGCAAATCCTTCATTTTTGAGTTTTTAAGTTCAAAGAAATTTTACGGTAGATGACACTATGTTTCCATCTAGACAAGGTTACATTTGTCACTCGTGTACATTTGTGGCTAGTCTGTCTTCAATGTTTAACATGTAGTAGTGATTTAAATGAGAGGTATTCCATTTAACAATGGCAAGATATTCATCTTGTGAGCAGGTAGAGATGATATTTACATACGGCCACATGAATGGTTATGGACATGATGCAGCATGGCTTCATCAGATTGTGTTCCCAGACTGAAGGCATCTGAACCTTTGCTGCTGTTTATCATTTTCTAAGATTATCTTCAGGGGTAAATTATAAAGACAAACATGCTATTGTAACTGCGATAAAATCTGCATTCCATTGTGACAGTAATTTTTAAAAATACACGTGAACATGCTTTGCTATAGTTATTTTAGAATTTTAAAATTTGTCTATTGTAGTTATGGAATTTAAAAAAAAAACATGCATTTCAATATAAGGGAGGTGACTGTGAATTGGTAGAAATGTAAAATGTTATTAGTATATAAATGTTCTGTCTATATTTCTGAGATGAGGTACTATGTACAGTATTTACATTAGTCGGACTATTACTTCCAAAGGTTAAAATGAAAAATGAAAAGAAATTTACACATTTTTGAGGGCAGTACTAAGTATATGTAAATTAACGAAGTGAGGAAGTGAGGGGGGAGAGAGACATGATTGAGTTAGATGTAAAATTTCTATTCTTTCAAATTTAAATTGTTTGAGGAAATCCAGACATTGACACATTAAATCGGTTAACTTAACGGAAGTTATATATTGATATGGAAGGGGGAGAGGAGAAATATATATATATGATAAAATATAGTTTTACAGTATACTGTATTTATGGGTTAAAGTGCTTAATATATATATATAGACATTGAAGTAGATACCCAGAGGCAACAGAGAGTGTGTCTGACAGCACATTGCAGATCCTCTTCATGTTTAAGGTGGCACTCAAATGTCTCAGTCCCTCCTCAGATGGTCCTACAGTAGGAAGATTGACTTACAGCAATGGTTTCCCAGGTCTCAGGGTCAATGTTGGTCTGTGTCAGGGATGTTTTCAACTGATCCTTGAAGCATCATTTGGGGCTTCTTGCCACTGGCAAGTTCCCCAAACAGGACGATACATAAGAGTTAAGTGGGACACATTCTGGACACATGACTCACCCAGCAGAGGTGATGTTGAAGAATTGTATATATATATATATATATATATATATATATATATATATATATATATATATATAAAAAGAAAGAACAGTAAGACATAAAATCCGGTGTTCTTATAGATATTTTTATTTTTACACAATAGTGCTCAATGTAAGTTTACAGAGCATTAAATATTATAAATTAATCGATTTAAAATATGTTTTTTTTCGCTACACAGTGATAACCATGTTTCAAAAATGGAAGGCAAAAGCTTCGAATTTAATTTTTTTATTAAATTAAAGACATTAGTTCCATTTCCTGGAGTCCAAAATTCGCTTGATGAGGAAATGGATCTAATGTGTTTAATTTTATAACAAACTTAAATTCAAAGCTTTTAGCTTCCATTTTTGAAACATGGTTATTACTGTGTAGCGAAAAAACCATATTTTAAATCAATTAATTTATAATATATATATATATATATATATATATATATATATATATATATTTAAGCAGTATATTTTCATTCAAACAGGTTTGCTTAAATAATTCAGACATATTATGTCTATTTATTTTAGTTTTAATCAACTAGCATCTTACAAAAGACCAACATTGTATATCAATTTAAATGTCCTTTGGAAGATTGCATCTCTGATGAAAATGTTAATACATATGTTGGTTTAACAATGACTATGCTGATGAGGCAGCTTACATTTCACTTCAATGAGCATAGTTCAATCTCAGAACATCTAAAGGGACACTCATGTCCACATTCCCAGTTTAGATAGATATTACTCAAAAATGCATTAGTACTTCATCAAAATAATAATAAGCAAAATCTTAAAATTCTGGAAGCCCTTTTTATAAGAGAATTGCGACCCAAAATAGATAAAGTTCACTATAAGTGTAGCAACAAAGTTCTTAAATGTTTATAGCAGCAAAGTTTTTATGAAAATACTAAATTATAATATTATAACTAAAAAAACAAAATCTTTTTCATTTTTTTAAATATTGAAATAAAAATTATAAAAGTTATCCCCCTTGCATATTCTAATTTGGAACATAGTAAATGAACAGTGAAAACAAATTTTGAACTTACGAAGCTGGTCTCATATGAGATTGAAAATCCTTGTAAAAATAAAAATTATTTAGGAATTTTTTCTTAATCAATTGTCTACAGCCTCCAAGAAATTAATTCTTGGACTTGAAAGGATTAAACCGAAAATAAATAGGCATAAGACGTCTAAATTATTTAACCAAACTTGCTTGAATATATATATATATATATATATATATATATATATATATATATATATATATATATATATTATAAATTAATTGATTTAAAATATGTTTTTTTTCGCTACACAGTGATGACCATGTTTCAAAAATGGAAGCTAAAGTCTTCGAATTTAATTTTGTTATTAAATTAAAGACATTAGTTCCATTTCCTCGTCAAGCGAATTTTGGAATTTAGACTCCAAATTTTGCTTGACGAGGAAATGGAACTAATGTCTTTAATTTAATTTAATAACAAAATTAAATTCGAAGGCTTTAGCTTCCATTTTTGAAACATGGTTATCACTGTGTAGCGAAAAAAAACGTATTTTAACTCAATTAATTTATAATATTAATGCTCTGTGAATTTACATTGAGCACTATTGTGTAAAAATAAAAATATCTATAAGAACACCGGATTTTATATCTTACTGTTCTTTCTTTTTATTTATATATACATATATATATATATATATGTATATATATATATGTATATATATATATATATATATGGAGAGAGAGAGATAGAGAGATTGTTGCTATGAAAAAGAAGTGTTTGCTGAGAATAAGTGCAGTCAATAAAATGTAACATTTATGCGTTTTGCGAAATTAATGACACATTTGATGTGGGGTAAAAACATTGTAAATGTAATTATCTAACGAGAAAATGGAGACACATAACTTTTATTCATGTCTCACTTTGTTACTGATGTCTAACATTATTTTATTTTATTTACCAGACTATGCCTGCTCGGTGGTCAGAAACCCTGTTGACAGGCAAATTAAGAGACGCCATCTGGAAATAATTATAAAACAAAGAAAAATCTTTTTTTAGTAGTTTTCCTACGTGTTAAAGAAAAAAAAATAAAATAACATGAATAGAAAGGTGAATGAGATATTTTGCGTCTTTACAATTGAGACGATGGATGGACTTCTTAGAAGAGCCAAAGCCCAACATGTATTTATACTTTCATTTTATTTTTATTTTCAATCATTTCCCCACAAGCAAGGCATTAAAGCCACTAAGACACAAGATGTTATTGAGTGATAGGGAATATGAGAAAAACTACTATTAAGGAGAGAAGACAATAAAAGAACAAAGAATTAAGAAGACAGAAGATAACAATTGACATTGCACACAGATTTTTCACAATTAAAGTTGTCTGAGAAGCGAGAATCCAGAAGAGAGTTCCAGAAGTCAGAAGTGGGGAAAAAGAAACCGTTAGCATAGAACTTACAATATCCCGCTCCCACCCCTACACAGTGGAAACTGTTAGATGTAGACGTCTCTTCTACTCCAATAGCTTCATGTCTCGCACATCTCGCCTATGGAACTCCCTTCCTTATTACTGTTTCCCTGATAAATACAATCTCCAACGGTTTAAGTGTAGCGTCAATCGACATCTCCAGTTGCCTTGATCTATACACTTCCCTTCTCCACATCCTTTCATTTCTCATTCCTATCTGCTCTCGCTCCGGATCTTTTGTGGCCCCATTGCCTTGATCGACCCACTGTCTTTCTCTTTCTCCACATCCCCTCCCTTGCCACTCCTATCTGCTCTTCCTCCAACCCCCTCTTTTACCCCTTGCGTGATAGTGGCCTCCGGCCTTGCTTGGGGTGATATGATTAAAAAAAAAAAATAAATATATATATATATATATATATATATATATATATATGTATGTAAGCAAATATGTGGATGTATATCCGACAGTATGATGAAAATGTGGAAAAGACAAAGCAAAATCCGAATATGTGAGTTTACTGTTTTTTTGGGTTTTTTTTGGGTTTTTTTTGCGTCTACCAGATCCCTTGCAGAGACTGCAACTTGAGTTATGTAGGCGAAACAGGTAGGTCCATAAAATCTCGTGTTTCCGAACATAAACGAGATATTCGCCTCGGTAATTTAAGTAGTGCTTTGTTTGTACACCTAGCCAAATCTGATCACAATTTCGATTTCGACACAGATTTTAAAATATATCCATAATAAAAACCTTAGGCAGATCTACGAGGCAGTCATAATATCCACTTCACGTACGGTAAATACTAGACCGGGGTTCTTCTACATATCAGCTTTCCTAGCAAGGTTAATGCTTGACAAACGTACCGATAAGCTATAGTTTTTAAATAGAATTCCCCCTTTCCACTTAAGATAAAATCTCTTTCTTGGGAGTGCGTTTTCGCAGCACCGTCCACACAGCGCCAGCGTAACCGAATCCAAGAAAGAGAACACTGACTTTAGAATTTCAGTTTTTCTGTTTCTGACTAGTCCTGTATCTATCGTCTCTTCATCTTAACTTAAATTTAATATAAATATGTCTCCAATAACCATGTCCTGAAGATGGTCTATTAGACTGAAACGTCTGACGTTGACAGAAAAACAAAAAACAAAATAAAAAAACAGTAAACTCACATATTCGGATTTTGCTTTGTCTTTTCCACATTTTCATCATATATATATATATATATATATATATATATATATATATATATATATATATATATGAGTCAAATGAAAGCCTAATGGATGAAATGCACCACAAAAACTTTTTTCCAATTTGTCATACTATTTTTCTAAATATATTTGACATATAAATTTATACAAAATTGTATATTGTAGAATTAATGAGTAAGTTGTCTAGATCGGGATGTAGTGCTATGACCAATATAATTATTTATGAGTTATTTGAACTCATAAATAATACAGGTTTCACTGTAATTTAGATTTTCCAGGTGAGTTGTTACTGTTATTGATAAGGTTTGCTGATTTAAAATTTTTGGAGTTGATAATTAATTTAATGTTCTTGTTATGGTTGACTGGGGTTGTGTATTTATTAATTATACTTTTTAGAGAAAATTTGTCTCATAGTTAACACGTATTTGGCTTTTGTAGATGTTAATGTCATTGATTTTATCTGTATGTTCAGTATCATTATTAGTTACTTTGGAAAGAAATAGTCCAATCTTGTGGTCAATGAGGTAGTTAGGAAAACCATTGTTACCTAGCATCTGTTTTGCATTATTAAGTTCTTTACAGAAGAGGGGATGAGAGGATGAATTTTTGTGTGCTCTCTTCTGGAAATTCTTTTATAACTAGTATTTTATATCTAAATGGGCATTCACTCTTAAAATTGAGGTGACAAGAGTTTATTTTTAATCTTTTGTAAAGTGAATGAGGCTATTATGCTTGTATTTTCTACTAGTATGCTGCAGATGGAGTTTGAGAAGTATGTGTTTGTGTTTAAATGGGTCCTAATTGAGCTATGATCAGGAGGGGTAATATGAGATGTCTAGATAGGCATGTAGTAGTATGACCAATATAATTATTTATGAGTTTGGTTTGATCAGGAACACAGTTCTTTAAGGGATATTTGAACTTGTAAAGAATATTGGTTCTCCAGAAATTTGATTTTTCAGGTGTGCTGCGATTTTTTTATAAGGTTACCTGTTTATAATTTTTTGTAATAGGTAAGTAATTTAATTTTCTTGTTCTGGTCAACTGGGGTTGTGTATTTGTTTATGATATTTCTAAGAGAAAATTTGTCTCACCTGTAATTAACATGTATTTAGCTTTTGTAGACGATGTTAATGTTATTGTTTTTATCTGTATGTTCAGTACCACTATTAATTACTTTAGAAAGAAATAGTTTAATCTGATGGTTGATCAGGTAGTTAGGAAAACCATTAACTAGCATCTGTTTCACATTATTGAGTTCTTTAAGGAAAAGGAGACAAGGGGATGAATTCTCATCTGCTTTCTTGTGGAAAATTTTTATCACTGCTATTTTATATCTAAGTAGGCATTCACTCTTAAAATTAAAATATATATATATATATATATATATATATATATATATATATATATTTAAAGACATTTTTATGTTTAACATTCTTTTTATAGATGCAAGTATTTAAGTAAATATCTATAAAAAGAATGTTAAACATAAAAATGTCTTTAAATAATTGTCGGACTTTGTCCATTTCATTATTTCAGCAATCCTTCTTTCATGCACATTTCATTAAAACGACTGACAAGGTGCTTTTATTTAGTTTTTTATATAATTTCTCGTGCGATCTAATAATGTTTTTCTTTTCAGAGGATAAATTATATAAAAACTGTCCGAATGTTCTTTATATCCGAGCGCTTTCGCCTATACATTTAGCCATTTTCAAGGATTATATTTCAACTGTTAGAATTAGAAATAGTTTGTTATATGTATGTTTTATAAAATGATTCATTTTTTTTTTTTTAACACGCAGATTAACTCTACACCTTTCTGATAATAGCTCAATTAGATCTCATTTAAATATTCATGGAGACCTACCGGACACTATTCGGAATATACTTGTCGACAACACTAATATAATAGCATCATCCACTTGCAAAAAACGGCTAAAAATAATGGAAGCCTTACTTATAAAAACAAACAAACCAACACTTAATAATATTAACTTTGAACATGGACATAATATCTTGACTGTGTTTTGAAACCAAAAAAATGAAACATTTTATAAAACATACATATAACAAACTATTTCTATTTCTAATTCTAACAGTTGAAATATAATCCTTGAAAATGGCTAAATGTATAGCCGAAAGCGCTCAGATAAAAAGAACATTCGGACAGTTTTTATATAATTTATCCTCTGAAAAGAAAAACATTATTAGATCGCACGAGAAATTATATAAAAAACTAAATAAAAGCACCTTGTCAGTCATTTTTAATGAAATGTGCAGATATATATATATATATATATATGTATGTATGTATGTATGTATGTATGTATAGCTGGCCACTCAGATTCAAGGATACCCGTCTACTAGTTGAATAAACACAAATGTGTCTGAGCAAACGTCCGACACATTTGTGTTTATTCAACACCCATAGAGCCCACCTGTGGTTTATACTGCAACTATGCTGAGCAGACCTTAGTTACAGTTTCTGGGAAAGAGCGTGTTATCTTGCATGATCAACAATTTGAACAAAGCCATTACGCTCAAGCCCTCAGTCACGATGACTTGTAACTTCATGCTAGAAGAGCTATTGACAGCCCCTAAGGTTTCCGTCTACCCAATTTCATTCACAAGGCTTAGGCCAACTTGTGGTTTGGTTTTCAGGGACTTTCCAAAGGTGCTGCATGCTGGGATTGACTCTTCCAGTTTGATAACATCAGGAAGTCTCCTGCCTGACAAATCAACCATGGTGAGATTCGAACCCAGGTTTCATGGTCAGAATGCGAACATTTTAGCCATTTGGCCACATGCCCATATATATATGGAATATTAGTGTTCAAATCTTTTTATTATATCCTTACTCTGTCCTGGACATTGAGTTCTACCTGGATCATATCCTCTTGGAATTATTTTTATACATATATGTATGTGTATATATAATTGTATATGTATGTGTATATTTACCACTAATATTGTCTATATATATATATATATATATATATATATATATATCAGGTCATCCCATAAGTTCTGTCCGAATTTTGAATTTTGAAACAAATGACTAAATTTCCTTTTTTTGCTTTATTTATCATGTCTACTGAATGAATGTGAAAAAATATGGAGCTGACATTCTTTGTGCTTACTTTATCATTATACTTATCTAAACTTTCCAATATTATATATATATATATATATATATATATATATATATATATCAGGTCATCCCATAAGTTCTGTCCGAATTTTGAGATTTGAAACAAGTGACCAAATGTTACATTTAATTACAGATTCAATCAACAATGTATTTTCCCTGATTATCTATGACTTCCTTCCATCTATTAACAAGTTTACTAATTCCATTACTATAAAATTCTTTTGGCTTTGATTCGAAGAACTCACAAATGTCAGTTTTAACCTCTTCCTGTGTTACAAAAGCTGTTTCTTCCAAATGATTCTGTAAGATACAAAACAAATGGTAGTCTGAAGGAGCAAGGTCGGGAGAATAAGGTGGATGAGGAATTTTCTCCCAACCAAGTTCTTCGATCTTTTGTGACGTGATTCTTGCTGTGTGTGGTCGCGCATTGTCCTGATGAAACATCAACCGTTTTTGATTCACTAGAGCAGGTCTTTTTTTCCTCAAAGCTTGGTTCAAATGCTCTAATTGCTGACAGTATATTTGAGCATTAATTTTTGCATTAGGTGGTAAGAATTCAATGAGGATTATTCCTTGGCAATCCCACCAGATTGAAAGAAGAACCTTTTGCCCATGAAGTTCCCTTCTCGGCTGCAGCTGGGGTCCTTCCTCTTTACCAACCCACTGTCTACGACGCTTAACATTTCGATAAAAGATCCATTTTTCGTCGTCAGTGACAAGTCTATCCATAAAAGGTGTAACAAGTTGGCGAGAATGGAGAGAAGAGCAGATGTCAACTAGGGATTTGAGGTTGTTTTCAGACAATTCACAAGGCACCCATTTTCCAAGTTTAGGATCTTTACCAAGTTGTTGAAGATGACGATGAACAGTTGTATGGTTTGAACTGAGAACCACTGCCAATTCCTCAACTGATAAAGCAGGATTTTCTTCAAGGACTGCTTCAAGAAGCTTTTCATCAAACTCAACTGGACGTCCGGTTCGATCTTCATCTTCAAGGATGAACTCTCCACCTCTGAATTTTTCAAACCATCTTCTGCAAGTTCTTTCATTCACACATTCCTCTCCATAAACTGAGTGAATGTTTCTAGCCGCTTTGGCTGCTGAGTTTCCTTTCTTGAACTCAAAGCATTATGTGCCTCAAATGATTCTTGGGTACTTCCATGTTATCAGGGTTTTAATCAAACAAAATTTTATTTTATTTTTTCTCTGAAATAAAATTTGATCAGTTAAAATGCATCTAAACATAAAAAATAATGTTCAGCTCCATTAGACATTATAAAATACTCTTTAAATTTCGTTCATTTTAACAAAAAGTTAAAATTCGAACAGAACTTATGGGATGACCTAATATATATATATATATATATATATATATATATATATATATATATATATATATATATCCAAATGAGAGAAAGAACAGATGAAGTAAAATACTGCAGTTCATAGGATTTACTTTTTAAAAAAGTGCTCAATACAAAGTATAGCAGTATATTACTATTATTTTATTTTAGATATTAGAACAATATTAATTTTGTCAACTAAATTAACGATATTATCATTAATTTTGTCAACTTATATCTAAAATAAAATAATAATAATAATATTATACACACACACACACACACAACACACACACAACACACACACACAACACACACACAACACACACAACACACACAACACACAACACACAACACACACACACACAACACACGCACAACACACACACACACAAACACACACACACACAACACACACACAACACACACACACACACACAACACACACACAACACACACAACACACACACACACAACACACACACACGCACAAACACACACACACACATACACAACACACACACAACACACACAACACACACACACGCACAAACACACACACACACACACAAAACACACACAACACACACACATATGTACAGCAACTTAGTTTTTAGAACTGAACAACCAGACTACTTGCACATACGATTTGGATATAGTGGTGAAGGCTTGTGTGGAACCAACCACAATTTTTGGCAAAGCTGAATATGGAGAACTGTGTGTCTCAAACTCACCAAACAACCCTCCCCAGGTTTCGAATTCTCGTAGACTGGTTGCTATCTGTCCTACTATTTACACCACTTGGGCAGTTTAGGGCACACTGAGCACCATTTCTTTGTATTCAGCTTTTACAATAATTGTGGTTGGTTCCACACAAGCCATCACCATTATAACCAAGTGAGTTAATATTCTGCGGGCTCGGTTCCAAGAACTGAGTTGCTGTACTTATGTGTGTTTGTGTGAGCGTAAAATTTCAGATAAGACTAAAAATATAATATAGGACAATATGAATAACAACCAAAGGAAAACCAATCTTAGCTGACATGTTTATCAAATATAACTTACATATTATCCAATATTACTGCACATGATTAATTTATAATGTGTGTATATATATAATTTCACCGTTATAAGTACATTAGATTTATATTTCCCGACTTATTATTTTTTTTATATTTGCACCCTTATATTATATTTCCACTCTGTGTTCTAGTTTAAGTTAATTGTTATAACTAAGGTATTTCATGTAAAAATAGAGAGTTATCCCCCTTGATATACTGCTTACTTTTGAATCCAAATTTAAATTTAAATGATTTAATTATTTATTTTATATTTTTTTAATTCTTCACCTTTGAAACTTAAGAATTTTAATGGTATAAATTATTAATAGTTAATTCTAATATTTTGTACCACAATAATTAAATAAACATGATTTAACACACAATTTTGAATCATCATCTCAAGGACCCGAACTCCATAATGGTTAGAACATATTTGCAGCTAATGATTGCAAGAATTGCATGAAACTCTGAGTCGTGCTATCAACATTGGACATTATGTATATTCAATAATATATATATATATATATATATATATATATATATATATATTTTGAACGATAAAAATTATTAGAAAAATCAATTAAAATCTTCAGACATACTGGGTTGTAGATTAATATTCTTATGCTTTTATTATTATTATTTCATTTATATTCCTCGACTAGTTTCGACCAACATGGCCATCATCGGGAGAGAAAAAAAATGTCTCTGCTTGCTATAGCAGTAAACTACAGAAATGAATGTCTTGTTGAAGAAAACGAACGTTTGTCTGTAGTTTTCATTTGTATTTTTATTGTTTATTTATTTATCTTTTTAACATTCCTTGTGTTGGTCAAACAGTCTCTTTTAAGTTGTCATTTGAGATAAGAGCTATATTCCCTTTTTTTTCCTCCAGTCAGTTCAGCAGTTTATTTGTGTTTGGGGAGGGGATGGTAAGTGTGTTTGTGTGTGTGTGTTTGTGTTATTTAGTTTAGTGTGTGTGTTATTTAGTTGTTTAGTCTCTGGTAAGTGTGTGTGTGTGTGTTATTTAGTTTTTAAGGGAGTGAGTGAGTATATGTGTTAGCTTGTATATTGCTGTGGGTGTGTGTTATCATTTGGCTCATTAGGAAAGTGAGTGAGTATGTTGTGTGTGGGTGTGTGTATAGGTGTGAGGCCTCAACACCTCCGTAAGCCTGTCTTTTTTCTATGGGTATGGAATGTGGGTAGGTTTTGATTTGTAGGGTTATGTGTTGCTACTATCTATATTGTTTAATTTATGGTTTAACCCGGCTGGAAACAGGGTTTTTAAAAATTATATATATATATATATAATTTTTAAAAGGTCTACCTGTTTCATGTTAGTAGTGATTTTAACTAAGATTTAGGTTTTTTAATTCTCTATGTATCGTTTTTCTTAATTTTACAACCCTAATTTTAGTAGAATTTTTTACTAGCATATTATCAACACTAACATCATCATAAGCCCTCAGATTATATACAATAAACAAACCCAGCAGGTCAGAAGACTCTGCAGAATCTAATGAGCCCATAGAAATATCAAAGTGATCATCAGAATTGTTCTTAAGCCACTGTTCATTACTGTGAATAAGAACAGATCTGCAGTTTAATATTATATCCAGTTCATCGTTGGAAATATTGGAATATTCTTTGGCAAACTCCAAAGCTAAGGTGAACAGGTCCTTGAAAATCAGTGGGTAAAAGTCCACAATATCAAATTGGATGAAAGAAGAGTTCATCTTATTATTAATCCCTTTAAACCAGTTGATGACATCTGTGGTACAAGCCCACTGTAAAAGTTGCTGTTTAATCTGATTCTTGACTTTATCGAGGATAACCTTGCTAAGTCTTCCAATTTCAATTCTGATAGGGTTGATAATCCTTGCAGGAAGTTTAGTTTCAAAATCTGGTTTATAATCTTTAATCAGAACATATGATTCCTTGGTACAAAGCTTACTTCCTCTATTGCTTATTTTAAGCCTGTCAGTAATAGTTTTACTAGCAGTATCAATTTCATCAACTAGCTTTCTGTAAATTTTAGTTAAATTATTTTTAAAAAATCATTATATTCTTTAGGATTAAACTTATAGAAATTAGCTATTTTATCAGATTTAACAAATACTTTGTCCAACTTATTGATATCTTTTACAATATTGTCTAAATGTCTCTGAAAATGATTCTTGTTTTTATGGAAAGAGATGCTTGATAGCTAAAAGATCATTTTCAAAACCATACAAGTGCTCAATTAGGGGTGCAGTTTTCGAACTTTTGAAGGCATAAAAATCAATTTTATTTGAAAACTCTTGATCTAGAAGGAAGAAATGAGTTTTTTACCATGTCATATGCCTGATAAAATCTTCAGTTTTTAAGACCAATTTTTCAAAATATTCCTGTTTGTTTGTATTGGGAATTTCTTTTTTGAGAAATTCCAAAATTGGTTTTATCCATGTTTTTGTTTTAATCTCAGATAATAAATAATATATATATATATATATATATATATTTTTTTTTTTTTTTTTTTTTAAGCGTATCACCCCAAGCAAGGCCGGTGGCCACTATCATGCATGGGGTTACAGAAGGGTTGGAGGAAGAGCAGATAGGAGTGGTAAAGGAAGGGATGTGGAGAAAGAGAAGAACGGAGGGTCGATCAAGACAGGGGGGTTACGGAAGATATAGAGTGAGAGCAGATAGGAATGAAAGATGTCAGGAAGTGGAGAAGGGAAGTGGATAGATCAAGGCAATTGGAGATGACGATTGACGCTACACTTAAACTGTTGGAGATTGTATTTGTCAGGGAAACAGTAATAGGGAAGGGAGTTCCATAGGCGAGATGTGCGAGACATGAAGCTATTGGAGTAGAAGAGACGTCTACACCTAACAGTTTCAACGGTGAAGGGGTGGGAACGGGATGCCAGCCTCGTAGGACGCTTAAATTCATGAGGCCTAGGGACAAGCGAAAGCAGCTCCTCGGAGCAATTACCATGGAAGTACTTGTAGAAAAGGCAGAGCGATGAAACATCGCGTCTGTGAGACAGCGACTGCAGACGAGATGACAGATCAGGGCCAATCACATTGCATATCCGTCTCTGGATTTTATCAAGAACCCTGAGGCAACACGCAGGGGCCCCAGACCATAAATGGCAGCAATTCTCCATTCAAGGGCAAATGGTAGACTTATAGACTTGGAGGATCGATTCCGGGGACAAGAATTTCCTGGCTCGGCACAGGGAACCAACTTTTCTTGCAGTGGATGATGCAATTGACTCGATGTATTTGTTCCATCTCAGATCAGCGGACAGCGTGAGACCGAGCAGCTGCAGAGAGGAGCTCTCGAGAAGTTGGTCCTCAGACATTCTGATGGGATGCAGGGATGGGTCCTTGTGGTGGTTAATGGAGAGCAGTTATATATATATATATATATATATATATATATATTCTGTTTATACATTATTTTTACGGATACAACTTATTTGAGTAAATTCTCTGTATTAATAAAACAGTATTAATTACATTTATCAGCCTGAATGTTCAAGAAATTTTATAGAAAATATGTGTTCTCCGACAGGAATCAAACCTGTGTTTATAAGGACACCATTATAGAGCCTACTATGTTGTTAAACAACTCAGGACAGTAAATGTAATTAATACTGTTTAATTAAAACAGAGCATTTACTCAAATAAGTTGTATCCATAAAAATAATATATAAACAGTAAACAGAATATATATTAAAATATTTGTTGGATTTAATACATTTCATCTAATATATATATATATATATATATATATATATATATATATATATATATATATATATATATATATATATATATACATGCATCTATCTATCTGATTTTGATCCTATATATCTCTCTATCATTTTCTATCTATTTATCTATCTCAATCTCTTCATATCTATGTATCTATATATGTATCTATCTATCTATCTATCTATCTATCTCTTCGTATCTATCTGTCTATCTAAATCTATCTGTCTAGCTATCTCAATCTCTTTGTACCTATCTATCTATCTGTCTCAATCTCTTCATATCTATCTATCTCAATCTATCTATCTATCTCAGTCTCTTTGTATCTATCTATTTCAATCTATCTATCTATCTATCTCAGTCTCTTTGTATCTATCTCAATCTATCTATCTATCTATCTATCTCAATCTCTTCATATCTATGTATTCATATATGTATCTATCTATCTATCTCTCTCTTCATATCTCTCTGTCTATCTCACTATCTGTCTAGCTATCTTAATCTCTTTGTACCTATCTATCTATCTCAATCTCTTCATATCTATCTATATCAATCTATCTATCTATCTATCTCAATCTCTTTGTACCTATCTATCTATTTATCTATCTATCTATCTATCTATCTCAGTCTCTTTGTATCTATCTATCTCAATCTATCTATCTATCTATCTATCTCAGTCTCTTTGTATCTATCTATCTCAATCTATCTATCTATCTCAGTCTCTTTGTATCTATCTATTTCAATCTATCTATCTATCTATCTATCTATCTCAGTCTCTTTGTATCTATCTATAGCAATCTATCTATCTATCTCAGTCTCTTTGTATCTATCTATTTCAATCTATCTATCTATCTATCTATCTATCTATCTATCTATCTATCTATCTGTCTGTCTGTAATATTTGCATACAGACAAAAATGATAAATCCTTCAATTATGCCTAGTTTCAGATGACAAATCAAAAAGAACACAAGAGTTAAAAACCTAAAAATTCCCCTTACAAACACTCAGTCTCTTTCTCTTTCTCTGAAAATTGAAAGCAAACCTTTCCCGCCTCATGGTAAAGTGTCCATCTGATTTTGGGAGCCATGTGTAAAGATTCTATTTGTTGTCCAAGTGTCCTTGGACATTAAGACATTAACTCTGGCTGCTTGAAGAACCGTTTTGGTTCACTAGAGCTTCCAAGTCAAAGATGTTTAGCATAGCATTTAATCATGATACCGACTGGGAATTCTTTGGTTTCCTGGCTGAATGGCTGGTTAGATGACTGGACTAGCCCCATCCGGGGGAGGCCAGGAATACCATTGGTTCATTGCTTTGTAGGACATAAAAAATGGACAGAGGAGTTGTTGGTGGGGTAGATTAATGTATTATTAAAGGATTTCAGAGTTTGTTGAAAATAAAAGAGGGGGAGAAAGAAAAAGTGTAGAAGAAGGAAAATGACAGAAAAAGGAGAGAAAAAGACAAGGAAAAAGAATACTAGAATGAAGATGTGATGAAGAAATTGGGGCAAAGAGGAAGGATAGAATAACAACACAAAGAAAGAAAGAGAGAAATATAATG
>OZ038516.1:32731060-32743560 GCA_964036315.1 Acanthosepion esculentum
CTAACCATTCACTCGTTCTGCTGTTCCCAAGATATTGTCAATTATCTACCACAATCTAAAATACCTCATGTGTGGGTGCTGTGTTATCGGTAGGCTATTATGGTAGCCTGAATGACTTTTCCCCACTAACCATTCACTCGTTCTGCTGTTCCCAAGATATTGTCAATTATCTACCACAATCTACACTTACCTTTACCCATACCATAAGAATGTGAATTGTTTCAGTAGAAAAGATTTGTGTCAATAGTTAGCAAGGCAGTGGTTAGCCTACCATTAAAAATTTCCCATACTAACAACTTCACATAAACCACAGGATTTAAGGTTCACATTTTATATCTGGGCTATAAGACAGTGTCCTATTTGGGTGGGAGGGATTTTAAGGTTAAAGGTTGCCTTGTATGCTAACATATACAGTAATATCATCAACTGGAAGCAATACACCAGTTTTCATTCAGAAAATGAGTTTCATTCATTATTTGTAAAGTTGTATTACTCTTGCATAACATTGCAAGAGTAGACATTGCAAAATACTGACAAAAAAAACATTTCTTTTCTGAATATGGAAGTTTTTAACTCATTTGTACAATTCTTTCATCCTTGCACTTTCAGATTTTGAAATTCCAATTTTCAAATATTTATAACATTTTCTGACTGGCAAACTGTACATCAATTCTGATGAGGTTAAAAACAGATGAGGGCTTTTTTCACCTTAAAACTCAAATAATTCTTCATTGGGATTTTATTGATGAAAATGAAGGAAACTATTACTTTAACTTAATTTACAAATGAACATCAAATATGAGTCAATTATATCTCAACAAAAACTTTCTTTCCAATCTATTTTCCTTATAAGCTTTCAACATCTTTACTAAATGAGAAAACTCGATGAAATTGTGATATCTCTTTACTTATGTCAAGTCTCAATACATTTTCCTATATAAACTCTTATACTTTGTTAAAATGGCCTTCGTCAGAATTCAAATGAGTCAATGTTCAAATGTTACCATTCAGCAAATAAACTCGATGAAATTGTGATATCTCTTTACTTATGTCAAATCTCAATACATTTTCCTATATAAACTCTTATACTTTGTTAAAATGGCCTTCATCAGAATTCAAATGAGTCAATATTCAAATGTTACTATTCAGCAAATAAACATGTTTTTGTTGTTGCTTTTTCTTTTCTGATAAACCCAGATAACGTTTTTGGTTTATCTCAGTCCATCTTTTCATAATTAATTTCAACTGAAATTAATAAACATTCTTATCTTGGCCGTCTTTATTGCCTTTTAAGGAATCTTAAAGTAAATTAAAATGATAACATTCAACACAACTCAGAACGGAACAATGTAACTTAATACAATAAATTACTATATTTATATATATGTACGAAATGTATATATATATATATATAAGATATACATATAGATAAATATTATATATAAAAAATATCTATATATATAAATTAAAATTATTAACTAAAAATAAATATATTTCTAAAATATTTAAATCAAATAAACTAGTGTAGCTTCCCTGTGTTCTTGCTATATCCTGATATCACAGGTAGTATACATTACTGTATATATATATATATATATATATATATATACATATATATATATATATATATATGATCGACTCTCCCGTCAAATTCGACGTATGAGGGTCAGGCAGATTAGTTCCTAGAAACTGAAAGCCCGACACCGACACATGAGATTTGATTATAGTGGTGAAGGCTTTGTGCAGGGCCATCCACACTTTTTGGAGGGACAAATACAGGGACCTGGTGCAGCGAATGCCACAAGGTCCCCAAATGACCCTCCGCAGGTTTTGAATTCAGAGTTGTCCTTCTCCTAGACCAGTTGCCCTCCAAGGCTATAGAACCCAGTCTGTCCTGCTATTTACCCATAGTTGGAGGGAGAAGAAGAGGATTCATACCTTTCCAAAGGGTATTAGCATGTAAGTGAATGTAATGGATTCGACTGGAATTCAAACCCGGCACACCGATTCCTCAACCCAAGCCGTCATCCATTACTCCACCGTGCATCCGTATATATATATACTATTTACATTATTCAAACTATAGTCCTCATCTTTGTCACCATATTTATTACAACGTTTTTGGCCGTTGTACTCTCCGACCTTCTTCAGGTGGTTGGAATGTCAAACTGAACCCTTTATTTCACTCACTGGCATAAATTGTTCTAGTTCCACATGCCATGTCTAATGGATATCAGTTATCAGTTATCTTCTGTTAATTCCCCTCTCCAAGTTCTCCATTGATCTCACAACTCTTTGTGTCCTGTCACTGGATCTAACCAATGCCTTTATCCACTGTGCCATGTTTCCTTAAGAACATCTTTGTATGAATTTCTGGGACATAAACTCAATGTCTTCAGCACCTTCATTTTTTTACCAGTGCTCATATTGCAATTTTTGCTGTTATCATCGCATGTTTTTTTACCAGAGCTCATAATGCAATTTTTTTGTTGTTATTATTGCTTTCCTCTGGCACTCCTTATTACTGGTTCCCATATTGTATTCCTTTCTATACTTGGTTGGCTCAGGAGATTTTTGGGGCCTATCATACATGCTGATTCCCTTAAGTTTACAAATTTTCCAATGATGTTCTTCATTCCAGAAATTCATACACAGATGTCCTTAAGGACATATGGCACAGTGGATAAAGGCATTAGTTAGATCTAGTGACAGGACCCAAAGAGTGTCAGTTCAATACCTGGTTAAGGCGGTGGAGAACTTGGAGAGGGGAATTAACAGGAGATAACTGATAACTGACATCCATTAGACATGGCATGTGAAGCTAGAACAGTCTACCCCACTTTAGCAAAATAAAGGGTTCAGTTCGACATTCCAACCACCTGAAGAAGGCCGGAGCATACAACGGCTGAAATGTTGTAATAAATATGGCAACAAAGATGAGGAATAATGTAAATAGTGTACATAATACCTCATCTCAGAAATATAGACATACATATATATGTGTGTGTGTGTGTGTGTGTGTGTGTGTGTGTGTGTGTAAGTTTTATTGGTCGTGATCTGGCATCCCACTGCCATAATGAATCTTCCCTGTACCTGTTCTATAAATACTTTCACTGGAATTATTCTGATGAACTTCCTTCCATGGTAATCATTGAAAATATTCATTGGGGTTTTCATTTTTAAATGTTGTTATTTTTATTCTCCACCCCCAAAAGACAAACTGTGTATATGGGAACTAGTTAAGACTATACAGAGACTTTGAGATATTATGGTAGATGTAGTAAGAACGGTAAGTAAGAATGTTTTGTTTTGGTGTAAGGCAGACTGTGGGTTGTTTGGGTTGGTAATCGTGTCGAGCTAAGTTTTTAGATGAGACAGATTGAAGACCAGCCTTCCCCTATCCCCACTTCAGGCCTTTTACTTTCCTCTATGTACCTAGACTTTAAGAGCAGCACTAGATTGGCAGCAAGGTTTCATCATTTTACAGTTGAAACGGGTAGGTGTACCTGTAAGTTCTATGCTAACAGTTTCTTCTTCTCTCACACTTCTTGCTTGTGGAACTCTCTTCCAGATTTAATCTCCAAAAATTGAAATGCTATATCACCATTATCTTCTTTTTAATTCTTATTTTTTTATTCTTCTCCCCAATTTTTTTCCTTTTCTCATATTCATTGACACTCAGTAACCTAGTACATCTTGGTGGCTTTATTACCTTGCTCAGGGTAAAATGATCAAAAAATAAATATAAGATATAAAAGTGGTCAACACTGAGTGACAACAGTCTGTTTCATGCTTGAATAAATTCTTCTGGACATGCGTGATGTTTAGGCTTGACCCAGAAGTGAAGTATGTAACACTGTTGTAGCATAGCTACAGACAATAATGGGTATGCCTCCATTCGCATAAATACAGTAATGAATACTGTATGTTGGTCTGCAATTGGAGATTCATTGTGGAATTCACTTGACTCACTTCTAGCAGTTGACTACTACTTCTATATGCTGGTGAATCTTATAGGTGTTGTTCTTGTCCTAAGAATTATTGTTCATTACCAAACTTCATGTGATTATTCTACTCAGTAAGAAAGTTAGAAATTAATTTTTGGACTTCAAAGAATTAAAACTAAAATAAATAGACATTATACATCTAAATTATTTAACCAAACCTGCCTGAATAAAAATGTGCTGCCTATATATATGTATATATATATATATATATATATATATATATATATATATTTAAAGACATTTATATATATTATGTTTAACATTCTTTTTATAGATACAAGTATTTAAGCAAATGCTCTGTTTTATAATAAACAGTATTAAATAACATTTACCGGCCTGAATGTCCGAGAAATTTTCATAGAAAATTTTTGCTCTCCGACAGGAATCGAACCTGTATCCTATACGGAACCATCATTTCGCGTGATGTGCCTTAACCTTTCGGCCACAGAGCAGCGTCTGGTTAGCAAGGTCGATTTTACTATCTTTAAATTTAAATCTTCCATGAATCTCTTCTATTCATATCTGCTCTAGCGTATCAAATGTAAACAAATGACGTCATATATTTTAGAATTGGACATAGTCCGACAATTTATTTAAAGACATTTATATTATGTTTAACGTTCTTTTTATAGATACAAGTATTTAAGCAAATGCTCTGTTTTATTCAGGCCGGTAAATGTTATTTAATACTGTTTATTATAAAACAGAGCATTTGCTTAAATACTTGTATCTATAAAAAGAACGTTAAACATAATATATATAAATGTCTTTAAATAAATTGTCGGACTATGTCCAATTCTAAAATATATATATATATATATATATATATTGCATAAATCCAAATTTGCCTCATTTGAATGAGGTAAATTTTGATTTCTATTCTTTGTAATTTATATGCTCTGTTATGATAAACACATTGAGCTCTTTTTGTGGATCAGTTTTAATATTTTATATTATTAGGATCCACTTGGATTATACACCAATGGATTATTACCTTTCTCTCTAAACACACACACACACACACACATATATATATATATTTGTACAATTTACATTATTCGGACTACTGGCCTCATCTTTGTCGCCATATTTATTACAATGTTTCGGCCGTTGTACGCTCTGACCTTCTCCAGGTGGTTGGAATGTTGAACTGAACCCTTTATTTCGGTCACTGGGGTAGCCTGTTCTAGTTCCACATGCCATGTTTAATGGATGTCAGTTATCTCCTGTTAACTCCCCTCTCCAAGTTCTCCACTGCCTTAACCGGGTATTGAACTCACACTCTTTGGGTCCTGTCACTGGATCTAACTAATGCCTTTATCTACTGTGCCATGTGTCATGGCACAGTGGATAAAGTGGAAAATTTGGAGAGGGAAATTAACAGGAGATAACTGATAACTGACATCCATTAAACATGGCACATGGAACTAGAACAGTCTACGGCCAAAACATTCTAATAAATATGGCGACAAAGATGAGGACAATAGTCCCTAAATGTAAATAGTGTACATAATACCTCATCTCAGAAATATAGACATATATATATATATATATATATTCAGAATATTTAGATTTAACCTGTAAGTCAGTGTTTTCATTTACATTCATATTAACCAACCAATAATAGTGAATGTTCAAAAGCTACTTAGAGTGACAAAATATAGGAAGTTGTGAAGAACCCCTATTCGCCCATGTTGTGAAAGTATTTGGCACATAAAAATGACAAAAATTATAATAACAAAAATAAGTATATTAATTTCACTTTTTTTTATTTGATTCATTCATTGGCCTTTTTACATTTCTTATTTAATATTTTAATCTTTGTATTTTTTATGTGAAATTCTAATCACAATGTAGGCTTTATTGACTTTGTTACTTCCCTTAGGTCACTCTTCAAAGAGAAGTTTCTTTTTAATCTTTCTGTGGTTCACAGAAAAATTATATTTACTTCTCTGATTTTTATTTTTTCCACTATTGTAAATTTCACAATTGTCTTTATTCCAAGGTCAAGGAAATAATATATATTTAAATAAATACATATACAAGAATACATGTTTTCCTATTGTTTGGTGATTTTCTAAGCATAGCTTAGATGTGGCGCAAGGTCAGAAGTATGGGGCACTCACTGAAGCTCAAACTCACTACTCAGTTGTAACTGATCTAACAAGGCAAACTTGTTAACCATTACACCATGTGCCCACGACTACTATCACCAAGCCGCTCAAACTGAAGCATTAGAAGCCGGATCAAGCAATGATATATACATATGATAGAAATTGTAAGGAGGATTTGATAATTATAATTATTAATTCATTGAGTCTGAAAGCGGCTTGGTGATAGTAGTCGTGGCTCCTGGGGGCACAGTCCTATGGTTACAGAGAATTTCAGTTGAGTTCCACTACGGAATATGTGAGCAAGCGGCGCTATATTGAGTCTGATTTGCTATCTCTTCATCACCGAGGCCCATTGGGACAGCTGGTATGATGTTTGCTTGACAATCTAACTGTCAGGGTTTCAATTCTCGGTAGTGGAGGCTCACTGCTGATGAGTCCCAAATATAGGATGAAACGGGCATCCAGTGCTCGCTGCATTCTGTTGGGGTTTCTTTCAGACTCAATGAATTACTTAATATATATATATATATATATATGTATATATTAGGAAAATCAATGACAAAGTGGTAAAAGTTTTGCATGACAAATATAGTCCTTTAGGACTCCATTGGATATAATTGATGTTTACATTGATTTTATCATATACATGCATGAAGGAGAGGGATGCTGAAATTTTAAATCTAAATTTTTAAATTAAAATTTTTTTTAAATTATGTGTTTGGGTAAACATATAGTCTAGGCAATGAGAGTAGGAACTATTAGAATAGAATTTACAGTTACATCCATCTATTTCAACAGTAAAATGATGAAACCTAACTGCCAATCTAGTACTAGACTTAAATTCATTAAGTTTAGGTACCAAATAGGAAAGCTCATCATAACAATCACTAGAAACATACTTATAGAAAAGGTACAGGGAAGATATGTTATGGCAGTGGGTAGGGGTCTGAAGCTGAGATGCTAGATCAAGACTGATAACATTGCAGATTCATTTTTGGATTTTGTGAAAAAGCTCAAATAAAAGAATAAAGATAAGGTAATTTTTTTCTTTACCTAAAACCAAGATATACTTACTCTTTCGTTTGTGATAGATTTAAAAAAAATTAAATATTTATCTACTTGCAATTTATCTACTTGCAAGCGTATGAGCTGAAGGGTAATTTTCCAAGATAAGAATTTGATTTGGGAGAGCTGAAAGGAAAACAAAGTGACATTTGATAGCAAGGGTCAAGATCTGTGGTCATCAAAAAGCCTAAAAAATCAAATGTCATTCATTTGAGATTAAATATTTTTTATATCTCATACAGGCCTGCAGTCACAAATACTCTTTTTTATCTAATTTATATATCCATATATATATATATATATATATATATATATATATATATATATATATATATGTAAAAATTTCAGATAGAGTATATCTGTAAAAGACAATAAGAAAAAGAACAAAAAGAAAACTTATCTTATTCATCTTTTGAGAGACTTGCCTTGATTAAGTCCCTCAGAGGATGAAACAGCTAAGATAAGTTTCTCTTTATATATATATATATATATATATATATATATATATATATATATATATATATATGTGACAGAGAGAGAGTCTGGGAAACACACACACACACACACGTATATTTTTTTTTAATTGAAATTGGAGTAGATCTGAGTAGCGGTACTTATATCAGAGCATTTTGTTTACTCATGGGAAATCTGATCTAGGGCAGAAGTTGTACCCAATGGAATCTGGGTCATTAGAAGACAATGAAAATCGTCAAAATAATTTTTATCGGTTAAAAATTGAAATACAGCTTAGTAAGCTATAAGGAACTTTGGAATTCACATGATTTTGGTTGAAGCAGACAGAACCCCGTGATAATCGCATGCAAAGTAGTAGGGCCAAGGGTCAGTTATGACCAGACGGGTTTTTCTATATAAATGCATAGTTATGCTGACAAAGTGAGAGATGGGAGAAAATTCTTGGCAAGACTGGAGAAGAGAATTAGCCCGGGCAAGAGTTAGGCTAGAGACAGTGGAGAGTCAAGTTGGAGACTCAAGGAGGAGAGGAAGTAACGTCAGAGATTGGAATGAGGCATCCATTAACATGTACTGTTGATATAAGTACTGCTGCTTCTGCTACCATGAATATTACTACTACTGTTACTACTGCTGAGGAGGAATGCCACTATAAGCTTTAAGCCCCACACAGAAATCTTATCCCTCTATTGCAAGAGTTGTATATCATTCTGAGATGTTTTAACAATAAAGTTAATCACAATACACTCTCCCTCTGTCTAGAATCCAGTGTATGAGTTTTTACGTCAAATACTTTTCTTTTCTGTAACCCGTTTCTTTTCTATACTATTCTTTTCTGCTATATAAAAGACATTAACAATTCAACCATTAAATAGTTGTTTGTCCGGCTTTCTGCAGATATTAATTTTTTTTTTGCTGCATTCTAAATTTCTTAGCACAGACTCTCCAGCCATGTCTACATCTTCAGTCGACCGTGAATGGATGAACATCACTTCTGCTTTCTGGATCAAACCAATCACAACGTGTGCAGGAAACAGGATTAAAACAGTGGGCAGCTCGAATGATCTACGGATGCTCAGGGGACCTACGGCCACTCCCTTAAGTTCGGTTAGGACTGTGTAGACACCTCAACCCAGAGAGTAAAACATCGGAGGTTGAGGGGCTGGGGCGAAAGTGTTATATATATATATATATATATATATATATATATAACTGATATGACTGTGTAGTTGGTAGTTGGGCAGCAATCCTTCTTTTATACAAGTTTCATTAAATACATCTGACAAGGTACTGTGGTTATGTTGGATGGACTTGATAATTTACTGTACATACTTGCATATCATGTGACTTTTGAAGCCCTAATTTTGAAGCTAATTTTAAAGGGGTTGCACCATACACATGATATAAAATTAGCATATGTATTGCTGGCCCTAACTATGCTGTTTACCAAACTATATATCCACTTACTGTAGTTAAATGAGTTTCAGAATCAGGTCTTCAAAGGTCACATGAAGTGCAAGTATATATGGTAGGTTCAGAAAAGATGAAAATTATAAGAACACAAGAAAAACTTCGAAAAAATAAACTGCAGTACATTGTCAGTAAAAGAGGGATTCCTGCCCAAATACACAATTATCTCTCTCTTTCTCTCTCTCTCTCTCTCTCTCTCTCTATATATATATATATATATAAATAAAGAACAGTAAGATATATAATCCAATGTTCTTATAGATATTTTTATTTTTACAAAATAGTGCTCAATGTAAATTTACAGAGCATTAATATATATATATATATATATATATATATATATATGTAAAGGGAAGAGGTTATAGTAGTCCCAACGAGAGAAAAGTGTGTATATTAAAAAGAAGAGAGAAACCGCAAACGTTTTTGTTTGCATTGTGGATTTTTTAAAATATATATTATGATTTATTTTCCATAATTTACACGTATTTCCAGTCCCACGGCCTTCATCAGGCAAGGAGTGGATATTTCCACATATTATTAAAAGGAATTAATTCTTCTTATGTTTTTCGATGTTAAAAATTCTGATATTAGACATTCTCTTTTTTGTGTGTTAGTGACCCAAATGTCTTCCTTGAACTGGCAGTGAAAAAGTTTTGGGTGAAGGTTAATAAGTTTTTAAAGACAACTGACAAGGTACTGTGAGTGTCTAAAACTGTCCAAATGATCTATATTTTTTTAATACTTTCAGCTATTCTATTAGCCATAATCAAAGATTGTTTTTTTTAACTGAATATATTAAATTTATAATATCTTTAGGGATGGGAATGATTTTTTTAATCATTATCCCCCATGCAAGACAATAAAGCCACTAAGCCAATAGAAGAGTATTCAGGAAAAACAGTAGATAATGATTGCATTTAAATATTTTAAGATCAAAGTTGGCCAGAAAGCATGAAGCCAGAAGTGAGTTCCATAAGTGAGAAGTGTGAGAGAAGAAACTGTTAGCATAGAACTTACAGTTGCATCTAGCCATTTCAAGCATAAAATGATGAGACCTAGCTGCCAATCTAGTACTGCACTTAAATTCATAAAGTCTAGGTACCATAGAGGAAAGTTCATCAGAACAATTACCATGAAAGTATTTATAGAGAAGGTGAGAGAAGAAACTGTTAGCATAGAACTTACAGTTGCATCTAGCCATTTCAAGCATAAAATGATGAGACCTAGCTGCCAATCTAGTACTGCACTTAAATTCATAAAGTCTAGGTACCATAGAGGAAAGTTCATCAGAACAATTACCATGCAAGTATTTATAGAGAAGGTGAGAGAAGAAACTGTTAGCATTGAACTTACAGTTACATCTAGCCATTTCAAGCATAAAATGATGAGACCTAGCTGCCAATCTAGTACTGCACTTAAATTCATAAAGTCTAGGTACCATAGAGGAAAGTTCATCAGAACAATTACCATGCAAGTATTTATAGAGAAGGTGAGAGAAGAAACTGTTAGCATTGAACTTACAGTTACATCTAGCCATTTCAAGCATAAAATGATGAGACCTTGCTGCCAATCTAGTACTGCACTTAAATTCATAAAGTCTAGGTACCATAGAGGAAAGTTAATCAGTACAATTACCATGAAAGTATTTATAGAGAAGGTGAGAGAATAAACTGTTAGCATAGAACTTACAGTTACATTAAACCAATTCAACTGTAAATTGATGAGACCTTGCCAATTTAGTACTGCGCTTAAATTCTAAAAGTTTAGGTACAAAAGCGAAGATCTCATTTGAACAATAAACATGAAAGTATAATAAAGGCACACGGTGGCAACTTTACGATGGTAGAAAAGTGACTGAAACCATGATGGAAGAATCTGTTGCTAGATTAACTGCTGAGAAAATTGGTTCACTGTATCCTGCTAGACATTTTTCCTCTCCAGAATCTGTCTTACACATCTATAAGTCTACCGTCTCATCACCACTTTTTTCCTTTTTGTTTACTACAGTATTTATTGTAAAGACACAGGAAAGCAACTATACAGTGGTGGGGATATGAATAAAGCTGAGATGCCAGGTCAAGTCCAATATTATTGCTGATTCTTCTTTGGATTTTATCAATAAATCTCTAAATATATAGCAAGAACACTGAAGCATATGTGACAGCAATATTCTAATCATTGATGAATGGTAAAATTTTCTAGCAACCACAGTGAACCAAATTTCTTAGCAGCTGAACTAGCAATGAATTCAGTATAGTTTTTTCCACTTCATGTCAGCCGAGGGTGATAACCCAAGCAGGCACAAGGGGCCGCTCTCCTGGAGGTTGGCATCGCCCAGACTGATGGAAAAGAGAAAGTGGTCAGATGATTAACAGAGAGCAGTTCTCTTTTAGAGGCATTAAAATTAACATGCCATCTTTTGTCCTAGTTAACAGCAGACTGTAGGTTGTTTTTGAGATCAGCTGCTAATTTGACTTTATCAAATTGATCAGACTTAGTATTGAGACAGGAGTAAAAGTTTGTGTAATCAGCACGGTGGGGTAATGGATAACGGCTTGGATTGAGGACAGTATTTACATTAGTCGGACTATTGTCCTCATCTTTGTCGCTATATTTGTCACAACGTTTCGTCCGTTGTACGCTCCGGCCTTCTTCAGGTGGTTGGAATTTCGAACTGAACCCTTTATTTCGATCACTGGGGTAGACTGTTCTAGTTCCACGAGCCATGTTTGATGGATGTCAGTTATCAGTTATCTCCTGGTAATTTTCCCCTCTGAAAGTTCTCCACTGCCTGAACCGGGTATTGAACTCACACTCTTTGGGTCTGTCACTGGATCTAACCAACGACTTTATCCACTGTACCATGTGTCCGAAACGTTGTGACAAATATAGCGACAAAGATGAGGACAATAGTCCGACTAATGTAAATACTGTACATAATACCTCATCTCAGAAATATAGACAGACTTTGGATTGAGGAATCGGAGAGCCGAGTTCGAATTCCAGTCGATTCCATTACATTGACTTACGTGCTAATACCCTTGGGAAAGGTGTGAATCCTCTTCTTCTCCCTCCAACTATGGGTAAATAGCAGGATAGACTGGGTTCTATAGCCTTGGATGGCAACTGGTCTAGGAGAAGGACAACTCTGAATTCAAAACCTGCGGAGGGTCGTTTGGGGATCTTGTGGCATCCGTTGCACCAGGTCCCTGTATTCGTCCCTCCAAAAAGTGTGGATGGCCCTGCACAAGCCTTCACCACTATAATCAAGTCCTGTGTGGCTGTTGGGCTTTCGGTTTCTGGGAGCTGATCTGTCTGACCCTCATACGTCGAGTTCGACAGGAGAAGCATAATAATAATAATCAGCATAGAT
>OZ038516.1:32748560-32763560 GCA_964036315.1 Acanthosepion esculentum
ATACATATATACAAATAAATACATGTGCACATACACACATATGTATACATATATTTTAATATATATATATATACATACATACACATGCACACATATATATGTGCACACACATGCACATATATACATACATATATTTGTATATATGTTTTTTTTTTTTTTAAGCTTAATACCCCAAGCAAGGCTGGAGGCCACTAGCACGCAAGGGGTTACAGAAGGGTTGGAGGAAGAGCAGATAGGAGTGGTAAAGGAGAGGATGTGGAGAAAGATAGTGGATCCATCAAGGCAAGGGGGTTACAGAAGATTTGGAGCGAGAGCAGATAGGAATGAAAGGGGAAAGGATGTGGAGAAGGGAAGTGGATAGATCAAGGCAACTGGAGATGTCGATTGACGTTACACTTAAATAGTTGGAGATTGTATTTGTCAGGGAAACAGGAATAAGGAAGGGAGTTCCAGAGGCGAGATGTGCGAGACATGAAGCTATTGGAGTAGAAGAGACGTCTACATCTATATCCATATATAAAAAGTATCATTTTTTTGTCTTCCGAAACAATTATTCTAAGTTACATTGTGCCTATATATATATATATATATATATATATATATATATATATATATATAAAATATATGGTACAGTTCAATTTATATTACAATGAATCTTTCATACAAAAAGTATATTAGTAAAGTTAATGATACAAAATGGCGAAATCCCTTCACTAACAAAACTTTAAAGGTGCATTAACCCACTAATCATGCTTTTGATGTCTCTGTATTGATACCGTAAATTGCACCAGTATGGCCGTCTGTTCAAATTTTTTTCTTTTGTTTTAGATGCACTGAATATTGGTTTCTATGCTTTTTAAATCTGGGTTCCTTATCCATTTATATGTTTATAATATAAAGGAAATATTTAGAAGGTATACTTATACTAATGAATTTAATTTCTTGCCCTTTCTTATGCTCATACAACACCACACCACATTATAACCATTTACTTTGAGTGGCTTTGGACATTGTATTGGGTTTGTTTCCTTGGTCTTTTGAACAGGAGTAGGGGTTTATCCATTGTTTAGGACTGGGTTTTCATTTCCTTCTAAAGACTTTTCCTTCTGTTTCACTTTTGGTGGCATCTTGTATCATGGTGGAATTTTTCCTTTGATTGGTGTGGTGCCTTTTACTTTGTAACCCTCTACCTCGAGTGGCTCTTGGGGCTTGTACAAGGTGAATATCATTGCATGAAAAAAACTTATTTCTAAAGATTTTTCCTTGTTTCACTTCTGGTGGCCTCTTGTATCTTGTTGGCATTATCTCTCTGCTTGGGGTGGTGCCTCTCACTTTGTAACCCTCTATCTCGAGTGGCTCTTGGGCCTTGTACAGGGTGAATAGCATTGTGTAAAAAAACTTCTTTCTAAAGATTTTTCTTTCTGTTTCACTTTTGGTGGCATCTTGTATCTTGGTGGCATTATCTCTCTGCTTGGGGTGGTGCCTCTTACTTTGTAACCCTCTATCTTAAGTGGCTCTTGGGCCTTGTACAGGGTGAATAGCATCGTGTAAAAAAAAAACTTCTTTCTAAAGACTTTTCCTTCTGTTTCACTTTTGGTGGCATCTTGTATCTTGGTGGCATTATCTCTTTGCTTGGGGTTGTGCCTCTTACTTTGCATCCCTCTATCTTGAGTGGCTCTTGGGCCTTCTACAGGGTGAATATCATTTTATGAAAAAAAAATTAGTATAAGGAAAAAAGAAGTTTGGTCTGTCAAGCTCTATATACTGTTGCAGGACAGGCTGATTAATAATTTTACATCTGTTATTATCTGTACAGCAAACAATACTTTAATGTGAATTCAGGTAAACAAACAAAACCAGTTATAGATTTTTAAAAATAATAAATGTATTAACAAAATATGTTTAGAGGAAAGAAAGGAACTTTATCATTTGAAGTTCCAAGTCCCTACACAATCTTGTCTCTGAGGTACTTATATAGGAAATAAACCCTATTTTGAACACAACTATATGCCCATATATCTATCATAGTAAAACATGACCAAACTTTATTTTCTACCCAATAACAGACAATATTTATAAACCTGCAAAAAAAAGATTCCAAAATACAACATACACTGTTTAAATCAATATCTATTGGTTAGAAATTAACATCACAATGTGAAATATTTAACCAATCAGAGAAAACTAAAACCCTATTTTTTTCAAGCCAACTTTCTGGAAAAATCTTTTATAAAAACCCACAGATTTCAACTTTCAGAAATGAGAGAAGTGTCTGTCTTCAAACTAAACAACAGTAGACATATCTTCACACCATGGCTACATAGCTTTTTCTTTCCTCAGTGCTTGTTGAATGAAATCAGTAATTTTGTCTGTTAATAGGTACAAAATAAAGTCTGGGTGAGTGTTAATATATTTCTTTTTACTAATATTCACGCAATACAAGGCCTAAGGGCCACTCAAGGTAGAGGCTTACTGTGTAGAGTTGTATTAGAGTAAGAAAGGGCAAGAAAATAGGAAAGATAGATAGGTAATTCTAGACTTAAAGAAGTCATGATTTAATTAGCAAATAAAATGTCAGAGTTCATGCAGTATAGATTTGAAGGAGACATTAGAAGGAACCGGAAATCCAATCCTAAACATGAAACAAGGGATGGACCTCTACTCCTGTTCAAAAGACCAGCGAGGAATGTGAACTTGTATGGCTATGTAACTCTATTGGAACAAGGGTTTTTCCAATATATATGTTACTTATTTGTTCCATATCCTATCATTCTGTTTGATTCTAATCAATATTTGATCCCAAATTATGTTTATAATCTTTTAATTTAAAGTCTGCTCTGAAGAGAATTCCATCTTTGTTATTATATTAGGTAAAATAAAATTATTTTATTCTAGGTGCAAAAGGATATTAACATTGTCTAATCAAAATATATTAGCAGAGGTCTCATACTTTTCGGCCTCCATGACATCAAACTTTCTCTCTTATTGGCTCATCCAAGAGTCATCATTTCTTGACTAGGATTCTAACATATCTTCTGCATGATTGCAAGAATCCTTTTATTCAATCCTATGTACAAATTCTGACTAATTGGGATCTGTTTATTTTTTTTTTGTCAGTTTGTGTTTTGGCCAATCAGAGAGGTATATTCCATTTTGCCCTTAACCATTATTCAAAGTATTCATTCAGAATGGTGGTTTTCATTTATAGCCAATGAGAAACGTAGTTTTCATTTGGCTCTAGACTTATGTTTATTAAAATTGTTAATTTTATCACCTCCATTTTGGGTTTACCTCTTATTCGTTGTTCCAAGTTATTTTGTAAGTTTTCATTTTTCTTTTCAAGTCCAGTTTGAGTCTACTTAAATTTACTTGTCCCCCAAAAAATGTTACTGGGTTATAAATATTTTAGGTAAGTCCTTGGATGAACATATTTATATAAGACTAATAATACTAAAAAAAGTATATAAGTTAAGTGGTTGAATAATGGTATATAATTTCTTCTTCTTTTTTTTTTTTTTTTTAATCATTTCACCCCAAGCAAGACAATAAAGCCTCAATATGCAAGGGTTTACTGGGTATTAGAGAATATGACCAAAATACTATTTAGGAGTGATAACAATAAAAGAATAAGAATTAAGAAGACAGTAGATAATCATTGATATTGCATATGAATTTTTGCAGATCAAAGTTGACCGAGAAGCAAGAAAGCAGAATATAGTTCCACAAGTGAGAAGTGTGATAGAAGAAACTGTTAGCATAAAACTTACAGTTGCATCTAAACATTTCAACTGTAAAATGATGAGACCATGCAGCCAAATTAGTACAGTGTAACCCGGATATAAGAGACTTCTTCTCCAGTCCCGACAACTCTCTTATATCCGGGTTACACTGTAGTATACATACATTAATAAAGACCTTTTAGTACTATGCTTACATTCATAAAGTCTAGGTACCGTAGGAGAAAGTGATATTTATTCTGTATAATTTACAGAAATGTGGCACAAGGCCGAAGCGGGGATTGGGGAAAAAGAGACGGTCTTCTTCTGTCTTAACTATAACTTAGCTAGCCGCAAACACTGACCCAATCGTACGAACAATATTCCTTACACCAAAACAACACATTCATACGTACCGTTCTTACTACAACCACCATAATACCTCACTGTCTCTATGAAAATACTAACTAGTCCCCATATTTACAATTCAATGTCTGTGGGGGGAGGGGAATAAAATAACAATTCTAAAAAATTAACCCCAATGAGTATTTACAAAATGAATACAAAATATTTACAAGAAACTAAAGAAAAATAATATTAGTAAATAAAACCCCCACAATAACTAAATGTGGCAGAAATACCAGTTCACTGACCGAAATCAATGCGGGACTATAATAGTATAAAACATTCATCCATCCCAAGCACACACACTGACACGCACTCATTCAAACACAACAACAAATACGAAAACACTCCCACGAAACGAAAGGCGCCCCGCATCCTACCTGCGAACTGACATCACTAACCACCTAACAAGGGAGGGGATGGGGAATTAAACTTAAAGAAAAATAGGGACAGAAAAAAAGGGAGCCAAATGAGCATACATACCCTAGCTAAGTTAACTGGAAAAAGAAAACTAAAGCATCAAAAATAAAACCTAAACTAGCCTAGTTTTGGGATGGGTTGCCTTAGTTCAACCCAGGAAGAGCAATACAGTACAGTAGAGGAAAGTTTGTCAGAACAATTACTATGAAAGTATTTATAGAAAAGGTATAAAAAGTTATGACAGTGAGAAAAAAATTTATGACAGAGAAAAAGTGACTGAAGTCAAGATGCCAGGTCAGAACCAATAACATTGCAGATTTTTCTTGTCAATATCAATTTTTTATCAATATAACAGGAACATTGGACCAGATGTGTCGGCAGTATTCGAAGTAAGGATGAATGGTAAGACTTACTGTTATATTCCGTGCTAATAGGAATATATACTTGAAAAACAAGGTGGCTAAAATAAGTAAAGGTTTATTGTAAAAAACCAGTACAATAAGAATAAAGGTAACAGTTATACACTAGGTCGTCGCAAGTCAATTCAGTAGTGAGTGCTACTATTGGGAGGTCGGTAGTTCTCACGTAAGTCTGAGTCTAGCTCAACCAATCCCACCTAGTATATCTAGCTACCCACCTCCATGAGGGTTGCATGTGGCACAAGGCCGGGTTTAATGTGGGTTTTCTGAGCCCATAGGCTCGGCCAAAAATATTCCCTTTCGAACCCGTATAAATGGGTTCAGGGTCAGTCTACCATCCCGAACGAGACTCTGCCCTTTGGCAGAGCCTCATCTGGGTTCCTCTCTGCTCAGAGGCAGAGAGTTTGACTGTGTAGCTGGAACAGATGCCAGCTAGTCTCTGTAGTCAGTTGACTTACAGATACTTATAGATAGTTACTACCTATAGTGTAGTCTCTCATGTGGGTGAGAGGTTATCCCATTACATCACTTACAAATATGTAAGATAGATTCTGGCAAGAAACATTGTCTTGCACGACACAGTGAACCAACTTTCCTAACAGCAGACCTAGTAATTGATTCAATATAATCTTTCCACTTCATGTCAGTGGAGAACGTTAGTTGGATAAGGCGCAATAAGTCACTCTGGAGGTTAGCATCAGTCATGCTGATGGTATATAAAAGAGTTTCTCTGAGATGAATAAAAGAGACCAGTTTCATTTTGATAGTATGAAAATAATGCTGGCATATACCTTAGTAGTTGAATGATAGTATATAAAATAACTTTTCATGTGCTGGTAATGGCTAAATATACTAGTTAACTGTCCATTAGCCAACCGTAAGTGTGATGGTCTCATTTGGACTTTTTAATTGGCTATGTTGTCCACACATCTCTACACACTCTGGCATCTGTCCATTTTTTTGTTGTGCTTTGTTAATGTTAACAGCATTCTAAATAATTGCTCTCAAATGGAATAATTGCTACAGAGGACCTAGAAATTGTGGAGAGCCATAATCACCCATGTTCTGAAGGAACACAGGACATAGAAAAAGAAGATTTGCACCCTATATCTGCCATCATTGTACAACATCAGATGGCTAGGTTTTTAATTCAGAGTTGTACTTCTCCTAGACTGGCTAGCAATCATAGCTATAGTGCCCACTCAAGCTTGATATTTAACCCATAGTTCAGTTAAAATTGTCACTTTCTTAAGACATGAAAGATAATGTCTGAATACTTTGTTATTCATCCTTTGAAATAATTTTTGAATTAGCATAGTTTTATATATCTATCTCTCTCTCTCTATATATATATATATATAAGTGGACATTGAGATGCTTAAATGCAATCTTCAGGCCATTGACCTCAGTATCCACTTTTATATTTACGTATGGTCTATCCTTGATATTGAGCACTTTAACCAATAAATATAGCATACCTTAAAACTATACTTTTATCATATTATATATATATATATATATATATATATATATATATATATATATAGAGAGAGAGAGAGAGAGAGAGAGAGAGATAATATTAGTGGTAAATATACACATACATATGCAATCATATATCTAAAATATAAATATATATACATACATACATACACATACATATGTGTATAAAAAAATAATTCCAAGAGGATAGAATCCAGGTAGAACTCAATGTCTAGGACAGAGTAAGGATATAATAAAAAGACTTAAACACTAATATTCCATGGTCATAATTTATTCCATTGGAATCGTGAAAACGATCCAATTCATCAGACCTACAAATTCAAAAAGAAAACAGAAAAAACAACTCCGGGAAAAAAATAAATAAATAAATAAATAAAATTGAGTGAGAGTGTATGTATGAGATTGTGGGATGAACGCTAGAGCAAATGAGATCTATAGAGAGGGGTAACAGACGAGAGAAGAACAGGAAGGTCTAAAGATGAAGGGGGATTAAGATTTAACAGAGAGAAGTTTTAGAGAGGAGCGGTGAAAGACGGTTTAAGTGAGAAAAATATGCATATTTTCAAATGTCCAAAGATACACCGGAAAAGTGTATACATTTCTTGGTGACATACACACTTAATTTAAATTTTGGGGGGAGATTTGAATAATTTCACACAATAATTCATTGAGTGTAGAACAAGAATCCTCAACAGAATACAAAAAGCACTGGACGGCGATTTTGTCCTTTTTGGGACTCATGAGCAGTGTGCATCCACTACCAAGAATTGGATACAGATGGTTATGATACAACACAAGTGTCATACCACTGGGCATGCAGGCTTTGAAGAAGACATTGCTCTTGGGGCTGGTTCCAGTAGGTTATGTATACTCAGATGAGTATTGCTACTGGAATTAGGAGTAGCTGTCTAGTTAGTTCCCTCTTCATCACCAAGGCCTGCTGGCCTAGTAGTATGGTGCTTGTGTTGTATCGTAACAGTCCGGGATTGATTCTTGGTTGTGGATGCACACTGAGTCCTAAAACAGATGATATGGCCCTCCAGTGCTTTCTGCATTAAGGATTCTAGTCCCAGACTCAATGAATTATTATGTGAAATATATATATATTGCAAGGAAAACGCAGAATTTATTTCTTATAAGCATTATGAAAAATAAAAAATAAGAGATGAAAACACAAACAAGACAGACCAACCGGTTTCGTTCCCAAGCTCACCAGGGTTGACTGGGAACATAATAATAATTTATTCCAAATTACTTTTACTCACACAAACACCCTACATACAATTAAAACATTAAAAAATGAAATGATTAATGGTATGAGGGAAGACAAAAAAAATATATAAAAAAAAAATTAAAAAATGCAAATTCGTGCAGCGAAAGAAAAAAAGAAAAAGAAAAAAAAACAGGAAGGTAGGAGAGGAAGAAGAGGAGAAAAATTAAAAAAAATTTTTTTAATGTTTTAATTATATGTAGGGTGTTTGTGTGAGTAAAAGTAATTTGAAATAAATTATTATTATGTTCCCAGTCGACCCTGATGAGCTTGGGAACGAAACCGGTTGGTTTGTCTTGTTTGTGTTTTCATCTCTAATTTTTTATTTTTCATAATGCTTATAAGAAATAAATTTTATGTTTACTTTGCAATATTACGGTTTTGTACCTCCAGCAATTTATTTAAAATATATATATATATATATATAAATATAAAAGTGAACATAGAAGTCAACACTTAGAGGCGACAGTCTGTTTCATGCTAGTGCAATCGTCAGGCAACTCCAACTGATGATTGCACTAGCATGAAACAGACTGTCGCCTCTAAGTGTTGACTTCTATGTTCACTTTTATATTTACACACACTCTATCTCTGATATTGAGCACTTTACCCCATAAATATGGCACACTTTAAGACTATATTTCTTCATATATATATATATATATATATATATATATATATATATATATATGATTTAATTGCTATTTCATCTACAGTAAATTTGCATCCAGATTCCTACAACATTTCACCATTGTTGCCAGATCTTCTATTTTCACAATGTTTGATAATAACAAAGACAATGAAAACAAACCAAAAAAGAATCGAAATGAAATTGGCTAGATTATATATTCAAAACACATAAAAAAAAAACTTATATTTTTTTAAATTTAAACATATGAGTGTCTCTTGTTTGTACACATGTGCAGTCTCATCAATGTAAACAAGCCAAGACTTATGATGTCTTAAGGGACGAAATGTATCACACAAAAACTTTTTCTATTTTGTCATATGTCTTTATATATCTTTCCTCCAAAATTGTTCTTGATATATAAATATTTATATATTATTATGCCATACATACATATATATATATATATATATATATATATATATATATATATATATATATATATATATATTAATCAATTTGTTCCAAGCAATGGAATAATGTCACTAAAATACAAGGGGTTACTGGGAGAGATAGAGAATGAAAAGACTTTAGAAGAAGCCCATTCCTGAACAGGAAACAAGAGATAAACCTCAACTCTTATTCAAAAGTCTATGGGAGGAGTGTGAACCGGACGACAGGTGAACCTTATTCTTTGGGAAAAAGGAATATATATATATATATATATATATATATATATGTATTCCTTTTTCCAAAATAAAATATATATATATATATATATATATATTCCTTTAGAGATAAATATATATATTCACTGCTACCAGCAAGCAGAAATATTTTTTTCTCTGATGATGGCCATGTTGCCCGAAACTAGTTGAGGAATTTAACTGAAATAATAATAATAAAAACGAAAGAATATTAAACGACAACCTAGTGTCTCTGAAGATTTTATTTTTTTTAATAATTTTTATTGTTCAAAATATACATACATACATATATATATATATATATATATATATATATATATATATATGTGTGTGTGTGTGTGTGTGTGTATATATATATATATATATATATATATATATGTATATTTACCAGGTGTAACAGAAAAATTGTACAATTGTTAATTAAGTTCTGAAGCGTAGAAATGATTAAAGATATCTTACTGGAATTCTCTGAGGTTTTTATATAACTATTTGACTCTATTTTGAACGATAAGAATGTATTTAGCTCTAAGTTGAAATGAATTATCCCTCTTGCTGTTGTGACCTCCTGATACAATTTTCCTTTCTCCTGTTCCCCCTTTTTTAAACTTATTCCCCTATTCTCTTGATGGTTCTTGAATGGTCTTTGAAGATGAAAGCCAGATTATGAATGTTGGTACCATTACTGAATGCCTTAATGATCTTTTTACTGCCGCCATTGCTCAGTTGAGAAGACATTGTGTGGTTGACACAAAACGATATAATATATAACATAAAATATAATATATATATATATATATATATATATATATATATATATATATTATAATATTTTTTAAAAAAATATGATTCCTTCGCTACATAAGAGTTCTCATGTTTCAAAAGCGGGAGCCGAGACCCCTAATATAATTTTTGAAATTAAGTTGAATTAAGGTGTCTGGTCACGCTTCCTCGTCAAGCGAGAATTTGGGAATAAGCTATCTTGTGGTTAGCGCATATATATATATAACAATGAATCATTCATACAAAAGGTAAATTAGTAAAGTTAATGATATAAAATGGCAAAAACCCTTCGCTAACAAAATATTATAGATGCATTAACTTACCCATCATTCGATGAATGTTATGATCTTTGTTTTTTAAAATTATAAGCCGTATTAGATCTTTCTTAAATACGCAAGTACTTTCAACTTTACATTAGGTCATCTTCAGAGTGGTTGGTAGATTAATACATCTTATTTTGTTAGCAAAGGGATTTCGCCATTTTATACCATTAACATTACTAATTTACTTTTTGTATGAATGATTCATTGTAATATAAATTGAACTGCACCACATATTTGATATATATATATATATTTCTATATATACCAGGTGCAACAGCAAAATTGTCCAAATCATGTAACAGCAAAATTATGCAATTTTTAGATTAAGGTTTGAACTGTTGTATCTTAGAAATGATTAAAGATATCTTACTGGAATTCTCTGATTTTTTTAGAACAATATTGGACTCTACTTTGAGCAATAAGAATGTATAATGACTCTATAAGCTTAATAACAAAATCATGATGAAATCGTTCATAAACAAAAATGAGATGTTCATCATTAATTAATCATAGCTAAGGATTGGAAGCTCATGGAGTATTCAAATAAAGTTCAAATATATATTAATTATTCCAGGGTGATTTTCCAAATTATTCAAGATGATATTTGCTCTCTTTAACCTTCTAACTTTATATCCTGGAGTAACAAGTTGCCTCACATGTTTCAAGTATGATTTCATTTTCAAATCTTTTTTCCCTGCTCTTTGGACTGCCATAGCTGAAACTCATCTCTCACATACCAAACGTCTTATGAATTGAGTTGGATCTTTTCTAATTGATATCTTTAGCTCTAAGTTGAAATAATGATCCTTCTTCCTGTTGTGACATCCTGATCCAGTTTTCCTCTTTACTGTTCCCTCTTTTTTAAAATTATTCACCATTCTCTTGATAGTTCTTGAATGCAGTTTGAAGATGGAAGCCAGAGTATGAATGTTGGTACCATTTCTGAAGACCTGAATGATCTTTTTTCCTCTCACCATTGCTCAGCTGGGAAAACAGTGGGTCTGACACAAAACAATTTTAATCTGTTCTCTTTTTAGCTGAATAACTCAAAGGGTTTTTCAGTGATTCTTATGGCAAATCTGAAAACCTGGAAAAAGGAAACTTAATCAGTTTAGTGGTTTTTCAGATATTAAACATTTTGTGGGGTGGATAATTATGCTGTTACACCCGCTATACATATATATATATATATATATATATATATATATATATATATATATATATATATATATAAAGAAATATAGTTTTAAGGTGTGCTATGTTTATGGGATAAAGTGCTCAATATCAGAGATAGAGCATATGTAAATATAAATATAAAATTGAACATTGAAGTCAACACTCAGAGGTGACAGGCTGTTTCATGCTAGATGTAATCATCAGGCTGCGAATGTTGGATTTTTCCTTGACTATTTATATATATGGTCAGTGGTGCATTGTAGGTAATCTATTCTGGAGGTTATTTTTGCGAAAAGAATAAATAACACAAAATGAAAATGTAAAACAAGTAAAATAAATTAATCCAAACAAATAAATAAATAAATAAATAAACAAGCCACTCCCGCAAAAATAACTACCAGAATAGATTACCCACAATGCACCACTGACCCATATATATAAATAGTTGAGGGTGATGAACCTGTATCCCTCCTGGAAAGGGGAAACCATCATTAGATCTGTCATGCTGCATGGCCGAGAATTCTAAAGCCCCTCAGATATAACA
Organism: Acanthosepion esculentum; assembly: GCA_964036315.1. Lineage (NCBI taxonomy): Eukaryota > Metazoa > Mollusca > Cephalopoda > Sepiida > Sepiidae > Acanthosepion > Acanthosepion esculentum. The sequence goes on from OZ038516.1 coordinate 32,760,449, forward strand.
ATGGTTTCCCAGAGACATTCAGGTTTGGAACATGGCAGAGAGCACATATTTTCTGGAATATTCTGGCTAGCAAACAAAAATAAGAAAATATACTGTTTAATAAATCAACAGAGCCTCAACTCAAATTTGGGTATCTACTAAAAATAACGTTTAAGAAATAAAAATTCTACCTTTGTAATATTTACAATCTTTTTCCTATTTTGCATTATCTCTTCATGTAGGTCATTAGACAGTTATGGATCTCCACAGTTTTACTTATGTAGTAAAATCTGTCAGATTAATAAATAAAAATGCACCAATTCTTTAGAAATTCTTTTGTTTATGTAAGAACACATGAAAGTTTTAAAATTCTCAGATGTTTATAATTCCACTCTAAATTCAAATTTTTTTGGTTAAATACTTAACAAGCGTCTGTTTTATTATACGCATAGCATTGTCTTTTTGTTCATGTAACTGTATGGAAATTAAACCACTTGGTGTAAGAGATCACTCTTTTTATTCAACCTTTGGAGAGAACCCAAAAAATCAAACAAACTGACTGACTCACCTTCGAGGAATAATTTTAACCTCTCTATACACAAGAGGCCAACATTCCGTCAGCTTTAAACTTTGAACAAATTCAGAATCAGACACTATTGTTAAAACTTGTGTTCAAGTATCCCTTTGTGAATGGGTCTGTTTACTTAATTTTCTAAATACACTGCTTGTCTATTCAACTGACAGAACTCATATTTTCCAGAATAAATATTTCTTTGTTATTAATCATTGTCTTGTCACTTGGGTAGACATTAAAGACAAATTCAGACTTGAAAATTGATGATTTTGATTGTTCGTATGTAAGTGAGTTTTAAAAAAATCATGCTAGATGGAAGATCTGCCAAGAAGCTTTACAAAAGTAGATAACCACGCTGACGTGCCAAAAGTCATGAGATGGTAGTATATAAAGGTAATGGAAGGTGGCACCACCATACTTTATAGTGATGAGATAGCAATTTGTAAAAATACTTCAGACTTGAAAATTAATGTGTTTGTTTGTGTGTGCATGCAGGAATGTGAATTTTAAAAAATCATGCTAGATGGAAGATCTGCTAAGTTTATGAAAGTAGATAAATATACTGACATGCCAAAAGTCACAAGATGGCAGTATATAAAGGTAATGGAAGGTGACACCACTGTACTTTATAGTGATGTCATAGCAATAGGTAAAAGTACTTCAGACTTGGAAATTAATGAGTTTGTTTGTATGTGTCTTTGGGTTTAAAAAAATCATGCTAGATGGAAAATCTTCCAAGAAGGTTATGAAAGTAGACAACAACACTGATGTACCAAAAGTCACAAGATGGCAGTATATAAAGGTAATGGAAGGTGGTGCCAACGTGCTTTATAGTGATGGGATTTTTTTATTTTTCGATTTTTTTAGCTCCTCTCATTCCCTATGGAATATTGAACTCCTTTTAACACAGCATCTGAGGATGTGCTAACAGTAGGAGTTTCAGGAGGAATTTGGATTCACAAGCAGTCCCCAGTCACATGTACATACATGTTTAGAATAGTGTGATCTGGTTTGAATTCAGAGATTCCTTCTCCTAGACTGGCTACCACCCAAGGCTATAGGACTCAGCTTTTCCTGCTATTTTACCCATAGCTGGGGATAAAAGTAATAGATTCATAATTTCCCAAGGTTATTAATACGTAAGTGAATGTAATGAACTCGATTGGAATTCAAACAACTCTCTGATTCCTCAAACTCAAGATGGGATAGCAATATGTATAATTAATTCAGATTTGAAAATTGACGAGTTTATATAAATGTGTGTGGAGGGTGCATACAGGTAAAAATCATAGTATCCAAGTCAGATGGAATATCTGACAATATGTTCATGAAAGTAGATAACCACATTGACGTGTCAAAAGTCATGGGATGGAAGTATATCAAGATAATGGATAGTGGCACCACCATACTTTGATGACAAGCAGATGCCAGACATATGACATCTTAGTGAGCCAGAATACACCTTGCCTGCTCCTGGCAAGTTAGAATTATCAGAGTTTGAACAGGACATGATAGTCAGTGTCAGACAAATTAAACACTTCATTTCTTAAATTGGGAAAAATATGGCATCTTTTTCTCGGCAGTGTCATGTGTATATATGCAGATTGTATTCTAATATTCACACTATTTACATTGTTCGAACTGGCGTCCTCATTTATTGTCATATTCACAATGTTTCAGCCATTGTATGGTCCGGCCTTCTTCAGGATCTGTCTATATTTCTGAGATGAGATATTGTAACTATTCACACTATTTACATTGTTCGAACTGGTGTCCTCATTTATTGACATATTCACAATGTTTCAGCCATTGTATGGTCCTGCCTTCTTCAGGATCTGTCTATATTTCTGAGATGAGATATTGTAACTATTCACACTATTTACATTGTTTGAACTGGTGTCCTCATTTATTGACATATTTACAATGTTTCAGCCATTGTATGGTCCGGCCTTCTTCAGGATCTGTCTATATTTCTGAGATGAGATATTGTAACTATTCACACTATTTACATTGTTCGAACTGGTGTCCTCATTTATTGTCATATTTACAATGTTTCAGCCATTGTATGGTCCGGCCTTCTTCAGGATCTGTCTATATTTCTGAGATGAGATATTGTAACTATTCACACTATTTACATTGTTCGAACTGGTGTCCTCATTTATTGACATATTCACAATGTTTCAGCCATTGTATGGTCCGGCCTTCTTCAGGATCTGTCTATATTTCTGAGATGAGATATTGTAACTATTCACACTATTTACATTGTTTGAACTGGTGTCCTCATTTATTGACATATTTACAATGTTTCAGCCATTGTATGGTCCGGCCTTCTTCAGGATCTGTCTATATTTCTGAGATGAGATATTGTAACTATTCACACTATTTACATTGTTTGAACTGGTGTCCTCATTTATTGACATATTTACAATGTTTCAGCTATTGTATGGTCCGGCCTTCTTCAGGATCTGTCTATATTTCTGAGATGAGATATTGTAACTATTCACACTATTTACATTGTTTGAACTGGTGTCCTCATTTATTGACATATTTACAATGTTT
>OZ038516.1:32773560-32783560 GCA_964036315.1 Acanthosepion esculentum
GGTCCACTACAGAAATATTCAATACTATTTATCTAGTAGTTTAGTCTTCAAGGTCAGAATTAGTTTAACCATCTGCATTATATGGTGGAGATTTGCATATGAATACAACACAGTCTTTTATGAATATGTATATATATTTTTTTTTTCTTGTAGTGTCAATTGATAGTTTGTCAATTTAATATTTAACAGCGTATTCTTCTGACGAAGTGTTGGTTGAAAAGAATCCTTGATGAAGAATGCTTTCCTGCATAATCAAATATGTATATATATATGTGTGTGTGTGTATATGTATATTATATTGGCTGTACAAAAACATGCCTAACAAGAAGACTCAAGTTATGTCTCTCTGACCATAGCTCAATTAGGTCTCAATTGATGTAAAGACCTAACAAGCTCTATCCGCAACATACTCATTGATAACAGAAATATAATATTCTCATCTACATGTAAAAAAAGGCTAAAAATAATTGAATCATTATTAATAAAAAAGAAAAAGCAAAGACACAATAACATCAACAATGAACACGGCCAACATGTGCTGACCATGTTTAGAAAATAAAATATTCCTATAACTCGCAATACATACATAAAATAATCCATCCATTTAATTAAAATTCAAAATAAAATCATCCTTCCTAATTGTACTCGACTGCAATAGAGTTTGAGTCTGATTGACAAAGATATTAATATTTAACAGCCCCCACCATGAGATGTATACGTAGCACAAGGTCAATTCTAACGTGAGTCATTGACAAAACTGTTAATATCTACCCCCCCACAAGTGTGTATGTGGCACAAGGCCGATTTAGCGTGGGTTCTCTGCCAAAAATATTCCCTGTGAACCCGTAAAAACGAGTTCATGGCCTGTCTACCTCCCCGGCAAAGCTTCGTCCGAGTTCCTCTCCACCGAGGTGGAGAGTTTGACTGTTCCCCAATCATTGACAAAGCTGTTATGTCGGGGCAAGTTGGTAGGTGGTCTATATAACAGCCTGGGTGATTTCATTTTGTTACCCAGGCAAGCCTATTCTGCAAGTCCTGACTGGCTGATGATTCTGGTATGGATATTGTACTCAATAAAGTACTGTGACTATCGGAATATGTATTCAGTTACAACCCCGTTTATTTTTGTCAGCCAACTAGACAGTAGTTGGAAACCTCCTTGCAATGGTGAGTCTCTTGATTGTTCAATAATGGCTAAAAGTATAGCCAAAAGTGCTCCGGCATACAAAACATTCAGAGAATTTCTACATAATTTATGTCCAGAAAAGAAGAAAATTATAAGAACGTAAGAAAAATTAAATAAAAAGCTTCATTGCAGTATCTTGTCAGTCATCTTAAATGAACCTTGTATAAAGAGGGATTGCTGCCCAAATAAAGAATATTTTATATATATATATATATATATATATATATATATATATATATATATATATATATATGTAAGCTGTCCATATATATATATATATATATATATTATAATAATATTTTTAGTTTTTAAAAATATGATGTTTCTCGCTTGACAAGGAAGCGGGTCCAGACGCCTTAACTCTTCATAACTTAAAAAATTATGTTAGGGGTCTCGGCTCTCGCTTTTGAAACATGAGAACTCTTATGTAGTGGAGGAATCATATTTTTAAAAACTAAAAATATTATTATAATATAAGCTCTACTTCTGTATGGAGCACTGTCCTTTTGAAAATAAAGCTAAATATTAAGGAACACCGGATTATCTACCTAACGTGTTCTTTCCTATTTCACTGCACACCTGCATACATATATATATATATATATATATATATATATATATATATAAAAAAGCTGTCCATTTATTTATTAAGCAGTATATTTATTTTTGTTTATTGACCTGAATGTTCAAGAAATTTTACTTGTGCTTTCCAGCAGGATTCAAACCTGCATCCCCCAGGGCAAAGAGAGCTACTGTTAAGCCTGGCATGGCATAACCAACTTGGCCACAAAGAGTAAATTGGCTAGACAGGTTCAAATTTTGTGCCTTCAAGTGACATTTCTCTCATCATAGAATCTCTCAAAGTTTTCATATCTGCACACTCATTATTTGCACCTGCTCAAAAATGAGAATCAACTAAAAATAACGTTTAAAGTGATAAAAATCTGTTGTATTAACAAAATATCCATTCTGAAATTCGCTTTGTTTCTGATTGGATTCAAAACTGTGCAGATATGTAAAACTTAACCTGACCAACTTCATTTTGTGGCCAATTTTGTTAAGATGTGCTGGGCTTAACAGTGGCTCCCTCTGCCCTGAGGGATGCAGATGCCAATAAGATTTCTTGAAAATTCAGATTGGTAAACTAAAATAAATAAATGTACTGTTTAATAAATAAATGGACAGCTTATATATATGTATATATATATATATATATATATATATATATATATATATATATATATATAGCATAATGAGAAGCCACGTATACTTTCTTGATATGTATATAATATGGAAAAAACAACTGAAAAGTTGCAAATTAAAAGAAAAAATTGAATTTTTTTTGTGAAAGTATTTATTTATATTTTTTTATATATATATATTTGATATTTCAGATCGCCCTGATCTTTCGTCAGAAATTAATTATCTGGGCGATCTGAAATATCAAATATATATATATAAAAAAATATAAATAAATACTTTCACAAAAAAAATTCAATTTTTTTCTTTTAATTTGCAACTTTTCAGTTGTTTTTTCCATATTATATATATATATATATATATATATATATATATATATATATATATATATATATTAGTCAGTTATGTGCCATGCGTGATACATGTTTAGACAATCATGTATCTTTCGATACATGACTGACGAGGTAGATTTTTTTCTGGCAGTAGGTTACCATTTCATTCTGTGGTAGACCAGTTGCCATCCAAAGCTACAGAACCCGGCCTGTCCTGCTATTTACCCATAGCTGTGGGGAGAAGAAGACTCATACCTTTCCCAAGAGTATTACCATGTAACTGAATGTAATGGATTCAACTGGAATTTGAACTCAGCCCTCTGATTCCTCAATCCGAGCTGCTATCCATTACTTCACTGTGCCTCCCTATGAATATTATATATATATATATATAATATTCATTATTTGGGCAGCAAATATATATATGTAGATATACTATTTTTATATGGGGAAAGAGGGAATTAGAGAGAGATTGTTTGTAGATATACATATATATAATAAGGACAAAGGAATCAACATTGCATAGTGAAACTCAGTTTCATGTCTAAATATGATCTGACATGGTCAGAAAATCACATTCATCTAAAGTATGCATTGAAACATGAGACTGATAGAGACCATGCAATTCCTCCTTAGTCCATCTCCCATATGAAATCAAAATGCCCTCTCTCTCTCAATCTCAGTACATATCCCCTATAACATCAATGGGCTCCAATTAAGTATTTTCCCCTATGATATCAATATGCTTTCTCCTTATTTCCTTTTCCCCTATAAAATCGCTGGTCTCTGCATAATTCTTTTTCTCTATAAAATCAACATGCTTTCTCCTTATTTCCTTTTCCCCTATAAAATCGCTGGTCTCTGTATAGTTCTTTTCTCCTATAAAATCAACATGCTTTCTCCTTATTTCCTTTCCCCGATAAAATCAATGGTCTCTCCTTAGCTCTTATCCCCTATAAAATCAACATGCTTTCTTCTTATTTCCTTTCACCTATAAAATCAATGGGCTTTCCTTAGCTCTTATCCCCTATAAAATCAACATGCTTTCTACTTATTTCCTTTCCCCTATAAAATCAATGGGCTTGCCTTAAATCTTTTCCCCAATAAAATCAAAATGCTTTCTCCTTATTTCCTTTCACCTATAAAATCAGTGGGCTTGCCTTAGCTCATTTTCACCTATAAAATCAACATGCTCTACTTACTTATTCTCTCATATGAAATCAACATGTTCTCTCTTTAATTCCTTTCCCTATAAAATTGTTAAGTAATAGTTTTGCAGATTATTATTTTTTGGGGGAAGTGTATCACTGCTCAGACTATATGGGGTTGATCTTTGAGGTCAGATGAAAGACAAAACAATGAAATCCTTTTTGATTGGCTTAGCCAGCGTGAGAATGATAGATAAAGAAAGGTCTTTGGTGAATTGGCTCTTATACATCAAGCAAAGTAGACATGTTGACAGGAACCTGCTCCACAGTGGAGGTAGAGAGTGACTCCACTGGCTAGTTAGAAGATGTATACATTGACGTTATTAAGAAGATGTATACATTGACGTTATTAAAATAGTTAAGTTTAAAATTCCCTTTGTTGAAGTTCTTTTATTTTCAAAGATAGACTAGCAATCATCGGCTGTGACAGAAGAAAGCAACATTATTATTGAATCAATACCATTGCCCAAGAGCTCCCCAGCATGAGGGGGTTATGCAACATTGTATTAATTGGTGCAGTGACCAAGACCTCCCAGCATGAGGGCGCTATGTAGCAAAATCAGTGGATTCTCCTTAGCTGTTTTCCCCTATGAAATTATCATGCTCTAATTAGTTATTCTCCCAAAGGAAAGCAACATTCTCTTTCCTTTGTTCTTTTCCGCTATAAAATGACTGGTCTCTGCATAGTTCTTTTCCCCTATAAAATCAACGTGCTTTTTTTCTTATTTCCTATTCCCCTATAAAATCGCTAGTCTCTGCATAGTTCTTTTCCCTATAAAATCAACATGCTTTCTCCTTATTTCCTTTTCCCCTATAAAATTGCTGGTTTCTGTATAGTTCTTTTCCCTATAAAATCAACATGATTTCTCCTTATTTCCTTTTCCCCTATAAAATTGCTGGTTTCTGTATAGTTCTTTTCCCCTATAAAATCAACATGCTTTCTCCTTATTTCCTTTTCCCCTATAAAATTGCTGGTTTCTGTATAGTTCTTTTCTCCTATAAAATCAACATGCTTTCTCCTTATTTCCTTTTCCCCTATAAAATCACTGGTCTCTGCATAATTCTTTTCTCTATAAAATCAACATGCTCTTTTTAATTATTTTTTCTTCTGAAATAGACATATTTTCCTTAATTCTTTTCCCCCTATAAAATCAACATCCCCTCCTTTTTTGTTCTTCCCTGTAAAATCAATCTACTCTCCATAGATTTCCACCTATAAAATCAGCACATGCACCTTAGTTTTTGTTCCCTATGAAATCACTATGCCCTCCATTGTTTTTGTCTTTTATTGAATCAACATGCTCTTTTAGTTCCTTTTGCTTATAAATTCAACAGCTTAAAATGAGAAAACTGGATTAACTATTTATTATTTGCTTTTTTTCAACTCTCAACATAAGACTGGCATGCACTTTTCTTCTCAATAGATTCACTTGGTGATATATCTTCCTTAGACATGTGAAGAAATTTATACTGAATATCATCTATCTTATTCATGTCACAGGGCAGCCCTATCAATGTTTCCTGGAAAATTCTGGAAGCCATTAGAAAATAGCTTGTAAGAATTTTCACCAAAGATTCATTATTTTTCCCTGTGCATCTATTCATTGGCTATAAATGAAAGCCAGATATTAATTTGCAGTTGGGCAATTTAAAACATTACCGAAGAAAAAAAAATCAAGATCATACAAAGATTTGAGACAGGATTTCTTTTTCGTGTGCAGAAAAAGGAAATGTTTTATTTTTAATGTGTTTACAAAGAGAAAACTTAATTCTTATTTTTTTTATGAATTTTTCTATATTTACACCATCAGATTTTATTTTGAAAGTCAATATTTTCACAATAAAATTAGCATTAGCCAACTGATTTTAGCAAAAAATTCAGGATGTACTTACATTTATATAAAAATATAGATTATGTGCATTTCAGCTCATAATATCTGTTTTGATTAGGAATACTGACAGTAACTTAAGGAGATGCCAATCAGTTTACAATAAACTTACGTAACAGATTGCCCGCACTATTAATTTTTATGAAATTGCTAGTTCTGATGCTATGAAATCTGGTTCACCATGTTATGCTAGACAGTTTTTCTTACCAGAATCTATCTTACATATTTATAAGTCTACCATTCATCTTTGGCTTGAATACTGCTACCACATCTGGTCTGGTTCTCCTGTTATATATTTTGAAAGTCTTGATAAAATCCAAAGAATCTATATTATATTATTGGTCCTGATCTGGTATCTTGGCTTCAGTCACTTTTCCACCACCATAAGGTTGCCTCTCTGTGCCTTTTCTATAAACACTTCCATGATAATTGTTCAGATAAGATCTTCACTATGATACCTAGACTTTTTTAATTTAACCACAGTACTAGACTGGCGATGAGGTCTCATGAATTTACAGTTGAACTGGCTAGATGTATCTCTATATTTCTGAGATGAGATATTATGTACACTATTTACATTATTCAGGCTATTTTCCTCATCTTTGTCGCCATATTTATTACAACGTTTCGGCCATTGTACGCACTGGCTTTCTTCTGTGCCATGTGTCCTTGAGGACAGTGGATAAAGGCGTTGGTTAGATCCAGTGACAGTACCCAAAGAGTGCAAGTTCAATACCCAGTTAAGGCAGTGGAGAACTTGGAGAGGGGAATTAACTGATAACTGACATCCATTAAGAATGGCACGTGGAACTAGAACAGTCTACTCCAGTGATCAAAATAAAGGGTTCAGTTCAACATTCCAACCACCTGAAGAAGGCCAGAGCGTATAATGGCCAAAACGTTGTAATAAATATGGCAACAAAGATGAGGACAATAGTCCAAATAATGTAAATAGTGGTTAGATGTAGCTGTAATTTTAATGCTAATAATTTTTTTCTCATACTTCTCACTTGAGGAACTCCCTTCTGGCTCCATGTGTTCCAGCTAAATTTAATCTACAAAAATTTTAATTCTATGTTAATTCTGATCTAATGTCTTCCTGATTACTCTTTTCTCTTCATGTTCATTATTAAATATGCTGTTCCTAATTCTTCCACACCCTATAGCCCCGTTTGTCTTAGTGGCTTTACTGCCTTGCATGGGGTGATACCAATTTTTAAAAGAAATCTGCAATGTTCCTGGTCCTATCTACCATCAGTCACTCTCCCTCTATTGTAACATAGCGTCCCTGTGCCTGTTCTATAAATACTTCCATGGTAATTGTTCAGATGAATTTTTCCACTATGGTATCTAGACTTCATGAATTTAAACACTGTACTAGATTAATTACAAGGCCACATCATTTAACAGTTGAAATGGCTAAATGTAATGATAAGTTTGATGCTAATAGTTTCTTCCATCACACTTCTCGCTTGTGGATCTCTCTTCCGGCTTCTTCTTTCAAAGTCAACTATATAAACTTTGGACAGTTTATCCACAATATTGATCACAATACACACTATGTTATGCAAAAATTTAAAAATACAATAACAAGTTCAACAGACTAAACTTCTTGGTTCTTTTTCATCAGACTTGTTTGGATGAATATTACAGCCTAAATAAATCTCATATGAGATAATAATAATGGTAATAGTCACCATTATCCATTAAAGACACATTCTGCATTGGTTGACTGAGCAGACAGTACTGCTTTTGGTTGAAATTTTTAAAATCTTTCTCTTAAAACAATTTTTCAGGAAAATAGGTTTCCTAAGTCCAGTAGCTGTTATAGCTCTTTCCAATATTGATGAAGGTTTCCTTCCAAATTTTCATTTAAAGTAGTTGAGAATGTTAAGTTGGGAATGTTCTGTCATTATTTAACTCTTTGTGTTACATTGTGCTATCCATTTTTGTTGTTACTGCTGTTGGTAGTTTTTGACTGATGCGGTTTCTATTATGTGATATACCGGGTGCGATGAATAAATTGTCGTCTAAAAACCACAAAAATGAAAACAACACTGACATCTCATTTTGACAGATATATTTACCAAATCTACACAAAAATATCTTGAAATACTGAATAGTAAATTCATTCAATGAAATCGCCACTGGCTTAAACTACAGCCTCCAGATGACTTTGAAATTTCCCGCAACATTTCTGGACAGTTTCCTTGTTTAAGTTTGTGAATGCTGCCATAATTCTTGCCTACAGTTCAACTTTGGTGTTACAAGAAGTTTTGTTGGTCTCTCACTCAACTGCGCTCCACACATAATAATCAAGAGGGTTGCAGTCTGGGGAGTTAGGGGGCCAGATGGAAGGGGTGATGTGGTCTGACAGCCATGACTGGCTTCGGCTTGTGTGCCATGGTGCAGAGTCCTGTTGCCAAACATGAGGTATTCCAGCAACCACCCTCTTAACCCAGAGTAGAACTACGTCCTCAAGGCGCTTGATGTAGGCCTTTGTGTTGAATTTGAGGCTCTGGGGGAAGATGAATGGAGGCATAACGTCATCATCACTAGTGATCACTCCAAATACCATGATGTTGACTATATATATCATCCCAACTCTTACTGAATCCTCTGCACTGTCTTCAGATAAACACCCAAACAATATGAAATGTTTGGAGTTCCCAGCACAAATGTAAAGCAGTTCTGCATGCCATTTCCAAATTTTCTGGCAGAGGGAATTGCATCATGTTGCTCTCTTTCTCAGGACAGTGCCCAACTGACTCTACTATACAATGCAGTCGACAAAATCAAAAGCAAACAATGTGCATGTGCATAATTAAAAATATAAAATGGCGACAATTTGCCCATTGCCCCCTGCAGTTCTTTTGTAAATCTGCAATGCCAGCTCATAATGTTTGACAAAAGATGGTTTTTGTCAAAATACTCAGGTTTCACTTACTCAAAGCCATTTTAACCATTGAACTAAGAAAGCTGGTGGTATTTGTGTTTATCAAAACAATTTTTCAGGAAAATAGGTTTCTCAAGTCCAGTAGCTATTATCGTTCTTTCCAGTATTGATGCGGTTTTCCTTCCTAGCTTTCTGTTTGAAGTAGTGTGGGAGGTCAACATCTTAATTATGTCATTATATTCTTTTCAAGTTAAATATTCTATCCATTTTAGTTGTTGCTGCTGTTGGTAGTTTTCAAGTGATGTATTTTCTGTTATTTGGTACAATTCTTTGTTTGTGATTCTGTAGTGCCAGTTCACTATGTCCAAAGAAGGATGATCTTTGCCAAGATTCACACTTCACTCTCTGAAAGCCATTTTTAACAACTGGTCTTAGAAAGTGATTGTATACAACCAACAGTTTAGATATTTCTGAACAGGTTTTATGCCACGCATGACATGCATATGAAAGTCTCAATCTTATCAGGCTATTTATGAACATGATTCAAGTTTATATATATATATATATATATATATATATATATGTATATAAATCCTAGTGAGCCAGGAACTACCTACCAAGGTTTCACCTAACAGATCTTCAGGTCTAGACTTTGCTCTGCTTAGTGTATTGAGCACTTTATTTTGTCTTCTGATTTTACACAATTGGGCATTTTTTTTCTTTTGACAAGGAATTGTGGGGTTGGGTGATTTTTTCCGACCAAAATGGATGTTTTTAGTCTTTTCTTTTTTTCTAAATTTTTTTTCTGATACCAGTTTGTTTAAACATATTTTTATTTGCAAATTGTACTATCTGGGGTTTTATCATGCCAGTCAAGTATAGGTATTAAAATATACATAATATATATATATATATATATATTACTCTTAAGTATCTTAAAAAAAAAAGATTTAAAATTATTCCTACCTCTCCCTTCCTTCTCTAATTCGATCGTATCTATCGTCCGTCTCCACCCCCTCTCTCTATCACCTTACATCAACTTAAAACTACCCCTCAAAAACTTATATAAAAATAATAATATGTAAATTTTTAAACCATTTTCTTTTATGCTTGGAAATGTGATCTGAGGAACCAGGAAAAAAATCACTTTCCTGAGGAAATAAAATATTATCAATGCACCCTTAAGCTTGTTTTTTTTTTTAATTAAACATATATATATATATATATATATATATATATATAAAGGTTGTTCCAATAACTTGGGCCAATTTTAAATGTGAAATTGTGCA
>OZ038516.1:32788560-32803560 GCA_964036315.1 Acanthosepion esculentum
ATTGCTGTAATAATGATAACTGGTATAGAATAAGGTAAAGTTTCTATTATGTGCCTTCATTTTCAAAAGAAATGTTGTCTTGAGATTTTATGGCTTGTCTCAAATAAGTGCAGCAAACATATTGGGTAAAATGATGCTTAAAATTATTTCTCGTATAGGTTTATGTTGCTTGCTTTATTTGTTTTTATTGGTTGTATTTCCGTAACTGTAGTTTTATCAAAGTTCTTTTTAATTTGTGGTCCATGTAGCTTTGTTGATTATTGTTATATTTCTACCAGTGTCAAATCGCGTTTTTACATCCACATTATTCATTTTCACATACACAAATTTTATTTGATATTCTGTAATTATTTTTTCCATTGCAACACTGTGTACAAATTTTTTTCTGTGAGAACTTTTCTTTGATTTAGTTTTACAGTGTGACTTTTTATATCCTACTTTTCCACACTTGTAGCATTTTGAATTCTTAAAGGAAAGTTGTCTCTGAGATGAAACCTATCACATCTAAAACATGGATTAATTTTTCTTTTTCCACATTTTTCTTTAGCTTGTATGTATGCACATTCTTTTGCTTCAATCTCTTCCATATCATATCTCAGGTTTAGGATTCTCTGACATTCATCCAATATTTCTTGTAGTGCTAGCTTTTGATTCTGTTCAAGTTTCATTAGAATTCTAGCATGTATTTCTGTGTCTTTTTTCATCATTAACCCTTGAACAAAAATTAACCCTTTAATCATATCTGGAGTCAGTTCTTTTAATTCGAATTTTTCATTCTTCTTAACACTTCCAGCAAAATCTTTGTCTTTGTTTGGCAGATTCATACACTTCCAACGAGTATTGAATAACAAACTTCTCTTGCTAAAAAAATTAATCCCAATATTTGCTGTTTCTTCAAACCAAATTTATCCTAGGTTTTTCATTAGTACAAAATTACAGTATTTTTCTTGTTCTACCGGTGCTAACTTTCTCCAAAAAAGTCTTGTTTTTTTCACATCTTACAAGTCACTACATTCTTCTCTGAAAATTTGCTTGTATCTTCTAAAATAAGCGGAAAAGGTAATTCCATCATCTGAATTGTATGTGAATTCAGAGATGGCATTTGCCATTTGGGAGTGAAAGAACCTGAGGAATTTTACATTTTCTCCCAAATTATTTCAGTTAAATTTTTTTGTTGTTTCTGGAGTTCCAACAACTGCTGTTGTTGCTGTTGTTGTATTTTTATCACTTGGGCTAATAATTCTTCCATATTTAAAAAATATCTGTTTTTTTTTCCTTCTTTCTTTTTTTTTTCTTTTTTACAGACACCAAAGAAAAAAATTACACCAATGTGGTTCTAATTTCTTGTTGTCACTGTTATACCATGCACCAAAACAAAAAACACTTTTTTTCTCCTCCATATGAGTTTTGATTCCTCATCACCACTGTTATAACTCACTTCTATTTGTTATAATATTATATATTACTTAGAAATTCTCCTCTACTGACTCTAATTTATATCCCCTGGAGTTCTTTATTTAAGGCATCTTGCCTAGTTCATTTGTGGTACCGGGGGTGCCTTATTTACTCCACAATATAAACTAATCAAAATAAATACAGACATATTTAGTGGAAAATATATTGCTATTTTTAATTCAGAATAAATTGTAATGTGTATGCACACATATAATATTTACCCAATTGAAACAGACGTTAAACACATCAATCTTCCACCTTTCTTTCTTTCATCTTCTCACTGAAACCAAGTAGTGTCTCTGAAATGTCTTTTTCATCTTCCACTGGATCAAAATGGAATAGTCCATTATTTATGAGGTATTGGCAAGAGACATCGGACACGTTTATCTTCCTTTCTTTCATTTTCCTAGTGAAAGCAAGTAGCGTCTCTGATATGTCTTATCCATCTTTCCACCCATTCATAACAGAATAGTCCATTATTTATGAGGTAATGGTAGGAGACATTAAACCCTTCTATCTTCTTCCTTTCATTTATTTTCTCACTGAAACCAAGTAGCATCTCTGATATATCTTACCATCTTTCCACACAATCAAAATGGAATAGTCCATTATTTACATACACCTGCATATGAGATATAAATAAAAGTATAGAATATCAAGTAGCCAGTGTGAGTGAATGTCCACATGATAGTCTGAGTAGCAGTTGGATGTAACAGTTCAAGTTAAAGTAATTAAGAAATCTTCCTGTCTTGTATGAAAATCAGAAGAAACTGAAGTAAAACAAATAAAAACAATTTCAGTGATATAAACATTTCAGCTTTTGATTATGTATTAAGTTATTAGAAATTTTATATACTTCAAGTAACACGCTTTAAAATTGAGCTAAACGTTTTTTTTTAACATTCATCTGCATTTTCTGCTGACTATTATGCATGCACATGAGATATAAATAAAAGTATAGCATATCAAGTAGTGAGTGTGAGTGACAGTCCACCTGATAGTCTGAGTAGCAGTTGGATGTAACAATCCAAGTTTGTATTTACTCAACCTCCCACAAGGTTAGGTTGTGACACAAGGTCGGTTTAATGTGGGGAGCCCGAGTGTGTACACCTGGGCTAGAAACAAAATTGCCTGCAGCCCCTGCAACCATCAGTTGTGCTCTGCCTTGGTGTGAGCACCGATCCCTCTCTCTGGTGCAATGAGAGGGTGTGGCCTTGGGCAGCTGTTCCCCAGGGCTGGGCACCTCTCAGTATAATTTTCTTCAGTTGCAACTCTGTCCTTTGACAGAGCCGCTCCTGAGTGCACTCTGCCCAAAGACAGAGACGCAACTGAGAGATAATAAATAGGGTGTTACAAACTATTCGAGAGAGTAATTTACACACTAGTCCAAGTTACAGTAATTAAGAAATCTTCCTGTGTCTTGACTTTTTTTTTTTTTTTTTTTTTTTTTTTTTTTTAAGCTTATCACCCCAAGCAAGGCTGGAAGCCACTAGCATGCAAGGAGGTTACAGAAGGTTTGGAGGAAGAGCAGATAGGAGTGGTAAAGGAGAGGATGTGGAGAAAGATAGTGGATCGATCAAGGCAAGGGGGTTACAGAAGATTTGGAGCGAGAGCAGATAGGAATGAAAGGTGAAAGGATGTGGAGAAGGGAAGTGGATAGATCAAGGCAGATCTGGAGATGTCGATTGACGTTACACTTAAATAGTTGAAAACGGTGGAAGAAGTGGTTCCTATTGGAAATGGCAGCTGAGCAAGCAGCTGTGAACCAAGGGGAGGAGTGCGGTTTGACCTTGAATTTCCTTGAGGGGATGAAAGCGTTGATTCCAGCTTTAACCCAGGAAGAGACCTCTGAAGCACATTCTTGAATGGGGAGCTTAAATACAGCATCCCAGGGAACATCGCGGAGGAAATCACGAAACGAGTCCCAGTCAGCCCGTTGGTAGCAGAATGAGGTTCTGGTGGTAGGAGGCTCCTTGCAGGGGGTGGGGCTGAAGGAGATACTAACAGACACTACAGCATGATCGGAGTTACCGATAGGACAGAGCTGCGTGGCACTACAAGACTCAGGGATGGAGGTGGATAGATCAAGGCAACTGGAGATGTCAATTGACATTACACTTAAATAGTTGGAGATTGTATTTGTCAGGGAAACAGGAATAAGGAAGGGAGTTCCACAGGCGACTATTTCCTATTGTATGAAAACTGTTTTCATAAGAAGAAATTGGAATAAAAAAACAGTTTTTGTAAAGCGCCTATAAACATTTCGGATTTACACTTTATATGCTTTCTTCTTTTCCTGTTTGCTTTCTTTGTGGATGAGTTGAAAATTTTTGCAAGGCCAGATTTTCAACATCTTTTTCACAATGTAACCATAGCAGTTATCTTCTAGACTAAAATCTTTTAACATTTTTCCTTTTTTTTTTTTAACTATTTAAAACATTATTTTGTTTTCATTTTCCTTTCTTCCATTTTGGTTTGGAAATACATAATAGTTTTCTCCCCTTTTCCATCCAATATATTAAATTTGCAAGTTAGTTATTAGGTTATTCTTTCTCTCTATCACTAGATAGAAAGTTTATGGTAAGATGTTCTTTATGTTATAGGGAGATAAGAGATACAGGAATGAAGTGTTCAGTATTGGCATGGAAAGGTGAATGAATGCAGGTTTCATGTAGATTACTCTTTAAGAAGAAAATAGCATTTATAAATGTTGTCATTGAATGACAAAAGATGGTAGATAAGGGTAATGAGGAGAAAGTAAAAAAAAAAAATGATTATAAAAAGAAAAAAAATACCCGAAAAAGAAAATTAACAACATTAAAAACAAATGAATAATGACATAAAGTGGAAAGATTTTATTGAATCCATTGTTAAGAAAGAAAGTTAGTTCACTGTGTTATGCAAAACACTTTTTCTATCCAGAATCTATTTTACTAACCCTCATTTCAATTTCAAACATTTTCTTGAATTTCATTGGTTGTTAAATAAAAAATAAGCTTTGAGAAATTTCCATAACAAAACAGTAAAAATTTGTGTAAAAGTAGGCTCAACCAACCAACATAAACAAATCTTTCTCAAATTCATCCCTAATTTAAATGTTTCAAGAAATCCTATTGGCTAAAAAATAAAAAATACAACATTCGCCCACACATTTCTCAGAAAAATTCACAGCAGCTACCAAGCCCCGTGGGGCCGATTTCATTGTTAAGAAAACTATAAATAGAAATAGTAAACAAATTTTTGTCGCATTTGAGACTCACACACGTGAAAGATACACACAGAAATTATGTGCCACCAAAGAAACAAACTTCCTTAATGAGAGATTAGAAAAATTTACACAACAAACTTTTTTGCTCAATATCTTTCATAGAAAAATCTTTTGTCTCAGTTAAATTCAACCTTTTTAATCAAAGGCAGACAACTTTTAGACATTAAACATTTCCGATACAGCAAAAAACTTTTTCTCTAAAATATACCTTTGCACACATCATTACAAACAAAGAAATTGTAAATTTGTAAATTGTGTATATAAAATTTAATCTGTTGATTCAAACATGTAATTTTTGTCGTGATTGAATATCGTTACCATTTGGCCATTTCTTATAATTTATGTTTGGGGATATTACATATTTTATTTGCAGCACAATTTTAAATATTCACACAGCCTTCCTAGATCCATTATACTATCATACTATAATTCTACCATTCATTCATGCTTAGAATATTACTGTTACATATAATCCAGTAACCCTGCTATTTACCTTGAGCTTCTTTATAAAATCCATAGAAGAATCAGTGATACAATCGATCCTGATCTAGCGGCTTGGCTTCAGTCACTTTCTCACCTCCATAAGGTTGCCTCCCTGTGCCTTTTCTATAAATATTTTCATGGTAATTGTTCAAATGAGCTCTTCACCATGGTACGTAGGCTGTATGAATTTAAGCTCAGTACTAGACTGGTGTCGAGATCTCATCAATTTATCGTTGAGCTGGCTAGATGTAGCAGTGAATTCTAAGCTAACAGTTTATTTTCTTGCATTTCTCACTTGTGGAACTCCATTCCGGCTCCATGCTTTCCAGCCAACTTTAATCTGCAATGATTTAAATGCAATGTCAATCACTATCTACTATCCTCCTGATTACTCTTTTCCTTTCCCGCTCAATATTAATGTTGCTAGTTCTTCCACACCAAGTAACCGCTTGTGTCTTAGTGGCTTTATTGTCTTGCTTGGGATGAAACCAATTAAAAAAAAAGCAATAAATAAAAAAATGAAGAAAAATATTAGAAAATATTTAAAATTAGAAAAAAAAGAAGGAAGACAGTGAAAGACGATGATGAATGGAAGAAATTAAATCAGAAGCAGAATAAGGTAAGAATATGGAGAAGAATAAGGTAGAAAAAGATTTAGATGAAGAAATATTATGAAGAAATAACAACAAGAAGAGACATTGAAATCAGAAGTAAAATAAATTGAATAAAAAATGATGTAGGTAACAAAGAAGAAAATGAAAAGCCTAAATAAATTATGTGCCTAAAGAAAATATAAAGTTAAAGATATCGAAAAAGATTTATGACAAAAATGAAAGATAGTAATGAAGAAGAAAAGGGGAAAATGGTGATGGTAGACTGGACGAAAGAAAACAAAAAGCAAGCAATAAAAAAAAAGGAAAAACTAAGCAAAGGATAATTGTTAGCAAAGAATAGCAAAAACGTATCAAGGAAGAAGTAGAAATAAAAAAAATAGAAAAATATTTCTTTCACTTAGTTTAGTCTAGCATAGGGTCAAAATAATGAAACATCCAGAGAATTTCAACATAAGTTATGGCCTGCAAAACTAGCTAATGATTCTTATAATTCAGGACCGAAGAAAGAAAAGAAGAAAGCAGAAAAAAGTGAATGAAAGACAAGGAAAAAGTAAGAGGTGGAAAAAAAAAGAAAGGAAAGCAAAGCAAAGAAGAAAAACGGTAATTTAATAAAAAGATAAAATTAAGAAAGAAAAAGCCGATATGTGAAAGAAGAAGCTGACAAAGCCATAGTCAAAAAAACAAAAACAAAAAGTTATATAAAGAAACCAAATTTGAACTGGGGAGATGATAAAGAAAGAAAACATAAGAAAAATCAATGAAGGGAGACTTGATCTCTCAAATGCAATCTATTCACTTCTGAGCATACGTTTGTGAACAGCTTTTATTCATTTGCCATGTCCTTTAAAAAATAAAACAAAAGCCTGGATCTTTATGTCCATTAACAAAATGGCACACTTGTCATATTAAATACAAGAGCACTTTTCACTCAGAATCTCATTTCGTTTCTTGATACTTTTTCCTCTATCAGTTGATGATAAATCTACAGGCATCTCCTGTTTTATTTTAACTTTTTCCCATTTTATTGTTTCCCATGTCTCATCCTGGGACACTCTTACAACTTAACCTTCTACAACCACTTATAATGACCTGCCATTTTTTTTCTTTATATGTTTTTATTATTTTCCTAGACTAACAGTCTCATAAAAGCCAGTTTTTCTACTTTTTCTTTACCCTTCATTACAAACCAAGTAGCCAATCAGTTAGACAGCCAGATTGTGCCTTTTTTCATTGGCTGTCTAAGGTGCATCACATTTTATGGTACTTTCCCTGATAAGAGAGACAATAATAAAAGGTACTAGTACTGGGCTTGAGCAAATATTTCCCAGAAGCCTTTTTGACTAGCCACTTTTTTTTTTTACTTGTTTGTTGATGGTTTGTCCTGATTTTTTTCTATAAATAAGAAAAAAAAAAGGAAAAAACAAGCGTGTATTAATTTTATTCTTTTTTTTTTTATTACAACACTGTCTACCATGTTTGACTTTTTGTTAAGATATTGCAATTTTTTCACTGTTTTTTAGACTATGTCCCCTCCCACTTTTCTTTCCTTCCTTTTCTTTTTTTGTTTGTTTTATTACTTCCCTGTCATTCTAATATTTTTCTTTCTTTTTTCTTTTGTATATTTGTGCTCCCTTTTCTTTTCTACAACTCTTTTCTTGTTATTTTTTTCCTTTCTTTTCTATATTTTGCTACCCTCTTTTCTTTTCTTCTTTCCCTGTCTTTCTAATACTATTTTTCTTTCTTCTTTTTCTTTTGTATATTTACGCTCCCCTTTATTTTATTTTCCACTATATTCTTTCACTGTCATTCTAATACTATTTTTGCTTTTTTGGCTTTTCTATATTTTTGCTCCCCTTTTTTCTTTTCTTTTTTACTCCTTCCCTGTCTTTCTAATGCTACTTTTCTTTCTTTTTTTTTTATATCTGTGCTCACCTTTTCTTTTCTTTTATACTACTCCTTCCCTGTCATTCTCATGGTACAGTGTAACCCGGATATAAGAGAGTTGTCGAGAGTTATATCCGAGTTTCTCTATTATATATATATTAACACAGGCTCTAATTTGGGACCAGAGAAAATATCTCTTATACCCGGGTTACACTGTATTTTCTTTTGTCTTTTATATCTTTTTGCTCCCCTCTTCTCTTTTTTAACTCTTTCCCTTTCTTTCTAATACTATTTTTCTTTCTTTTTCCTTTTCCATGTTTCTGCTCCCCCTTCTTTTTCATTTTTACTTC
The DNA here is from genome assembly GCA_964036315.1 of Acanthosepion esculentum. Classification (NCBI taxonomy): domain Eukaryota; kingdom Metazoa; phylum Mollusca; class Cephalopoda; order Sepiida; family Sepiidae; genus Acanthosepion; species Acanthosepion esculentum. The sequence continues at coordinate 32,796,615 of OZ038516.1, forward strand.
TTCCCTGTCATTCTAATATGAGTTTTCTTTCTTTTTTTCTCCATATTTTTATTCCTGTCATTCAAATACCCCTTTTCTTTCTTTTCCTTTAACATTTATTTTATTCTAATCCTTTGTAATATCACTTCTTTCTTTCTTTCTTTCTTTCTTTCTTTCTTTCTTTTTCTTTCTTTTTCTTTCTTTCTTTCTTTTTCTTTTTCTTTCTTTCTTTCTTTTTCTTTTTCTTTCTTTCTTTCTTTCTTTTTCTTTTTCTTTCTTTCTTTCTTTCTTTTTCTTTTTCTTTCTTTCTTTCTTTCTTTTTCTTTCTTTCTTTCTTTCTTTCTTTCTTTCTTTATCCCTTTCCATTTGATACCAACCAATTACAATTCTGCCAACCATCTGCAAAAACTCATCAGGTAGATTATGGGTTACTTTCCTGTGTCCCTCTTGCCTTCAATATGTCCTGTGAGTGTCAAATCTTCTAAGCCTTCTTTCTTCATTATGCGCCCCAAAAGTTTCAGCTGCCTCCTTCTGAAGTTAAGTAAAGGTGTCCATTTTCTCTAAAACTTCACCATTGCTCACTTCTTCAGTTCATGGTGTTCTCAGCATCCTTCTGCAGAACCACATTTCCCTTGCCTCAAATTTCTTCATATATGAGGAAATTGTCCAGAATTTACTGTCATATAGAAAAACAATATCACAAAACAGTTAAGTAATCTTTTCTTAGTTTCTAATTAAATTTTCCTGTTTCCTAATACTTTTCTTAGGTTTTAGAAGGCATCTTTTGCTATCACAATGCATCTACGAAATTCGGTGTCGCATTTTCTGACCTCCATTAAAACACTTCCTAGATATTTTAATTTTTGTACTTGCTTGATTTTGGCATCTCCAATTTGAAATTCATATTTTAAGCTCTTCTTTTTTATGATAACCATACATCATACCTTCTTACAATTGATGTTTAGTCCTTTCTTCCTCTGTAGGAATCCCTGTAGTTTTCTTTCTGTATCTGCTATCAACATTGATATCTGAATATCTGATGTTGTTAGGATTGTGGCCACCAATAATGAACCCTGGTAGGACTTCTCCTTCTCTCAGAATCACCTCACAATAAAGGTTAAATAAGTCTGGTGAGAAGACGCATCCTTGTCTTACACCCCTTTCTATTTTTGGTATATTTACTGAATTCATTTTCTATCTGTAGGCAGATGGTTTGCTCCTAGTATAAGTCTTTGTTTATTGTAATATCTTTCCCTAAAATTATCAAGCTTACTGAGCATTTCCAAAAGTTTCTTTATCATACTCTTTTGTGTGGTTTTAGGGGGCAAAACAATTTGATTTTCTTCCTTTCTCACACTTCTTGCATTCCTTCATTCTTCCTCTTTTACTGTGCTTGCTTCATTCATTCATTCGTTTGTTCATTTGTTCGTTCATTCACTCATTTCTTTCGTCTGTCCATCCATCCGTCTGTCTGTCTATCCAGTTGCTTGATACTTGATTAAGCCTTCTCACCAACTAATTTCTCATTGACTCATATAGCCACTTTTCTACCCACAATTCCCTGTGTTTTTCAGCATCCATTATAATAATGGGTAAGGCAAGTGGCATCCATTACAACACATTTCTTTTACATTTTGTACACTCCATAAAACACAGGTACATATGCATTTATATTTCTTCCTGATATCATACTGAGTATAAAATATCACATTTCTTGTTCCAGTTTGCTTAAAGTTCCTATTTTCTTGATTTCAAATGGTAACTAGGAAATTGTATACCATTTTTCAATGAAATATTCACTTTTCAAAATTATAACTTATAAACATACTTATAGAGAAAAAAGGTGTTGGTTCCGACTAGGGTAAGTCCTCCTGGCATCGGATTAAAATGACCCCTTCTTTTTCACATATATTGCAACCATTTTGTTTAAAGTATCTTTATCTCCCTTAATGAAGAATATATAAAGTTTTCTCCCATTACCAAATGAAAAAGTATATACATATATAAATACTCATTGAATTATTATATGGTTTCATTATCAAAGGAAGTCCTCACTTTTCTACACATAAAAAAAATTTCATATATAGTCAACAACTCATGAAAAGTTTTGCTTTCTTACCTGTGAAAATGAAATTGAGTTCCAAAGATTTTTAAAAAGATGCATTAATTTTAGCATAAATTAGTTTGTCAATAAATATCTCACAATTTTAACATTTTGTTTATATTTCACTTTAGTTAAAACTAGCTTACAGTTTAATCTTTAGATTTTCATTAACAAATACAATTGACACAAAATTATAATTCAATTTAAACTAATCAGTTAAAGTTAATTACTTACTGGGTTACAAATATGGCAGTTGGCAGAATAGGTGCCAGGGAAAGTTTGGGATTAAGAATGTGAAGCATTGTCAGTTATCATTAATTTTTTTACTAGTATTTTTTTCATCTCATTTCTCTTGACAAGAAAAAGAGAAAAGGCAAAAAAATACACATGAAAAGGATAAAAAAAATTGAAACAGATAACAGGATGTTGGCCAGAATTATTCATTTTGACTAGTATCTCTTTCATTTTCATTTCTCTTGATTTTTATTGCAACACCCATCCATAAGAAGTAGAGAATATAGCTATATGGCTAAATTTGAATGACTCCTGCTGGTTAGCCTTCTTAGATGAAGCATTGTCAATTATTATTCATTTTTCACTAGTATTTCTTTCATCTTCATTTCTCTTGCTTTTTATTGCAACTCCCATCCATAAGAAGTAGAAGTAGAGAATATAGCTATATGGCTAAATTTGAATGACTCCTGCTGGTTAGCCTTCTTAGATGAAGCATTGTCAATTATAATTCATTTTTCACTAGTATTTTTTTCATCTTCATTTCTCTTGCTTTTTATTGCAACTCCCATCCATAAGAAGTAGAAGTAGAGAATATAGCTATATGGCTAAATTTGAATGACTCCTGCTGGTTAGCCTTCTTAGATGAAGCATTGTCAATTATTATTCATTTTTCACTAGTATTTCTTTCATCTTCATTTCTCTTGCTTTTTATTGCAACTCCCATCCATAAGAAGTAGAAGTAGAGAATATAGCTATATGGCTAAATTTGAATGACTCCTGCTGGTTAGCCTTCTTAGATGAAGCATTGTCAATTATTATTCATTTTTCACTAGTATTTCTTTCATCTTCATTTCTCTTGCTTTTTATTGCAACTCCCATCCATAAGAAGTAGAAGTAGAGAATATAGCTATATGGCTAAATTTGAATGACTCCTGCTGGTTAGCCTTCTTAGATGAAGCATTGTCAATTATTATTCATTTTTCACTAGTATTTCTTTCATCTTCATTTCTCTTGCTTTTTATTGCAACTCCCATCCATAAGAAGCAGAAGTAGAGAATATAGCTATATGGCTAAATTTGAATGACTCCTGCTGGTTAGCCTTCTTAGATGAAGCATTGTCAATTATTATTCATTTTTCACTAGTATTTCTTTCATCTTCATTTCTCTTGCTTTTTATTGCAACTCCCATCCATAAGAAGTAGAAGTAGAGAATATAGCTATATGGCTAAATTTGAATGTCTCCTGCTGGTTAGCCTTCTTAGATGAAGCATTGTCAATTATTATTCATTTTTCACTAGTATTTCTTTCATCTTCATTTCTCTTGATTTTTATTGCAACTCCCATCCATAAGAAGTAGAAGTAGAGAATATAGCTATATGGTTAAATTTGAATGACTCCTGCTGGTTAGCCTTCTTAGATGAAGCATTGTCAATTATTATTCATTTTTCACTAGTATTTCTTTCATCTTCATTTCTCTTGCTTTTTATTGCAACTGCCATCCATAAGAAGTAGAAGTAGAGAATATAGCTATATGGCTAAATTTGAATGACTCCTGCTGGGTAGCCTTCTTAGATGAAGCATTGTCAATTATTATTCATTTTTCACTAGTATTTCTTTCATCTTCATTTCTCTTGCTTTTTATTGCAAGTGCCATCCATAAGAAGTAGAAGTAGAGAATATAGCTATATGGCTAAATTTGAATGACTCCTGCTGGTTAGCCTTCTTAGATTAAGCATTGTCAATTATTATTCATTTTTCACTAGTATTTCTGTCATCTTCATTTCTCTTGCTTTTTATTGCAACTCCCATCCATAAGAAGTAGAAGTAGAGAATATAGCTATATGGCTAAATTTGAAGGACTCCTGCTGGTTAGCCTTCTTTGATGAAACATTGTCAATTATTATTCATTTTTCACTAGTATTTCTTTCATCTTCATTTCTCTTGCTTTTTATTGCAACTGCCATCCATAAGAAGTAGAAGTAGAGAATATAGCTATATGGCTAAATTTGAATGACTCCTGCTGGTTAGCCTACTTAGATGAAGCATTGTCAATTATTATTCATTTTTCACTAGTATTTCTTTCATCTTCATTTCTCTTGCTTTTTATTGCAACTGCCATCCATAAGAAGTAGAAGTAGAGAATATAGCTATATGGCTAAATTTGAATGACCCCTGCTGGTTAGCCTTCTTAGATGAAGCATTGTCAATTATTATTCATTTTTCACTAGTATTTCTTTCATCTTCATTTCTCTTGCTTTTTATTGCAACTCCCATCCATAAGAAGTAGAAGTAGAGAATATAGCTATATGGCTAAATTTGAATGACTCCTGCTGGTTAGCCTTCTTAGATGAAGCATTGTCAATTATTATTCATTTTTCACTAGTATTTCTTTCATCTTCATTTCTCTTGCTTTTTATTGCAACTCCCATCCATAAGAAGTAGAAGTAGAGAATATAGCTATATGGCTAAATTTGAATGACTCCTGCTGGTTAGCCTTCTTCATTGTCAATTATCATTCATTTTTTACATGATTTTGTCAAGATTATCAACAATCTTCTTGTTGATCAGAGACTGAAAAGGTTTTCCTGTGACACTAAGGTAGCTGATTGGTCAATATTGAGACAGGGAAGACTATTCTTGAAAACAGTGTACACAGCTCACACATTCCATAGATTTGAGAAACAATTCTACTTCAGGCAATAGTTTTGCTCTGCGTTAAGTTTCTTAAGTACAACCACAGGATTTTTACCTAAACTTGTAGCCTTTCTAGAATCAAAATTTGGTCAGTGTGGAAGCTTCCTGTTCTGTGATAAATATATCATAAATTATATTTATATATACTATCAGTACCCCTGAAAATTTCCTGGTTTTTCTAGTTAAATATTCTGATGTATATATAATGAATAAATAATCTCATTGCAGATTCCAAGATGCACCAGTGGATATTCCTCTATTTCATCGTTGCTTATCAACTTTAACTAAATATTTTAATGGCCATCATAAATATGAATGTAGGTCATTATTTAAAGAAGTAAGAGGGTACAAATGAAAAGATTTAAAATCAACAAGTTTTTACATTTCACTGAAGCATACGTTAAACATATGAGAGTGTTAATTCCTCCTCTGTCTTCCCTTTTTTTTCGTTCTTTCTTTCTGTCATTCATTCTTTCTTTAGTTCTTTTTTTGAAAACAAACAGTGCCTTTGATATATGTTTTCTTCCCGCTCTCTACACAATTGAAAAAGAATTGTCCATTGTTTATGTTGGTTCTAATGGGAATGTCTGCAAAACACTTGCCCCTCCCCAACTTATAGGCAGAAGCAAACAAATGCATGATGGGATTTTTTCCTAGCCAATAAATAGGCCAGTTCTTGGTTTCCCATGGCTTAGTCCCAGTCTGTCTTGTCTTGAAATCAGACCACTATGTTCACTTGACTTAACTTGCTCTTGTGTATCAACCCCAATACTTATTTTGTGAACTTTTTGCCATATTACTGTTGCTTTGCCTTCTAACTCTTAATTTGCCTTGCATATATTGTTTGCTTGCTTTATATTACTTTTTGCCCTGTTCTTTTCTTATTCTTGTTAGTGCTTTTTCCCTGTCAGTTCTGTTACTTATTTTGCATTTAACCATAGCCACTCACTCTACCTGACTGAGGTTATTCAATAACAAACAGTGCCTTTGATATATTAATTATATATAGCATGTATTGACATGGTGGAATAGTGGATAGCGGGTCGGAATGAGGAATTGGAGAGCCAAGTTCGAATTCCGGTCGAATCCATTATATTCACTTAGGTGCTAATACCCTTGGGAAAGGCATTAATCCTCTTCTTCTTAATTCTTAAGTTAATGTTTGAACGAGCTCCTTGTGAATTCCATGACAAAATAAAATACCTTGGAAAATTCCCATTGCACATTGTTAAATATCTGAGGTTAACAACTAATAAATAAAAAATATTGTACTAAAAATCCTGAATATGAAATCAGATTATTAATATAATTAAGTAAGAAGGTGCAAATGAAATGATTTGAAATTGATAAGTTTTCCATTTCACTGATTCAGATGCTAAATACATTTCGCTTACGCTATCCTTTCCTTCTAGATGTCCTTCCGAAGCTCCCAGATTCCAAACCTAATTGAAAAAAAGAAAATAATGCCTACTAGGTCCACATACACTCACAAACACAAATATTCATTATCATCTAAATCCCACAAAGTCATACTAGAATTATGATACCATTAAATACATAATGAAAATTTTATGTTTCCTTGATTTTTTTTTTTATTACGCTTGGAATCCATTATTTTTTTGATATTCAAAAGGATGCATCATCACTCCTGCTTAAAAGCTTGCTTAACCAATGAAAATCAAGAAACACAAAAATTTCCTATTTGTTTTTTTACCCTATCATTCTGTTGGATTCTCATCCATATTTGATCACAATTCAATATATATATATATATATATATATATATATATATATATATATATATATATATATATATATATATATATATATAGATATATAGGAGGCACGGTGGAGTAGTGGATAGCGGCTCGGAATGAGGAATTGGAGAGCCAAGTTCGAATTCTGGTCGAATCCATTACATTCACTTAGGTGCTA
>OZ038516.1:32806060-32871060 GCA_964036315.1 Acanthosepion esculentum
ATGAACATCAAAAGGTGGGAAGACATTGCCAGTGATGGTTCACACTGAAGATGTGATTTACACTGAGGTCTGAAGTGAGGAAAGAAGAAACGGAGGCTTTTTACCAGGGTGGAGGGCGTGCTTGAAGGAAAGAAAACAACACAGTAATATCAGAGAACATCTTCACATGTATTTATTGCAGTTGTCACTCCCATGTAGGGTTATACAGCCATAACAAATGCTGCACTGCCATCAGCAACTGTGGCATAGCTCTCGGGGTGCGGATCCAGGGTCTCTCAAGACCAATGGATGCCACACATTGCTGCAAAAAAATCTTGCAAACAAACTTAAGGGAAAGTATTTTCATTTATTTTTTGAAGCAAAGAGAAATATTTTGTTCTACCTGTTCATGTCCTGTCATTCCAAATGAAGCCATATGGTAGACACAGTTGACTCCATGCATGGCCTCCAGGATGGAGTCCAAGTCACACAAATCAGCCTAAAATCAGAAAAAAACGTTATAAAAGAATATATAAGATGTTAGCATAATTTTTATATTCGATTTGTATATAAAATGCAATTGAAATTTAAATGTATCGGCTAGCAATAGTTTTTGTTCTTGTCTTTTTATTCATTTTGTTCCTTCACAGCTACACTCTATCTGAAAATAATTTACATATATAAAGGGTGTTTCATTAAGACGGATGAAAGTCAGCAGTACATAAATCAGTGTTATTGGTTAACATTTATTTATTTCTCTATTGGATCCTGTTATTTAAGTCATGGCAATTATGTGTGAAAAATAATATCACCCAAATGTCTGCCAAATCTGAAAGAAAAAGAAAAAAATCATTAGATGCTTAAACTTGATTCACATTAAAATTGGTCCAAGTTATCATATATATATATATATATATATATATATATATATATATATGCCAGATGTAACAGCAAAATTGTCTAAATCATGTAACAGCATAATTGTCCATCCCACAAAACATTTAATATCTAAAAAAACACTAAACTAATTGAGCTTCTTTTTTCCAGGTTTTCAGAAAAGACATTTACTCATCTTATCTTGACACCATTTATCTTGAGGATCACTGAAAAACCCTTTGAGTTATTCAGCTAGAAAGAGAACAGGTTAAACTCATTTTGTGTCAGATCCATTGTCTTCCCAACTGAGCAATGGTGAGAGGAAAATTCATTCATATGCTGGCTTCCATCTTCAAAGTCCATTCAAGAACCATCAAGAGAATGGCGAATAAGTTTTAAAAAAAAAAGAAACGGTAGAGAGGAAACCTAGATCAGGAGGTCACAACAGGAAGAGGGATCTCCATCTTTCCTCCTCTACCTCTCACTCTTATGACGCTTGTGAGATGACGTGCCTAAACTTTTGACCGGTGTTTATTGGCAAAAAAAATTCCACAGACCAGTCAACATTAAACACCCACTCTATTCTTCACCAAACTGCTATCAACAAGCACTATTGTTTCACTCTGTCACCTTTTTTTTTATGTATATTTTTCTTCTCAAACAAATGGAAAAAAGGAAGTGATGTTTCACATACAGCTTGCCTACAAGCAGGATTGTTCATAACCATTTTCGACCCTCACTCGTAGATGTGCAGTTAAAATGCACTGAAACCAAGTGGCATCTTTGTTGTGAGTAAAATGGTTTTGTCTATATGATAAAATTATAATAAATATATACATATATATATATATATATATATATAGTTTATGAAAAACTAGGTAATCCGTATGGGTAGACCCAAGCAGGATAAAATCCAGAGAGCTCAATGTAAATCAGAGCTAATAATTTAAATAAAAACAGACCACTTTAAGGTTCCATGTAATAAATTATTTCACCACAGCCCCTTTAAAGGACCGCGGATCATCAGACTTTACTTCCAAAGGTTGAAACGAAAAATGAAAAGAAATTTACACATTTTTGACGGGCAGTACTAAGCATATGTAAATTAACGAAGTGAGGAAGTGAAGAAATGTTACATCTAACTCAATCATGTCTCTCTCCCCCCTCACTTCCTCACTTCATTAATTTACATATACTTAGTACTGCCCTTCATAAATGTGTAAATTTCTTTTCATTTTTCGTTTCAACTTTTGGAAGTAAAATCTGATGATCCACGGTCCTTTAAAAGGGCTGTGGTGAAATAATTTATTATATGGAACCTTAAAGTGGTCTGTTTTATATATATATATATATATATATATATATATATATATATATATATATATATATATATATATATTTAAAGACATTTTATGATATGTTTAACGTTCTTTTTATAGATACAAGTATTTAAGCAAATGCTCTGTTTTATAATAAACAGTATTAAATAACATTTACCGGCCTGAATGTCCGAGAAATTTTCATTGAAAATTTTCGTTCTCCGACAGGAATCGAACCTGTATCCTATACGGAACCATCATTTCGCGTGATGTGCCTTAACCTTTCGGCCACAGAGCAGCGTCTGGTTAGCAAGGTCGATTTTACTATCTTTAAACTTAAATCTTCCATGAATCTCTTCTATTCATATCTGTTCTAGCGTATCAAATGTAAACAAATGACGTCATATATTTTTGAATTGGACAAAGTCCGACAAGTCGGACATTCAGGCCGGTAAATGTTATTTAATACTGTTTATTATAAAAACAGAGCATTTGCTTAAATACTTGTATCTATAAAAAGTCGGACTTTGTCCAATTCAAATATATATATATATATCCACTTTTATATTTACACACGCTCTATCTCTGATATTGAGCACTTTATCCCATAAATATAGCACACTTTAAGACTATATTTCTTTATATATATATATATATATATATATATATATATATATGTGTGTGTTTGTGTGTGTGTGTACATATAAGTTTCATTGAAGATGACTGACTGGGCCCTGCAATAAAGCTTTTTATGAAATTCTTCCTGCATTTATACAAGTATTATCTTTTCTGAATTTAGGGAGCACAAAAACTGTCCAAATGTTCTATGTATCCATGCACTTTCTGCTAACCTATTAGCCATTACCATGGATGCATTTTTAGCTGAATATGTGCCCATAGGGATGGGAATGTTTTTTTTTGTTTAATTTCTGAACATGGTCAGCACATTGTGGCCATATTCATAGTTGATATAACTGAGAGCTGGCCTCTTTTTTATTATTAATGCTTTCATTATTTTTAGCCATTTTTTTGCAATGATGCGCATCCAACAATTTTTCCATGTTTCGATTATAGATGGTGTCATCATCAGGATCAAAAAAATGTTCCAAATAACGATGTCATGGTTGATTTCCTTGATTTCAGCATACGAAGCCTGGTCATCTGAAACAATATAGCTTCCAGGCTGAATATACTGCACAATCTGTCTATATTTCTCAGATGAGGTATTGTAACTATTTACACTATTTACATCTTTCGGACTGTTTTCCTCATCTTAATTTCCATATTCACGATGTTTCAACCATTGTACACTCTGACCTTCTTCAGGTGATATATGTTGGAAATTTTGATACCAAACTCTTTATTTAGTGCACAGGAGTAGATTGTTCTAATTCTGCATGCCAAGACTTCTTTAGAACAATCTACCCCCATAGATTAAATAAAGGTTCAGTTTGAAATTCTAACATATATCACCTGAAGAATGCCAGAGCATACAATGGCTGAAACATTTTGAATATGGCAATAAAGATGAGGAAAACAGACTGAATGATGTATATAGTGTAAATATGAGCAACATAGTTTATTTTATATCATTTAGGTCAAGCAGAACTTTGACAGATAATTTTATGCTGCTTATGTGAAGGATTACCTTCAATGTTTGTACTTGCTTAATTTTGGCATCCCCAGTTTGTAATTCGCATGTTGAGCTGTTCCCTTTTGCTGACAACCATACATTTTGTCTTCTGAAAAGTTAATTTATCTTAAAGTTGCTTTGAATTTAAGAAGGCGTGTGATTAGACATTCGAAAGTCATGTCGGTACTTTTCAGAATAAAGTGAACATTGTTAGAACACATTCAACAGAAGCCTTCTTGTAAGACAAAAGGAGAGAGAGAGAGAGAGAGAGAGGGAGGGAGGGGGACCCTGATATCGCAATAGTAACATAATGAATCACATTGTGTTTAATCAATAGAAGAGTAATATGAAATGTTGATTGTATTTCAGAAATTGAACAGGTCAAATGACACTGGATAAGACTGGCTTTGGAATGACGTTAATGGCTTGATGACAATTTATGCTATATTATTATATTATTCAGGAAAAGATTTTCAAAGACACTTATGAAGCCCTGTGGGATGTTAGATTTTTGCAATGTTAAAATTCAAAGAGAAATTAGAGACAAGCAAAATGGGGAGAAATCAATACAATCTGAATAAAATTGTTGGATTAACATATGGGCTAGTATGGGATGCAGCCAAGGGCCCCAAGACTAGAAGGGACCCCAAGGGATCTCTAGTTTTGGGCATGTGATAAAACCATAAAAAACAAATAAAGATATAATAACAGAGGAGATTTATTTATTTTCAGATTTAATAGGGCTCCTTTGAACGAATTTCAAACAATTTAGAGTATTTGAATCCCTCTAGTTGGAGTGGGTCTTTTAAATTCGATCAGGCAGCATTTAGATTTTGATGCATTATTTTTGTATACATATAGATTATGTCCTTCTGTACAGGGAACTGGCCACTGGCAAGAGGGCAACCTCATCTTTGCTACAAGGACATCTGAAAAAGGGATATGAGAGTAATGGACTGAGAGGTGGGAAAACATTGCCAATGATTACTCATGCAGAAGACATGATTTACACCAAGAACTGGAGCGAGGAGAGGAGAAACAAAGCATGCCATCGGCGAGAAGCATGCTCAAGGTAAAGTAAAAAACAAGGCAACATCAGGGGAGAGAGAGTCTTCACATGTGGCTTGTACAGCCACAACAGATGCTGCATCACCCATCAGCAGTTGAGGCGAAACTCTTTGGGTGTAACTCCAAGGTTTCCCAAGAACAACAGATGCTACACACACATAGATTTTGATATAACTTTTTGTTTTCGCCAGGTATGGTGAACTATCAAGTTAGAATTTTCCTTCCTCATCATCTTTAGTTTTTTTTTTTTTAGAATGCTTTGCTCTTGAATTTGAATACTAGAATTCCAGTATAATACAGGCCATCCTTTTATATACATTTCTGTAGGATGTAAAGTTCAGATAAAAGCTAATGAAATAAATTGGATGAGTTCCAAAACCATTAAAAATTTTAGTAAAGTTAATGAGATAAAATGGTGAATTGACTTTGCAAACAAAATTTAAAAAACGCTTTAACTCACAAATGACACGATGAATATTAGGATCCTCGTTTTTAAAATCATAAACTGTATTAGGTCTTTCTGTCAAAAGTACTTGCATATTTAATATTTGTACAGTATTTACATTAGTCGGACTATTGTCCTCATCTTTGTCGCCATATTTGTCACAACGTTTCGACCGTTGTACGCTCCGGCCTTCTTCAGGTGGTTGGATTTTTGAACTGAACCCTTTATTTTGACTTTATCCACTGTGCCATGTGTCCTTGAGGACACATGGCACAGTGGATAAAGGTGTTGGTTAGATCCAATGACAGACCCAAAGAGTGTGAGTTCAATACCCGGTTCAGGCAGTGGAGAACTTTCAGAGGGAAAATTAGCAGGAGATATCTGATAACTGACATCCATCAAACATGGCACGTGGAACTAGAACAGTCTACCCCAGTGATCGAAATAAAGGGTTCAGTTCGAAATTCCAACCACCTGAAGAAGGCCGGAGCGTACAACAGCCGAAACGTTGTGACAAATATGGCAACAAAGATGAGGACAATAGTCCGACTAATGTAAATACTGTACATAATACCTCATCTCAGAAATATAGACAATGCCCTAAGTTGCCTAACTTTTTAATGATATCAAATGTTTTGGTATTTTCTTGGATCTAAAGAACTATGTAGGGTGCCTCATAAAAATACTGTTCTAAAACATAAGTCATGAAAAGAATGAGCTGAATTGTTAAAAAAACTCTTTGGAATGGGAATGGCTCTTCTCAAAATTCTAGAAGTTATCTTTCATAAGGCTTGTGTATCTGAAGAAGGCCATAGAATCAACTGACTGAAACATTGTAGTCATAATAAAAGCAACCAAAAGAATAGTCTCAATTGGCCAAACTAGTCATGTAATAATGATAACTCTTTTCACAAATATAGAAGGTATCTCTCACATAAAACTATACCTGAAGACAGCCATAGAATCAAATAACTGAAACATTGTAGTAACAATAAAAGCAACAAAAAGAATAGATTCAATTGGCCAAACTAGTCATGTAATGATGATAACACTTTTCAAAAATATAGAAGGTATCTATCACATAACATCTATACCTGAAGAAGGCCAAGAATCAACTGACTGAAACATTGTGATAGCAACAAAAGCAATAGTTCAATTGTTCAAACAACTCATGTAATGATAATGACTCAACTTAAATTACGAAAGGGATACACAATTTAGAAATGCAATTTTTAATGAAGACATCTTTCTTTGAGGTTGCCAGATTTTATGAAAATATTTCATAGTTAAACCAAGGACTTGATAAAATTTTGAATTTTTTCTCATTTTGAAAATAAAGAAAAAAGAATGTAGAAGTTTTTACTTGGTGGTGCAGTAGCCATTTCAATTACTTTGAGTTTTTTCCATTCAAAATGCCCACTTTCCATTTTAGGTCTGTCATCTTAGCTCTGATCATTAGTGCCAAAAACGGTAGCATCTCAAAGAGAATGAACTTTCTACTTTCTGTTAATTATGACCTCTATATCCCCAGACACAATGACTCCATCATGTCCTCTTGTCTCATCACATTGCATCTTTTCATTTCAAATTGTACTTAATCACACTTGACATTATAGGTGAAGAAAAAAGAAAAGGGCTTTTGACTGACTGGGGTTCTTTGAAGAATGCAAGTCTGGCTTTATTTGACTGCTTTGGACATTTTGTCTTTGGATATTCATTGTTTTATTTTTTGCTTTATTTCTTTGAGAATAAGGATTAATTTGTTTTACTGATACTTAGAACTTTACTTTTGAAGACAAAGAAATATTAAAACAAAAGAAACAATAAGAAAAAAGGAAGAAGGAAAAAAGAAAATGGAGGAAATTATGAAAAATGTAAAAGAAAGAAAGAAAATGAAATAAATTAAAATATTTAAAAATATATATATTTAGAAAAAGAAAGCAAGTGTGAAAGAAAGAAAAAAGAAAGAAAGAAAGAAGAAAAAAGTGAAAGAAATCATGAAATGAAATTAGAAAAAATGTAGAAAAAAATCAAAGAAATTAAAATATGTTAAAAAATGTATATTTAAAAAAGGAAAGCAAGAAAGAAAGGAAGAAAGAAAGAAAGAAGGAAAATGAAGTGAAAGAAATTAGGGAATTGGGAAAAATGTAAAAAAAAATAAGAAAATAAAAGAAATTAAAATATGTTAAAAATGTATATTTAGAAAAGGAAGGAAAGGAAGAAAGAAAGAAAGAAAGAAGGAAAAAGAAGTGAAAGAAATTAGGAAATTGTGAAAAATGTAAAAAAAAATAAGAAAATGAAAGAAATTAAAATATGTTAAAAATGTATATTTAGAAAAGGAAAGCAACAAAGAAAGGAAGAAAGAAAGAAAGAAGGAAGGAAAATGAAGTGAAAGAAATTAGGAAATTGTGAAAAATGTAAAAAGTAAGAAAATGAAATAAATTAAAATATGTTAAAAATGTATATTTAGAAAAGGAAAGCAACAAAGGAAGGAAGAAAGAAAGAAGGAAAAAGAAGTGAAAGAAATTAGGAAATTATGAAAAATGTAGAAAAAGTAAGAAAATGAAAGAAATAAAAATATGTAAAAATGTATATTTAGAAAAAGAAAGAAAGAAAGAAGGAAGGAAGTAAGGAAAAAGTGAAGGAAATTATGAAAAATGTAGGAAAAAAGAAAGTGAATTAAATTAAAAAGTGACAAAAAATATAAATTTAGAAAAAGAAATTAAGTAATTGTGAAAGAAAAAAGGAAGAAGAAATAAAATAGAAAGAAAGAAAGAAAAAACATCCAAACAAATGCAAAAGATATGAAAAGATACAGTATAACAGGAAGAAATGAAAGAAAAGAGAAAAGTGTTGCAAAAAGAAGTGTGAAAAGGAAGAAAAATGAAATGTCAAGAAAAGAATCCGAGAAAGAAAAAAGAAATTCAAAGACAAGCATGAATAAAGAATAAAAGATGAGAAACAAAAAGGAAAATGTGATGAAAGAAACAAATTGAAAGAATTGTAATAAATGTATGAAAACAAAAAGAAAATTGAATGAAAAAAGTAAAGAAAGAAAATGAGAGAAATTATGAAAGTTCAAAGTGTAAAAACTGAAAAAAAATGTAAAGAAAGAAAGAAAGAAAGAAAGAAAGAAAGATATTTAAAGAGAAATGTGAAGAAAAATAATGAAAGTAAAAATAAAAAGAGAAATTAAAAAAAAAAGAAATTAAAATATATTTTTAGAAGAAAAGAAAAGATGATAAAGATAAATGAAAAATGTGAAGAATGAGGGAACAAGAGAAGGAATAAAAGAAAGAAAGAATGAAAGAAAACGAAAAAGAAAGAGCAAATGAATGGTAAATGAAAGACAAAAATAGAATGAGAGAAATTATGAAAGTTCAAAAAAGAAGTGTAAAGGGGAAAAAAGAAAACTGGGCACAACCGGATGAAGGAGAAATGAAGAATAAAAAAAAATGACAAGAAAGAAAGAAATGTGAACAACAAATGAACTAAAAACAAAAAAAAGCAAGAAAAAAGAAAAGACAAAGCAAAACAAGAAAAAACAAAAGAGCAAAGAAAAAAGGAAGTAAAAAAAGGAAGAGCAAAGAAAGAAAGAAAAAGAGCAAAGTAAGAATAAAAGAGAGAAAAAAGCAAAAAAGAAGAGCAAAGACAGAAGAAAAATAAAATAAAGAGCAAAGAAAGAAAAAGTAAAAGAAAGCAAAGAAAGAAAAAAAGCAAAAGAAGAAAGAAGAAAAGAAAGAAAAAGACCAAAGAAAGAAAGACTGAAATAAAGAATGAAAGAAAAAGTAAAAGAAAGACAAAGAAAGAAAAAATAAACAAAAGAGCAAAGAAAGAAAAAAGCCAAAGAAAGAGCAAAGTAAGGATGAAAGAAAGAAAGAGAAAGAAAAAACAAAGAAAAAGAAAGCTATAAGAAAGAAAGAAAAAATGAAAGAAAAAGTGAAAGAAAGAAATAGTAAAGAAAGAAAGAAAATGAAAAAGAAAGACCAAAGAAAGAATGAAAGAAAGAACAAAGAAAGAAAGAATGAAAGAAAGAAAAAGCTCAAGAAAACTAAAGATCAAAGAAAAAAGAAAGAAAAAATGAAAGGAAGAAAAACAAAAAAAAAAGCAAAGAGAGAAAGAAAGAAACAGAAAGAACAAAGAAAGAAAGAATTGTAAGGAAATTTAAGAATAAAAGCCAAAGAAAGTAAAGATATTTTCTAAAAGCCGATAGAATGAAATGTTAAAATGACAAGAAAGGATAAAGCTTATAAAGATAAGAAAAAAGATGAAGAAAGAAGAGAAACAGAAAATTGTTGACAGGAAAAATAAAATAATAAATAATTTAAGAAAAAGAAAAACTAAAAACAGGAAATAAAATAATAAGAAACAGAAAAGACAAAGAAAATAATTAATTTATTAATGAGAATTTCGTCTGTGTATTTGTTCTTTATTTTAGCCATTTTTTTTGTAAGAAAAGTAATTTTGGTGAAAAAAGAAAACATTCATAATTGCTTATTAATTACTAAGAGTCAGGTTGATTCAACTGCCAACTGAGTCAGTGCCTGAAAACCAATAAGTGCACGTACTTGTGTGTGCCAATATATGTAACTTCTTAAGTAATTTGTTACAAAAATAGTCTTGGGTGTTTATATGTATGATTCTTGGGTTTCAATTCTTTTATGTCACTAAAAATACTTATATGCATCTACTACGAATTTGTAGTAAGGCAATTCTGAGAGAATTAGAAATCGTAACCAGGATTCATTATTAGTGGCCACAATCTTAACATAAGATATTTCTTTTAATCATTTCACCTCAAGCAAGGCATGAATGCCACTAGTACACGGGAGGTTACAGAGAGTGAAAGTGAGAGAAAAGACTGAGTATGGGGAGGTTACAGAGAGTGAAAGTGAGAGAAAAGACTGAGTATAGGGAGGTTACAGAGAGTGAAAGTGAGAGAAGAGACTGAGTATGGGAGGTTACAGAGAGTGAAAGTGAGAGAAGAGACTGAGTATGGGGAGGTTACAGAGAGTGAA
Organism: Acanthosepion esculentum; assembly: GCA_964036315.1. NCBI lineage: Eukaryota > Metazoa > Mollusca > Cephalopoda > Sepiida > Sepiidae > Acanthosepion > Acanthosepion esculentum. Next base: position 32,816,399 of record OZ038516.1, read on the forward strand.
AGTGAGAGAAGAGACTGAGTATGGGAGGTTACAGAGAGTGAAAGTGAGAGAAGAGACTGAGTATGGGGAGGTTACAGAGAGTGAAAGTGAGAGAAGAGACTGAGTATGGGAGGTTACAGAGAGTGAAAGTGAGAGAAGAGACTGAGTATGGGGAGGTTACAGAGAGTGAAAGTGAGAGAAGAGACTGAGTATGGGAGGTTACAGAGAGTGAAAGTGAGAGAAGAGACTGAGTATGGGGAGGTTACAGAGAGTGAAAGTGAGAGAAGAGACTGAGTATGGGAGGTTACAGAGAGTGAAAGTGAGAGAAGAGACTGAGTATGGGGAGGTTACAGAGAGTGAAAGTGAGAGAAGAGACTGAGTATGGGAGGTTACAGAGAGTGAAAGTGAGAGAAAAGACTGAGTATGGGGAGGTTACAGAGAGTGAAAGTGAGAGAAGAGACTGAGTATGGGAGGTTACAGAGAGTGAAAGTGAGAGAAGAGACTGAGTATGGGGAGGTTACAGAGAGTGAAAGTGAGAGAAGAGACTGAGTATGGGAGGTTACAGAGAGTGAAAGTGAGAGAAGAGACTGAGTATGGGGAGGTTACAGAGAGTGAAAGTGAGAGAAGAGACTGAGTATGGGAGGTTACAGAGAGTGAAAGTGAGAGAAAAGACTGAGTATAGGGAGGTTACAGAGAGTGAAAGTGAGAGAAAAGACTGAGTATGGGGAGGTTACAGAGAGTGAAAGTGAGAGAAAAGACTGAGTATGGGGAGGTTACAGAGAGTGAAAGTGAGAGAAGAGACTGAGTATAGGGAGGTTACAGAGAGTGAAAGTGAGAGAAGAGACTGAGTATAGGGAGGTTACAGAGAGTGAAAGTGAGAGAAGAGACTGAGTATGGGAGGTTACAGAGAGTGAAAGTGAGAGAAAAGACTGAGTATAGGGAGGTTACAGAGAGTGAAAGTGAGAGAAAAGACTGAGTATGGGGAGGTTACAGAGAGTGAAAGTGAGAGAAAAGACTGAGTATGGGGAGGTTACAGAGAGTGAAAGTGAGAGAAGAGACTGAGTATGGGAGGTTACAGAGAGTGAAAGTGAGAGAAAAGACTGAGTATAGGGAGGTTACAGAGAGTGAAAGTGAGAGAAGAGACTGAGTATGGGAGGTTACAGAGAGTGAAAGTGAGAGAAAAGACTGAGTATAGGGAGGTTACAGAGAGTGAAAGTGAGAGAAAAGACTGAGTATGGGGAGGTTACAGAGAGTGAAAGTGAGAGAAAAGACTGAGTATGGGGAGGTTACAGAGAGTGAAAGTGAGAGAAGAGACTGAGTATGGGAGGTTACAGAGAGTGAAAGTGAGAGAAGAGACTGAGTATAGGGAGGTTACAGAGAGTGAAAGTGAGAGAAAAGACTGAGTATAGGGAGGTTACAGAGAGTGAAAGTGAGAGAAAAGACTGAGTATGGGGAGGTTACAGAGAGTGAAAGTGAGAGAAGAGACTGAGTATGGGAGGTTACAGAGAGTGAAAGTGAGAGAAAAGACTGAGTATAGGGAGGTTACAGAGAGTGAAAGTGAGAGAAAAGACTGAGTATGGGGAGGTTACAGAGAGTGAAAGTGAGAGAAAAGACTGAGTATGGGGAGGTTACAGAGAGTGAAAGTGAGAGAAGAGACTGAGTATAGGGAGGTTACAGAGAGTGAAAGTGAGAGAAGAGACTGAGTATAGGGAGGTTACAGAGAGTGAAAGTGAGAGAAGAGACTGAGTATGGGAGGTTACAGAGAGTGAAAGTGAGAGAAAAGACTGAGTATAGGGAGGTTACAGAGAGTGAAAGTGAGAGAAAAGACTGAGTATGGGGAGGTTACAGAGAGTGAAAGTGAGAGAAAAGACTGAGTATGGGGAGGTTACAGAGAGTGAAAGTGAGAGAAGAGACTGAGTATAGGGAGGTTACAGAGAGTGAAAGTGAGAGAAGAGACTGAGTATGGGAGGTTACAGAGAGTGAAAGTGAGAGAAAAGACTGAGTATAGGGAGGTTACAGAGAGTGAAAGTGAGAGAAGAGACTGAGTATGGGGAGGTTACAGAGAGTGAAAGTGAGAGAAGAGACTTCGTATGGGGAGGTTACAGAGAGTGAAAGTGAGAGAAAAGACTGAGTATAGGGAGGTTACAGAGAGTGAAAGTGAGAGAAGAGACTGAGTATGGGGAGGATTGAAGAAAGGATAAAATATAACCGGGATTCAAGAAGATATAAAATAGAGATTAGTGTTGCATTTAAATTTTTGAAGATTGTATTTGTTAGGGAAGCAAGTAAATGGGAGGGAGTTCCACAGGTGAGAAGTGTGAGAAAAGAAACTCTGTTTATATCTTTGAGATGAGGTATTATGATTACTTGCATTATTTACATTATTCAGACATTTATCCTCATCTTCATTGCCATATTTACAAGGTTCCAGCCGTTTATGTATGCTCCAGCCTTCTTCAGGTAATTGGAATTTCAAACTGAAGATTGTTCTAGTTTCACATGCCATGCCTCTTCTGTATGTCTCCGTTATTTCCCATTCTCCAAGTTTTTTTCCAACTCTCCAAGCTGTATTGAACTCACAACTATTTGGGTCTAGTCACTGGATCCAAAAAAAGCCTTTATCCACTGGGCCATGTGTCCTTGAGGAGATCTGTGTATGAATTTTTGGGACTTATAAACCTAATGTCTCAGCAACATTTTTCCCAGTGCTCATATTGCAATTTTTTCTTTTATTATTATTGCATTTTTATCAGAGCTTATATTGCAATTTTTGTTGTTCTAACACTTTCGCCCAGCCCCTCAACCTCCGACGTCTTACTCTCTGGGATGAGGTGTCTACTCGGTCTTAACCGAACTTAAGGAAGTGGCCATAGGTCCCCTGAGCATCCATAGATCAATCGACCAGTCCCCTGGTTTAATCTTGCTTCTTGCCCACGTTGTGTTTGGTTTGATCCAGAAAGCAGAAGTGATGCTCATCCATTCACGGTCGACTGGAGAGTCTGTGCTAAGAAATTTAGAATGCACCAAAAAAATATATATATCTGCAGAAATTGAATTGTTAATGTCTTTTATATAGCAGAATAGAATAGTATAGAAAAGAAACAGGTTACAGAAAAGAAAAGTAATTGACGTAAAAACTCATACACTGGATTCTAGACAGAGAGAGAGAGTGGGTTGTGATTGACTTGTTGTTAAATCATCTCAGAACGATATACGACTCTTGCGATGGAGAGATAAAGATTTCTGTGCGTGGTTTAAAGTTTATAGTTGTGTTCTGCCTCAACAGTAGTAACAGTAGTAGTAATCTTCATGGTAGCAGAAGCTGCGGTACTTATATCAACAGTACATGTTAGCGGACGCTTCGTTCCAATCTCTGACATCACTTCCTCTCCCCCTCGAGTCTCCAACTCAACTCTCCACTGTCTCTTTCTTCCATCTGCCTCTTCCGTCTGCAAGGAGATGGAGAGAATAATTCATCTTGCTCGGGCCAAATTCTCTCTTCTCCCTTCAAGAATGACCACCAGTCTCTCGTATATGAACGATGATCAACAAAACAAAAGAAAATACTTTGTGTAAATTTGTTAAAGGAGAGTGGTAGTAATAATAGTAGCAGTAGTAGTCTTAGATGTTGGAGGAGTAATTTGCTTCTTCATTCTTATATCAACAGCACATGTTAGCATGCATTTTGTTCCAATCTCTGACGTCACTTTCATACTTCATCGAGCCTTCAATTCAACTCTGCTCACTTTCAATCTTCGACATCTCTCCACCCAGCTCAACTGCACTCAAAGACAGACGAGCCAAAAACTACCACTTTTTCCAGCATAACTATGCGTTTATATAGATAAACCTGGCTGGTCATAATTGACCCTTGACCATACTACTTTGCATGCGATTATCACGGGTTCTGGCTACTTTCAACCAAAATCATGTGAATTCCAAAGTTCCTCAAAGCTTACTAAGTTCTATTTATAATTTTAACCGATAAAAATTATTTTGAACATTTTCATTGTCTTCTAATGACCCAAATTCCATTGGGTACAACTTTTGCCCTAGATCAGATTTCCCATCAGTAAACAAAATGCTCTGATCTAATTTTGCTACTCAGATCCACTCCAATTTCAATAAAACAAAATGTGTGTGTGTGTGTGTGTGTGTGTGTGTATATGTGTGTGTGTGTGTGTGTGTGTATTTTTCCTTGACTCTCTTCTCTGTTACATTGTTATTCATTGTTTTTCTCTTACTGGTTCCTATATTGTATTCATTTCTATGCTTGGTCAGCTCAGGTGATTTTTATTGCCTGGCATATGTGCTGATTCTTTAAGTTTTCATATTTTGCAGTGATGTTCTCTATCTGTTATTTCAACCTCATCACAGAGGGGCCAGTGATCTCCCTTTTCCTTCCATATGTGGTCAGCTATACCTGATTTTTCTATTTCCCCTTGTGTTACCATTTTACATTGTTTTTGTAGTCTTAAGGGGGTGGCATGATTCTCCTTTCTATTTCTTACCACAGCTGCATGGGATGGCGTACACACAGTCCTTAGTCATGTTCTCCTCTGAAGTGTTGAACCACTTTTGAAGACTGTTCTGATGTTATATGTACCATAAATCCTTTGTATTTTCTCCGACAATCCCTTCACATAGGGTAGGCAGACTGAAGCTGTTTTCTGAGTGTTGTTATATTTTCTTGTATGCTTATATCACAGTTTGTTGGAGCTGCTACCATGTACCCAGGGTAGTTGTTATGTTAGATTGTTGGAGTAGAAATGGCAGTTGCATTAACTATTTCAACAGTAATGGGGTGGGACCTAAATGCCAATCTAGTAGCACACTTAAATTTATGCAGTTGGGGCAGCAGGGAAAACAGCTTGTCAGAGCTGTTGCCATGAAAATATTTGTAGAAAAGACAGAGAGAAGCCACGCCATGTCGGTGAGAAAGTGACTGAAGCTGAGATGCCAAGTCAGGAGCGATTACATTACGGATCCTTCTTTGGATTTTGTCAAGAATCCCAAGATGAATAGCAGGAGTACCAGACCAGATATGGCAGCAGCATTCAAGGCATGGATGAATGATAGATTTGTAAATGTGTAAGATAGACTCTGACTAGACAAAATTTTCTGGCATGACAGAGCGACCCAATTTTCCTTGCAGTAGATGCAGCTATTGATTCAATGTAGTCAGTCTACTGAAAGTCAGTGGGAAATGTGAGGCCAAGAAGGGAAGGTACGTTACTCTCCAGGAGTTGAACATCCGCCATGCTGATATATGCAGATGACACAGTGTTAATAGCAGAAACAGAAAGGAAACTACAAAAACTCTTACATAAGGCAGTGAAGGAAAGTAAGAAGAAAGGACTAAACAACAATTGTAGATTGATTAATTGATTTGTTTTTCATTACTTATCAACCAACCCTTTGCAGGTTATTTAAAGCCAGAAAATATTTTTGGATTATAAGAATTTTTTTGAGATAATATTTATTTGTTTTATTGCAGTTTATTTAAAGCCAGAAAATATTTTATGGGGAGATAATGAATTAGTAACACACATTTTGGTAATTAACCCCAAGCTGGGAGGAGAAGAGATGGATTCATGCCTTTCCCAAGATTATTTGCATGTAAGTGAATATAACAAACCCAACTGGAATTGGAACTCAGTTCTTCAATTAGCAATTCTTAGCCATTATCCATTACGCCACCTACACATCTAAGCTTACAGCACCTGGCATACACAACCGGTCACCCATCTAGATACTGATCAGGCTTGACTTTGCTTAACTTCAGTGATCATATGAGAACCAGTGTTTTAATGTGAATGAATGAAGAAAAAAAAATGAATCGGACTATGGAAAAAGAACAATTCCATAATACCAGCATGAAGAACGTTTTCAACGAGATATCGCTGTAAGGAAGATCAGTGATTTGAAATGGCTTCAACTGAATGAAGCCACTACGTCTTCCATAAGATCTTACAGAGTGGTGCTACAGAATCACAAATAAAGAACTGTACCAAATAACAAAAAAATATCACCTGAAAACTTCCAAGAGTAGCAACAACAAAAATGAATAGCAGATGTAACTTGAAGAGAAAATAATAACATAATCAAGATGACTTTCCACACTAACTTAAACAAAAGGTTAGAAAAGAATCCCCCACCACCTCACCATCAATACTGTAAAAAGCGATAACAGCTGCTGGATTATGAGAAATCTGTTTTCCTTAAAAAATGTTTTAAGAAAAATATTTCATAAATATCATCTGAAAGTAGCACTCACTCCTCAGTCAATGAATGACAAAAGTTTCCTTGTAGAGAAATATTTCATAAATTTAAACCAACAGTGATACTATTTTATCTGTCAATGAATGTTGAATGTTTCCTTATAAGGAAACAACTAATCTCATTGTTAGCATTAGCAAGGGAAATCCATTATGTTTTTCTCAACCATATTCAGAAATAAATAAAATTGTCGGCTATATACAACCGTTTTCTCTCAATGGTAAAAAAAGCCTTTCAGTGAGTGAAGCCTGGGGAACTTGACAAAGATCACCCGTCTTTGAAACTTGTAGACGGGTGCTAAAGAATCACAAAGAACTGTAGCAAAAAACCACATCACTTCAGGACTTACAACAGAGGCAACAACTAAAATGGATAGCACATGTAATTCGGAAGAGTAAATAATGATATAATCAAGATGTTGACATCTACTTACATAAAAGATTAGGAAAGAAGCCCCCATCAGTAGTAGAAAGAGCAATAAAAGTTACTGGACTTGAGAAACCTAGCTTCCTAAAAAAGTGATTTAAGGAAAAGATTTTATAAATTTCAACTGAATGTAGTATTAGCTGCTCAGTCAATGAATGCCAGATGTTTCCTTGTAGGGAATGAATTTATAAATTTCAACTGACTGTGATGTTAACTGGTGTGTCAATTAATGTTGAATGTTTCTTTATAAGGAAATGACTAATCTCACTACTACTGTTACCAAGAGAAATCCATTAAGTATTTCTTGAATTAATTTCAAGGAATCGCTATTAAAGCCCTTAAAATTTTATTTCTTTGTTGCTGTTTTAATCCGTCAACAATTTTTTACCATTAGGATTCAGAATGGTTGCTGTTGAAACCATTTAAGTAGTTAATGGAGATGGAGACAACATATTGGAGCATTTTCCATCTTGAATGCAATTCATACCTGTAAATAACTTTACTGGCTGAACAAAGTCCTCACTTTATATCTTTAAAAGATTTTTCTGCGGCAATGTGTAAACCCCAAATTAACTCATTGCTTCAAGAAGAGTAGATAGGTTAATAGGAATATATAGGTTTTTCTATTGCCTGGTACATGTTCCTTCCACGTCTTCTGAACAGGAGTAGATGTTTATTCTCATTCCAGGCAGGTTATTTTCACTTATAAGCAAATACCCTTGGGAAAGACATGAATCCATCTCTTCTCTCTTGTCTATGGGTTAATTAGCAGAACTTGTATCAGTAAATCATTATTATCTCCAAAAAAGAAAAGAATTCTTACAATCTAAAAATATTTTATGGCTTTAATTAACCTGAAGAGGTTAATAACCATAAAGAAATCAATCAATCAAACAATAATCATTGATCTGAGAAAACAGTTGTATATAGTAATAGTTTAGACATTTCAGTATTTCCAGAGTCTAGTCTAGTCTGATGAGGCTATTTGAGAGTTTTGATCTGACAAAGCTATTTAAGAACACAACAAATTAATTGAATATAGCTAATAGTTTAGACATTTCTGAACAGGTTCGATAGCATGCATGACATCCATATGAAGGTCTAGATCTGTCAAGGCTATTTAAAAACACAACATGATTTTGTTGTATATAGCTGACAGTTTAGACATTTCTGAACAGGTTCGATAGCATGCATGCCATCCATATGAAGGTCTAGATTTGAAAAGGTTATTTAAGAACACAACATGAATTGGTCGTATATAGCTGTTAGTTTAGACATTTCCGAATGGGTTTAATGCTATGCATGACATCAAAATGAGAGTAGATCTGATGAGGCTATATACTTATTGAATTGGGTCATAGTTAGACACTCCTAAACAATCCATATGAAAGTCTAGGTCTGAAGAGGTTATTTAAGCAGATGATTCCATGTTCTAGCATGGATTGTGCAAAAAGAATCATAAAGAAAAAATGTATACAATGAAAAAGTGTAAGTAGAGAGTATATTGAGAAAAAAAAAAAAGTAAAAAAGAATATTGAGGAAAGATATAGATAAGTAGAGAGAGGGGAAAATCAAAAGAAGTGAGAGAATCTTGGAGTTTATATAGTGTAGAAGCGTCCATATTTTTCCACTCAACCCCGTTAAAAAAAAGGCTAGTCCATAAGAGCTAGTTTCGACCAATCAACACCACACATTGCGAAACTCAGCTTATTATTGGTCGAGACAATCCCAGAATGGCTTTGCCGCCAAAAGTCACTGGAGCCTGTTCTAACTTCTCAGAGTAAATAAAAGGACAAATCTCAGTCCAATTCACCAGTCAGTAATTCGCCTTCAGAGAGATTTCCACAGAGATCCACGCGTGTCTACACCTTGACTAAAGGACTTTTCGTGTGTCAACACCTGACTCAACTTTCAACCTCTTTCTGTCTCTCTCTGAACTCAATTTACATTTCTAAAAAAAGTGTTATCTACACTACTAAACAGAAACTGCTATTCAAGCATTAAGATAAAAAATACAGTCCAGGGTGAATAACTCTGTCAAAACAAGAACATACAAAAATCAACAAAAATCTCGCAATACATTACTTTAAAATTTATCCCTCGATAAATGTTCCTTAAATTTACATGTGAACACTTTTTTTGCTAAACAGAGGTACATTCCTGAACTTTAAATTCATAAAAATACTTAATTCACATTTCGTCAAACATCCAAATAATCAAAACTGAAACACAACCTTTTCCAAATTGTATAATAATTTATTGTATATAAATGTTCAGTGTTTTTTCTAATTGAATTCACGACTACCTTTGTTTCTTTGTTCAATATTGCCTTAAGATTTATTCAACTTGTATATCTATGCTTAATATTGTTGTGATTAATATGAAGAACATGCTTTTCACGCTTATCATCTCAAACCAAAAAACCTTCTGATTTCACACTAATTTCATAGCAATCCCAACAATAGTGTTTCTGAAGACGGTCGTAAGACCAGAAACACGTGTTGTAAAACTATGTAAAACTATGAAAAATAAAGAATAATAATTTTTTAAAAACCCACATTACAACCCAAAAAGTTTGCGGTACCTCTCTTCTTTTTAATATACACACTTTTCTCTCGTTGGAACCATTATAACCACTTCATTTCATTTTATATATATATATATATATATATATATATATATAATTTTAATTGATTCACCCTAATCAAGGCGATAATGTGATAAGAATGCAGGGTGTACAAGGGAGTAAAAATGAAAGTGAATGAGAAGTCTGGGAATGAGGAGGATTTACAAAAGGACAAAAAAGGAACAGTGTTCAAGAAGACAGAAGATGGCAATTGACATATAAATTTTTGAAGACTGCTTCCTGTATCATATATGCTGTATAGTATTTTGGTATTATGGAGTCTCTCACATCTCCTTATATATATATATATATATATATATATATATATATATATATATATATATATACACACACACACAGATTGTATCACTTACAATAATGCTAGAGTAGCCAAGACTCCAACATTTTAAAAGTCATGATTTACATCAGTTTCATTGCTTCCCTCAAATCTTTGCTTGGATATATATATCATATGGATATGGATGAAGATATTAGCTCTTGATAAAATAATTTAATTGGTTGGGCACTGTGAAGAGTAATGAATTTGTAAACAGTCACAATTACTGCTGATAATGCAAGACACTCCTAGTAGTGATTGAGTTCTCTGAGCGACTAGTGTGTTTATGAAAAAATAAATACGCAAAAATTCACCTTTCTCTGCTGGGCATCAATGGTCTAGGATTTAGTATCTCCGACTGATACCAAATTCATCAGATTTTGGTCCCAGCCTGAAGCAGTTGGGTGTCTATCACACTGATGAGCTGTGATACAGTGAAACAGTCTGTCTCTGATGATATCATATATATATATATATATATATATATATATATATATATATGTATATATAATTTAAAAAAAGACAACCTTAAGGGTCCATTGATTATATTTTATTTCCCCAGGAGAGTGATTTTTTTCCTGGGGAAATGAAATATCATCAATCAGGAACTCTTAAGTTTGGCTGTTTTTTAATTAAACTAATATTCACTCTGGTTTTACCCTGACCTCTCTGGATTACGTCCTCCTTGAGATTATCCATATGGATTACCAAACATTTTATTACCTATATATATATATATATATATATATATATATACTAACAGTATGGCCCAGCGTTGCCCGTGCTTGATTAAAAAAACATACAACTCATACAGCAATCGCTATCACTTGACTTAAAATATTTTTGCCCTTCCTTGCCTTTAAAGGAGTGCCCTTTGCCGTGCTGATGTTGCTACATGCCTTACTTCTTGCCTATCTCACATTGTGAATTTTTTCTAAGCTCTATACTAAACATTAAATCTGTTACAAAAAAAGAACTGAACAAAATGAACACAAAACGATCAGCTTTAAAAAAGGACTCGTGACTGGAAAAACCGAATGAAAAAAGAATGTTAACAACAATTACTTTATCACCCAGGGTCAGGGTGGACCTGGGAATAACAGCAACTAAGAGGTGTTTCCACACTCCTCAAAGCCTACTGATCAGAGCCCTTGCTGTTTGATGTAGTTTATTGTCTTACCCAGGACGTTAATGTTTTTAACGTGTGTTTATAGTTGGTAATGTTTTTATTAGTAGGCTCTTGAAGTACTTTCTTCATAAAGAATTTTGTTTACAAAGGAAGGACTTTGAGAATTTAGTAATAATAATTTTTTTTGATTGTTTTATTGTTATAATAGTGGTCATAAAGAATCTGTTTTTTTATTGTCCCTGTACATAATTAGAATGATACGTTAGTCATTACAACTGGTTAATAAAAATGGAAATTAATATATATGTATATAATAATTAGAATGTCTGAAGACGAACTTCTCAAGAGCTCCTCTCTACGGCTGCTCGGTCTCATGCTGTCTGCTGATCTGAGATGGAATAAATGCATCGAGTCAGTTGCATCAGCACCGCAAGGAAAGTTGGTTCTCTGTGCTGAGCCAGGAAATTTTTCTCCCCGGAATCGATCCTCCAAGTCTATAAATCGACCATTCGCCCTTGCATGGAGTATTGCTGCCATATATGGTCTGGGGCCCCTGCTGTTTGCCTCAGGGTTCTTGATAAGATTCAGAGACGGATAGGCAACGTGATTGGCCCTGATCTGTCATCTCGTCTGCAGTCGCTCTCTCACAGACGCGATGTTGCCTCGCTCTGCCTTTTTTACAAGTACTTTCACGGTAATTGCTCCAAGGAGCTGCTTTCGCTTGTCCCTAGGCCTCGTGAATTTAAACGCCCCACAAGGCTGGCATCCCGCTTCCACCCCTACACCGTGGAAACTGTTAGATGTAGACGTCTCTTCTACTCCAATAGCTTCATGTCTCACACATCTCGCCTATGGAACTCCCTTCCCTATTACTGTTTCCCTGACAAATACAATCTCCAACAGTTTAAGTGTAGCATCAATCGACATCTCCAGTTGCTTTGATCTATCCACTTCCCTTCTCCACATCCTTTCATCTTTCATTCCTATCTGCTCTCGCTCCTAATCTTCTGTAACCCCCTTGCCTTGATCGATCCACTGTCTTTCTCTCTTTCTCCACATCCTCTCCTTTACCACTCCTATCTGCTCTTCCTCCAACCCTTCTTTAACCCCTTGCATGATAGTGGCCTCTAGCCTTGCTTAGGGTGATACGCTTAAAAAAAAAATAAATAAATAAAAATTTCTCTATAATTTTATATATCAACAAAAAGTATTTAGGAAAATATGACAAACTGGAAAATGTCTTGTGGCATGTTTCATCCATTAGGATTCCGTCAGATTGGGCTTTGTTGATGTTGAAACATCTGCAAATGTGTATGAAATGAGACACGCAGGTAGTTTCAAAATTATTTGGAAGAATATTTTTGAAAGAATAGTTTTTGTTTCAATCTAGCCAAATACATCTGAATTCTTTTTCTTTTTCTCTCCATCACCTTTTTCCCTGAACATCCCACACTGTGACAATACAAAATCTACCAAGAATGGTGATATATTGGAAGAGCCTGGACACAAATTTACCGTGGTTGAACTAGCGATCAAGGCACTTTCCAGACATTTTCTTCTCAGTGGATTATTTTCTCTTTTAATCAAAGTAGCATTCCCTATGTCAAAATTGTGGTCAGTTTCATTATTGTGAACAACCAATGCGTTTTACGTGTTGTTGTTTAAAATGTCCCTTTTGTGTTCATATAGATTTTTGTTTACACTTCTTGAGGTTGGTCCAAAGTAATCATTCTAGCAATTCCTGCATTTGATAGAGTAAATTCCTCTTTCAATTTTTGGCTGGTTGTTTTGTATCTTATTGATTACAACTATCACAACAACAACCAAAAAAAATTTTTCTAAACTCAACATAAAATTTGTCACAACTCCATCTATAACAACCAAAGACTTAATACCACCAAGATGCAAGGGTCCAACAGAATTGAAAGAGAAGGAAAAAACTATACAAAAAAGTGGAAACCCAATCCTAAACAAGAAACCAGGGATAAACCTCTACTCCTGTTCAAAAGACTGGGGAGGAGTGTGAACCACATAATGATTTAAAAAGGTTACACTACAAAATATTACACCACTAGAAACATAATCTAATTCTGTGTTTAATCATCAATCCCCAAAGAGAGTTAAGGTTTAATTGAGGAATTTGGGAACTAAATGCTTTGATCAACATATTTAGAATTAAAAATGTCATTTTTCCATGTAGAATATATTGACATTTAATGCTCAAGAAATGTCTGGTTGCTTCAGTTAAAAATTCTTTTCACATATGGCAGATTATAAAATTTGCTGGTATCGTGTCAAAGAATTTCAAATAAAAAAACTCAAAAGTAAGAATAAATTTTACAAAAATAAATGAAAAGACTAGTATACTAAATTTTAAAAAAAAATCAATTAAAACTGTGTCCAACAGCTTTTTTTAAAATTTTAAATTTTGTCATCTAACTTTTATTGACTTCACCACTAAAGAGCTACTTTAGTTCAAAGAAGAAAATGTACTAACACATTTTTAGAAAGCATTTCATATGTTTATTAACTTAAAGTTATTTGGAAAAAAAAATTAAGAGAAAAAGAATAACACTGTCTAACACGATTCTTGTCCTTGGATTGCAACTGATATTTCCTGTTTTCTTACATGTAGAAAGTATGAAAAATGGTTAATAATTCCTTCAAACTTTGCTTTTGCTACTAGGATAATGATATGTCTGAAATTTATCTATTCCCATTGGGAAAACTGGCAAATGCGAACATTCTCGTTCCCGCAAAGTCGGAACAAAACGACATATGATTCAAAAGTCGCATCTTATTTAATCTAGGGTTGCACAAGAGAAACCACAAAAAAATTTAGGAGTAGTTTTTTGCGATTTACGTTTATACTGTAAATTACTTTCACGAAGCAGCCTTCAAACACTTCCTGGTATTAGAACTCCCTTCCTCTTACAACTACAATCCTCAAAAATTTAAATGCGATGCCAATCGGCATCTTCTGATGCCTTAATCACTGTTCTTCTTTTAATCCTTGCCTCAGTCCCCCCATACGCAGTCTTCTCTCTTATCTTCATTCTCTGTAGACCGTTACGTACTCCTGCCTTTCTTTGGGTGTAATGCTTAAAAAAATATATTTTCTTTATGGGATCCTTCGTAGCCAGAATGTTTTAGAAATTCTTGAAACTTTTTGAAACTTCTAGAAATTTCTAGAAAAATCACCACAGATAAACTCTTCTGAAATATATTAAAATTGATTCAGGCCTCTTTTTGTTTCAGGGTGCAGTAGAAACAAGTAAGATAGTCTCAGTTAGGAAAGGGGTTACTTTGTGTTGTAGCTGTTCATGTCATGCTCGGAGAAAAGTTGTGGAGAAAAGTTGGTAAAGAATTGTGATTGTAAGATTGAAATCTTCCAAAATAAGTGAATTGAACAGATAGCGTTCGTAAAAAAGAACAACATAATTCAAGAAGAGAAAACATATATGTGTATACAGATATACATAGCTCATAAAACAAGGAAAGAAAAACATTTGTGTGATTAGCTGTAGTGTGGATGTGTGTGCGATGCACTGCATTGTTTGATTGAAAGAGATCTTTCCAAGTGGGGTACAAGTTGTTGCTAATGCATCCTGAAGTAAAAAGAGAAAAAGAGGGTGAGACCTTTCCTTTTATATTACTGATTAGAAATGTGATTCTACAGAAGGATGCTGAGGATACCATGGACCGAACATGTGAGCAACGACAACGTTTTAGAGAAAATGGAAACAAAAAGGAAACTAATACTTAACATCAGGAAGAGACAGTTGTCATTTCTACAGAAGGATGCTGAGGATACCATGGACCGAACATGTGAACAACGACGAGGTTTTAGAGAAAATGGAAACAAAAAGAAAACTTATACTTAGCATCAGGAAGAGACAGTTGAAATTTCTACAGAAGGATGCTGAGGATACCATGGACAGAACACGTGAGCAACGACAACGTTTTAGAGAAAATGGAAACAAAAAGGAAACTAATACTTAACATCAGGAAGAGACAGTTGTCATTTCTACAGAAGGATGCTGAGGATACCATGGACAGAACATGTGAGCAATGATGAGGTTTTAGAGAAAATGGAAACAAAAAGGAAACTTATACTTAACATCAGGAAGAGACAGTTGAAATTTCTACAGAAGGATGCTGAGGATACCTTGGACCAAACATGTGAACAACGACGAGGTTTTAGAGAAAATGAAAACAAAAAGGAAACTTATACTTAACATCAGGAAGAGACAGTTGAAATTTCTACAGAAAGATGCTGAGGATACCATGGACAGAACATGTGAGCAATGACGAGGTTTTAGAGAAAATGGAAACAAAAAGGAAACTTATACTTAACATCAGGAAGAGACAGTTGAAATTTCTACAGAAGGATGCTGAGGATACCATGGACCGAACATGTGAGCAACGACGAGGTTTTAGAGAAAATGGAAACAAAAAGGAAACTTATACTTAACATCAGGAAGAGACAGTTGTCATTTCTACAGAAGGATGCTGAGGATACCATGGACAGAACATGTGAGCAATGACGAGGTTTTAGAGAAAATGGAAACAAAAAGGAAACTTATACTTAACATCAGGAAGAGACAGTTGAAATTTCTACAGAAGGATGCTGAGGATACCTTGGACCAAACATGTGAACAACGACGAGGTTTTAGAGAAAATGAAAACAAAAAGGAAACTTATACTTAACATCAGGAAGAGACAGTTGAAATTTCTACAGAAAGATGCTGAGGATACCATGGACAGAACATGTGAGCAATGACGAGGTTTTAGAGAAAATGGAAACAAAAAGGAAACTTATACTTAACATCAGGAAGAGACAGTTGAAATTTCTACAGAAGGATGCTGAGGATACCATGGACCGAACATGTGAGCAACGACGAGGTTTTAGAGAAAATGGAAACAAAAAGGAAACTTATACTTAACATCAGGAAGAGACAGTTGTCATTTCTACAGAAGGATGCTGAGGATACCATGGACAGAACATGTGAGCAATGACGAGGTTTTAGAGAAAATGGAAACAAAAAGGAAACTTATACTTAACATCAGGAAGAGACAGTTGAAATTTCTACAGAAGGATGCTGAGGATACCATGGACCGAACATGTGAGCAATGACAAGGTTTTAGAGAAAATGGAAACAAAAAGGAAACTTATACTTAACATCAGGAAGAGACAGTTGAAATTTCTACAGAAGGATGCTGAGGATACCATGGACCAAACATGTGAACAACGACGAGGTTTTAGAGAAAATGGAAACAAAAAGGAAACTTATACTTAACATCAGGAAGAGACAGTTGAAATTTCTACAGAAGGATGCTGAGGATACCATGGACCGAACATGTGAGCAATGACAAGGTTTTAGAGAAAATGGAAACAAAAAGGAAACTTATACTTAACATCAGGAAGAGACAGTTGAAATTTCTACAGAAGGATGCTGAGGATACCATGGACCAAACATGTGAACAACGACGAGGTTTTAGAGAAAATGGAAACAAAAAGGAAACTTATACTTAACATCACGAAGAGACAGTTGAAATTTCTACAGAAAGATGCTGAGGATACCATGGACCGAACATGTGAACAACGACAGGGTTTTAGAGAAAATGGAAACAAAAAGGAAACTAATACTTAACATCAGGAAGAGACTGTTGAAATTTCTACTGAAGGATGCTGAGAATACCATGGACCGAACATGTGAACAACAACGAGGTTTTAGAGAAAATGGAAACAAAAAGGAAACTTATACTTAACATCAGGAAGAGAACCAGAAGAAATTTCTACAGAAGGATGCTGAGGATACCATGGACCGAACATGTGAGCAACAACGAGGTTTTAGAGAAAATGGAAACAAAAAGGAAACTTATACTTAACATCAGGAAGAGACAGTTGAAATTTCTACAGAAGGATGCTGAGGATACCATAGACCGAACATGTGAGCAATGACAAGGTTTTAGAGAAAATGGAAACAAAAAGGACATTTATCATTAGCACCAGAAACAGATAGTTCAATAGCACATAATAAGGAAAGAAGGCAAAATTTGGAGATATAGCACAATAACAAACTTTACTAAGAGCTACAAATGACAGAAAATTGGTTCCACAAATTTTCAAATATCTTTTTCTGATTCTAAGTAATCTTTTTGTTTCTATTTTTTTTAAAATTATCATTGTACATGCAAATTTAAATTAAAGGAACTTGGACACATGATGGAAAAAGAAGGCTTTATTTTTACTTCTTTGTCCTCCAAGCGTGTACCCTGTATAAAAATGGCCGCACAGCCCCTTTAATGTAAGCCTGCCCCTTCCTAGCTTGAAGAGTAACCAGGGGGAACAACTCATGAAGATTAATAGTTAACTATCCTTAGTATTCCTTCTTCTATAGAACCACATCTCTGTTGACTCAAGCCTGCTGTTCATCTTTGGGGAAACACTTCCACATTTCCAATCATATAGGAGGAATGATATTACGAAGCAATTCAATCCTCTTTTATTTGTTCTTAAGAAGAAAATTTTTATTTCTCTTAATACACCTTAGGATTTTTGTGAAACATTTTTCAATATCTGTTGCTACACCACGCAGACAGATAAATTTCTGGGCTTGCTAGATTCTGATTCCATCAATTCTAAGCGTATGGCTTTGGTTGTCCCTCTTGTTGACAACCATACATTCTGTCTTCTTAAATTTCATGGTTAATCCCTTCTTCTAGGAAGAAGCAAATTTTGGTCATTTCTTCATCAATGAAGAAACTGTCCAGCATTCACCAGTTGTAGCTTAATCTTGCAACTCTGTGGCTGTTAGGTGGTTAATCACAAATCTCATACTATATAATCCCCCCAGTATCTGTCTATATTTCTGAGATGAGGTATTATGTACACTATTTACATTATTCAGACTGTTGTCCTCATCTTTGTCACCATATTTATTACGTTTCGGCCTTTCTGTATCTGTCTATATTTCTCTGATGAGGTATTATGTACACTATTTACATTATTCAGACTGTTGTCCTCATCTTTGTCACCATATTTATTACAACGTTTCGGCCTTTCTGTATCTGTCTATATTTCTGAGATGAGGTATTATGTACACTATTTACATTATTCAGACTATTGTCCTCATCTTTGTCACCATATTTATTACGTTTCGGCCTTTCTGTATCTGTCTATATTTCTGTGATGAGGTATTATGTACACTATTTACATTATTCAGACTGTTGTCCTCATCTTTGTCACCATATTTATTACAACGTTTCGGCCTTTCTGTATCTGTCTATATTTCTGAGATGAGGTATTATGTACACTATTTACATTATTCAGACTATTGTCCTCATCTTTGTCACCATATTTATTACGTTTCGGCCTTTCTGTATCTGTCTATATTTCTGTGATGAGGTATTATGTACACTATTTACATTATTCAGACTGTTGTCCTCATCTTTGTCACCATATTTATTACAACGTTTCGGCCTTTCTGTATCTGTCTATATTTCTGAGATGAGGTATTATGTACACTATTTACATTATTCAGACTATTGTCCTCATCTTTGTCACCATATTTATTACAACGTTTCGGCCTTTCTGTATCTGTCTATATTTCTGTGATGAGGTATTATGTACACTATTTACATTATTCAGACTGTTGTCCTCATCTTTGTCACCATATTTATTACAACGTTTCGGCCTTTCTGTATCTGTCTATATTTCTGAGATGAGGTATTATGTACACTATTTACATTATTCAGACTATTGTCCTCATCTTTGTCACCATATTTATTACAACGTTTTGGCCTTTCTGTATCTGTCTATATTTCTGTGATGAGGTATTATGTACACTATTTACATTATTCAGACTATTGTCCTCATCTTTGTCACCATATTTATTACAACGTTTCGGCCTTTCTGTATCTGTCTATATTTCTGAGATGAGGTATTATGTACACTATTTACATTATTCAGACTATTGTCCTCATCTTTGTCACCATATTTATTACAACGTTTCGGCCTTTCTGTATCTGTCTATATTTCTGTGATGAGGTATTATGTACACTATTTACATTATTCAGACTATTGTCCTCATCTTTGTCACCATATTTATTACAACGTTTCGGCCTTTCTGTATCTGTCTATATTTCTGAGATGAGGTATTATGTACACTATTTACATTATTCAGACTATTGTCCTCATCTTTGTCACCATATTTATTACAACGTTTCGGCCTTTCTGTATCTGTCTATATTTCTGAGATGAGGTATTATGTACACTATTTACATTATTCAGACTATTGTCCTCATCTTTGTCACCATATTTATTACGTTTCGACCTTTCTGTATCTGTCTATATTTCTGAGATGAGGTGTTATGTACACTATTTACATTATTCAGACTATTGTCCTCATCTTTGTCACCATATTTATTACAACGTTTTGGCCTTTCTGTATCTGTCTATATTTCTGAGATGAGGTATTATGTACACTATTTACATTATTCAGACTATTGTCCTCATCTTTGTCACCATATTTATTACAACGTTTCGGCCTTTCCGTATCTGTCTATATTTCTGAGATGAGGTATTATGTACACTATTTACATTATTCAGACTGTTGTCCTCATCTTTGTCACCATATTTATTACAACGTTTCGGCCTTTCTGTATCTGTCTATATTTCTGAGATGAGGTATTATGTACACTATTTACATTATTCAGACTATTGTCCTCATCTTTGTCACCATATTTATTACAACGTTTCGGCCTTTCTGTATCTGTCTATATTTCTGTGATGAGGTATTATGTACACTATTTACATTATTCAGACTGTTGTCCTCATCTTTGTCACCATATTTATTACAACGTTTCGGCCTTTCTGTATCTGTCTATATTTCTGAGATGAGGTATTATGTACACTATTTACATTATTCAGACTATTGTCCTCATCTTTGTCACCATATTTATTACGTTTCGACCTTTCTGTATCTGTCTATATTTCTGAGATGAGGTGTTATGTACACTATTTACATTATTCAGACTATTGTCCTCATCTTTGTCACCATATTTATTACAACGTTTTGGCCTTTCTGTATCTGTCTATATTTCTGAGATGAGGTATTATGTACACTATTTACATTATTCAGACTATTGTCCTCATCTTTGTCACCATATTTATTACAACGTTTCGGCCTTTCCGTATCTGTCTATATTTCTGAGATGAGGTATTATGTACACTATTTACATTATTCAGACTGTTGTCCTCATCTTTGTCACCATATTTATTACAACGTTTCGGCCTTTCTGTATCTGTCTATATTTCTGTGATGAGGTATTATGTACACTATTTACATTATTCAGACTATTGTCCTCATCTTTGTCACCATATTTATTACAACGTTTCGGCCTTTCTGTATCTGTCTATATTTCTGTGATGAGGTATTATGTACACTATTTACATTATTCAGACTATTGTCCTCATCTTTGTCACCATATTTATTACAACGTTTCGGATGTTGTACACTCTGGCCTTCTTCAGGTGGATGGACTGTCGAACTGAACCCGTACCATGTTTAATGGATGTCAATTATCAATTATCTCCTGTTAATTCCCCTCTCAAGGACACATGACGCGGTGGATAAAGGCATCGGTTAGATCCAGTGATAGGACCCAAAGAGTATGAGTTCAATACCCAGTTAAGGCAGTGGAGAACTTGAAGAGGGAAATTAACTGATAACTGACATCCATTAAAGATGGCATGTGGAACTAGAACAGTCTACCCCAGTGAGTGAAATAAAATATTTAGCTCGACATTCCAACCACCTGAAGAAGGCCTGAGCGTACAACGGCTGAAATAGTGTAATATAGCATCAGCAGTTTTGACCTAAAGGGTGCTATTGAGCACATATAAAAATGGAACAATTCCTGTCTTCATTCACTTGTCTCTTTTTTCCTTCTTGCATGTGGTAGAAGTGACAGTGCCAGCCATGAACTCCCCCTGGGCATGGGGGCATCTTTCTCCTTAGTGGTTGAACTTTCACACACACACACACACACACACACACACACACATACACATCACCCACATAATTCCTAATTAGTAATATCTTCTTTTTTTGCATGTATACTAGTGTTTTCATGTCCCAAAAACATACATAAATAAAAAAAATAATTATACTGTCACTTTGTCATGCCCATAAAAAAGTAAATAAATAAAAATTAATTATAGCGTCAAAAATAATTATGATAAAATAATTATAACAATTATAATCATCATTAATTCACTCTTTCTAAACCAATGAGAATCGATCCCACTTTTCTCCTCTACACACACAAAGACACAACATTCTCACTATTGGACAAGCAGTTCACACAGACAGGTTAACACGTGCATCAACAAAAATTTCATCTCCTTTCCTTTTTCAAGCCATAAGAGTAACTTTTATCTTTAAGCAATCAACAAAAATTTGAGGTAAGAAAACCTCGGACACTTCTTGTATTTTCTAACTAAATTATCTGGGCACTCATTACACAAATCCATAACAGTCTCTTTTCTCACATTTCTTACTTGTGAAAATTTTCTTCTGGCTTCTTGCTTCCCTGTCAACTTTGATCTTCAGAAATTAAAATGCAATTTCAATTGTTATCTTCTGTCTTCTTAATTCTTGTCTTTTTATTGTCTTCTCTCCGTAATGGTATCTTTTTCTCATATTCTCTAATACTCATATCTTAGTGGCTTTATTGTCTTTCTGGGGGTAAAATGATTAAAAAAAAGACCTAAAGAATATATTTAAGTACATCGACACTGACACAAATGATTAGAAAAGTAAAGATACAGAGTGAGATGACGAATTGGTTGAAACATATTTGAAATATCTGAGCAATCCTGATAAATCAAATAAGATGAGATATACTTGGACACAGACAACAGAACGAGAACAATTTACCAAGTAGATTAAAAAAACATTTCTGTTCAGAATTCCTTCAATGTTTACAGGACAACACCCTAGAAGATCAGAACATTGATTTGTGAATTAGTGGGCTCAGTAATTGGGTGTTCAGGTCCTCGGCCAATTAATAGAAACTCAGTCTCAGTGAAAAGAGCATTAGTGATAAATTATTAATATTAAAGAAAATAAAAAAAACAGACGATGTATCCCTAATCACTGACAACAGAACAAGAACAATCTACCCAAATAGATGAAATAAAGGGGTTCATTTCAAAGTTTCCTGAAGGTTGACTGGATTGGAAAACATCTGGAAATGTCTTCAAAATGTTGTGAACAAACATGAGGATATTAGTCCAAATATAAATAATGATAACTCCTCACCCCACAAACAGAATGAAATCAGATGATAATAATAAAAAAGATGAGGATATTAGTCCAAATGAAAAGAAATGATAATGCCTCATCCCAAAATCAGAAGGATCAGGTGATATTAATAAAGAAGATGAGGATATTAGTCCAAATATAAATAACGATAACTCCTCATCTCACAAACAAAATGCATTAAGGTGATATTAATAAAAAAAAGATGAGGATATTAGTCCAAATATAAATAATGATAACTCCTCATCCCACAAACAAAATGCTATGTGGTGATATTAATAAAAAAAAGATGAGGATATTAGTCCAAATGTAAAGAGGAACATCTGACAAACAGAAGGCAATCAGATGATAATAATAAAAAAGATGAGGATATTTGACCAACTGTAAATAATGGTAACACCTCATCCCACAAATAGAAAGCGATCAAGTGATAATAACAACAAAGATGAGGACATTAATCTTCATGGAATTAAAGCTAACTCATGTCCGCCCCTCAAGGAATTCATATAGAAAAATACAATTTAACCAAAGATATCAATTATTGTCTGACTCCCATTTTTTCTTTTACTGCTAAGGTGATCCATAATATTTAAAACTCCAATTGATGAATTCTCGAAAACAATAACCATTCCAGTATTTTGATGTCTTAACCAAAATCTTATCAGTGCCAAATCTATGATAAAAAAATCAAGGGCGGGAAACAATTTAATAACTTGCTTTCTGGTCATTTCTCTTGCCTAGCATTATCTCTGCTTGACTCTCTGACCCTGACAATCATCATGGGCAAAAGTCTAGATGCTACCCCAGAGGCTGGAATTTGAATCTACAGCTGCTTACATAAATGATTAAAAAATAAAAATACCGCTTTGACCTTTGTTTACTCAAGAGGGTAATAAAAATCTTATTGTTTTGTCCTTTAAAATGAGATTTAAATGTCAATTCTGTAACCCCACCATTGTACTTATCTAAAAAAAATGATCCACCTTAATATGCATTTTTGATTTTCCTTGTATGTAAATCAATCACTTTCTATCGTTTCAGCCTTTTAAGATATCATGAATATATTCATATGACAGAAATATTCTTAAAGAAAACAAGAGAAAATTTTAAAACAAAAGTTTCTTGTATTTGTAAAAAACATTCTCAGCTGTTGATATTGTAGAGGAGCGTGTTTGGATTTACGTGTTGTTGTGTGTGAGACACGTGTATAACTCCTGGTAGAATATTAAAAGGCCCAACTACATGAAAATTGGCTGACTTAATTTGTCGAACCGAAGATGAAAGAAGACAAAGAAGACAGATATATATCAACAAATATGTATTAAACAAATTACAAGGCACATAGACATAATATTTGTGTGTGTGGGAACATTGTGTTTGTTCTTTGGTGAAATGTTTGTATTTTGGTGAATGTTTGTAACATTCATAGCGTTTTCCCAGAAATGAGAAATGCTGATCTTCTAAGAGCTTACATCTTGTACTGAAATGAAGAAGAAAAAGAGATTTACCTCACCACCACACGAGGTGGGATTTGTCATGAGGCCTGAAGGAAAAAAGAGAAAGAGGCAAGAAGTTTCCCAGTATTTATAGTATGGGGTGAGAGACCCCTGGTGAAGAATTAGGGAACTAAAGAGGAGGTAACTCCTACAATATACATTAGGTATATAGAAAGTGGGAATAAAATGCCTGAAAAATAAATGAAAAAATCTAAAATTATATTACTGATGAAATATAAAATTGTGTTAGCTTCACTTGTAGAGATAATTGTTACGGTGAAACTAGCCATTTCCGTGCAGGAAATATTTGGTACACTTTGACTAAACCTATTTTCAGCTGTTGATGTATTACGTATATTTTTGTAATCACTTTATCCAAAGCAAAGCAATAAAGCCACTAAGATAACGAGTTACTGACTGTAAGAGAAAAAAGAATTATTAAGGAGCAAGAACAATAAAAAAAACAGGAATCAAAAAGATAGAAGATAATGATTGATATTGCATTTGAATTTTTGAAGATCAAAGTTGATGACAAAGCAAGAAGCTAGGAAAGGGGTCCACAAGTAAGGCGTGCAATAGAAGAAACTATTAGCATAGAACTTATGGTTTTGACACATCATTGTAAGATGTGACAAAACCAAAATATGGACCTGAAAACTAATGTCATGTTCTTAAATAACTATTTCAAGCATAAAATGATGAGACCTAGCTGCCAATCTAGTACTGCACTTAAATTCATAAAGTCTAGGTACCATAGAGGAAAGTTCATCAGAACAATTACCATGAAAGTATTTATAGAGAAGGTGAGAGAAGAAACTGCTAGCATTGAACTTACAGTTACATCTAGCCATTTCAAGCATAAAATGATGAGACCTTGCTGCCAATCTAGTACTGCACTTAAATTCATAAAGTCTAGATACCATAGAGGAAAGTCATCAGAACAATTACCATGAAAGTATTTATAGAGAAGGTGAGAGAAGAAACTGCTAGCATTGAACTTACAGTTACATCTAGCCATTTCAAGCATAAAATGATGAGACCTAGCTGCCAATCTAGTACTGCACTTAAATTCATAAAGTCTAGGTACCATAGAGGAAAGTCATCAGAACAATTACCATGAAAGTATTTATAGAGAAGGTGAAAGAAGAAACTGCTAGCATTGTACTTACAGTTACATCTAGCCATTTCAAGCATAAAATGATGAGACCTTGCTGCCAATCTAGTACTGCACTTAAATTCATAAAGTCTAGGTACCATAGAGGAGAGTTCATCAGAACAATTACCATGAAAGTATTTATAGAAAAGGCACAGGGAAGCTATATTACAGCAATGGGAAAATGACTCAAGCCGAGATGCCAGGTCAGGACCAATGATATTGCACATTTTCTTTGGATTTTATCAAGTATCTCTAAATGTATAGCAAAAGCACCAGATCATATATCGCAAAAATATTCAATGCATGGACAACTGGTAGACTTATAAATATATAAGATAGATTCTGATGAGACAAATTGTCTCGCAGAACACAGAGAACCAACCTCCCTAGGAGCAGACCTAGCAATTGACTGAATATAATATTTCCACTTCATGCCAGCAGAAACCGTTATATTTCTCTGAATATTATAATTTATCATCACTTAAGAAAACAACCGACCTTATGGTCAGTAGTCCAATATTCTATTCAGTGAGCTGTCTTTATAAACTAAAATGGAGGGGTGGAGAGAGAAACAGAACAAATTTGACCTGGATCCAGTCATGTTCAATCTTTTGAAAGCGAAATTTGCTTCCTACTACATTGTTCCTCATCTCTCATTTCGACCTTATGGCTTCATCTGCCTTGAAGTTAACAAAACTATAATAAAGGAATGAAGAACAAGAAAGGAGAAATAGAGTAGAGAAGAAAGCCTCAAAGAAGACAAAATTTGGAAGAAATAGCTTCTTAAAAAGAAGTTGAGATGAAGAAGAGAAACAACAAAGTGATAAAAGAAAGATGAATGAGGATGAAGGAAAAAAAGAAAAAGAAAAAAAAGCAAAGGAAGAAACAAAAAAAAGAAAGAAATTCAAGAAGACAAGAAAGATTCTGTTTCAATAACAACAACAGTAGTATATCCTCAGGTAAAACCAAATGCAGAAGAAATGAAGAATAAGAAAGGAAAACAATAAAGAGGACAACATTGGGAAGAAATAGCTTTTAATAAAAGGGAAGAAGAAGAAGAAGAAGAAGAAGAAGAAGAAGAAGAAGAAGAAGAAGAAGAAGAAGAAGAAGAAGAAGAAGAAGAAGAAGAAGAAGAAGAAGAAGAAGAAGAAGAAGAAGAAGAAGAAGAAGAAGAAGAAGAAGAAGAAGAAGAAGAAGAAGAAGAAGAAGAAGAAGAAGAAGAAGAAGAAGAAGAAGAAGAAGAAGAAGAAGAAGAAGAAGAAGAAGAAGAAGAAGAAGAAGAAGAAGAAGAAGAAGAAACGGAAATTGATGAGAGAAAAAGAAACCGTTTTTAAGTTGAAGAAAATTGAATGAAGAAAGGGAGAAGGAAAAACAAAGCAGACGAAACACAAAAGAAAAAGAAGAAAAATTTTGGGAAGAAAAAAACAGAAAAGAAAAAAAGAAATTAAATCATAAAAACGAAAAAGAAAAGAATGAGTAAAGATGAAATGGCAGAAGAAATGAGGAAGAATGAGATAAGAGAAAGAGAAAGAGTAGAGATGAAGGCTTCAATGAAGATGAACTTATTAAGAAACAACATTTTAAAAAAAGGAAGCTAAGAAAAAGAAGAAGAAGAAGAAGAAAAAGAAGAAGAAGAAGAAGAAGGAAAAAACAAAGAACATCAACGTAATGAAGGAACTTGATAAGAAGAAAAGGAAGAGTTCTTAAGATGAAGAAAACTGAATGAAAAGAAAGGGAGTAAAAATAAACAAAGCAGGCCAACCACAAAAGAAAAAGAAGAAATATTTGGGGAAGGAACAATCAGGAAAGAAAAAGGAAAGTAATTCAAAAAGATGAAGAAGAAAGAAATTAGAAATGATGAAAAAGATTCTGTTCCAATAACAACAACAGTGGTATATCCTCAGGAAAAACCAAATGTGGAAGAAGTAAGATTTGAAGACTTCCAAAAATTCATGCACACTTCAAAGTGAATGTAGAAATAGAGAATCTCATTCTTTAATCAACGAAAAGGCAACAAGTAATTTTTTTTTTCATTTACTTTGAATTTTGTTCCTTGTTTCTTTCTCTGCTTTTTTTTTTTACATTGTTTCATTTTAGGTGTAAGTTTATTTGTTATTTTGTGCCTTGTGCAAATACATTCAATAATATCTTCATCTGAGTATTCCTAAAAGGACAGTCTTGTTTGCTTGCTAAGGGATATGTCAAAGCAAATACATGTCATGCTATTTTTGTTGTTTGTATTTTGATCAGTGATTTTCAAAATGTTTCTATAGGAGAACCAGGAACAGTTTTATAGGCACAATAACCACTATGATTGTTGCAGATTATGACTATTATAGATTTGTACTTATTGCACTATTATGATTGTTATAGATTTATAGGGACAGTCACAGTTATGACTTATTATTACACTATTAAGATAGTTATTGATTTATAGGAACAATCACCATAATTATTCCATATTTATAATCATTACACCATTTTTTTAATTAGTTTCACCCCCATGCAAGGCATTAAAGCCACTAAGACACAAGTGGTTACTCAGTGTGGAAGAATTAGAAACAGAAACATTAATAATTAGCAGGAAGAGAAAAGAGCAATCAGGAGGACAGTAGATAGTGATTGACATTGCATTTAAAGTTGATTGGAAAGCATGGAGCTGGAAGGGAGTTTCACAAGTGAGAAATGTGAGAGAAGAAACTGTTAGCATAGAATTTATGGCTACATATAACCAGCTTAAATGTAAATTGATGAGATCTTGATGCCAGTCTAGTACGGCGCTTAAATTCAAAAAGTCAAGGTACTATATTGAAAGCCCATCCGAACAATTACTATTAAAGTATTTATAGAAAAGACACAAGGTGGCAACATTACAATGGTGAGAAATTTATTACTATTAAGATGGAGGCACAGTGGTGGATTGAGGAATCAGAGCCGAGTTTGAATTCTAGTTGAGTTCATTATATTCATTCACGTACTAATACCCTTGGGAAAGGTATGAATCCATCTCTTCTTTCCCAGCTATGGTTATGTAGCCGGGCAGATGGGTTCTATGGATTTAGATGGCAACCGGTGTAGGAGAAGAAAAACTCTGTATTCAAACCAGCCTAGAGCCTATCTTGCCAAAGACATAACACATCTACTGTGGCTATAGTATATGTGATGTCCCTATGATTCTAATGAGTTATGGGAGTCATGATCGTGATTGATTATTATGGATTTATAGGAATAATAACAATGATAATCGTACCCTATTTATAATCATTACACTACTATGATTGCTATGGATTTAGAGGAATAATCAACATGATAATTATTCCATACTAGTTTACAAGCCCTCCTATCAGGCGGCATTTAAGCTAGCTCCTGTGGAGAGCTCTTGATTGGGACTTCATCACAATAGGTAGGAGTAGATGTGATAGGCAACCTTAAACTACAGAAGAACTCAAAATTGATTAATATTTAAGCATACATTTTAAAAGTTCAATGAAGAAGGAAATTAGCTATTGAAAGTTGTCTCCCTTTAATTGAAAAAGTGTGACACACAGACATTAGCATTTATTATATAGATTTATAATCGTTACGCGGTTATTAGGAGCGTACAATGGCCATAATGTTGTGAATATGGCAATAAAGATGAGGACAACAGTCTGAACAATGTAAATAATGTAAATACAATTATGATTCTTATGGATTTGGAGAATTAATCACTAGTGGTGTTCTCTGTCTTCCTTGCTGGGACCATGTGATTTCAATTTTGTTGATTCTACCACTGGGGGTTTATAATGACATCTGTTGTCCTAACAGTTTACATTGCAACAGGGGTTTGTCACTCCACAAGCTGACATCACTCACCGGCATTCATATGACCCCAGTGAATGAATTTTAAACAAAGGGAGATAATCGCCCTTCATATTCCTACAATGAGTATGATGATGCTGACTATGATATGAAATCCGATGTACCTTTTTTTTATACTTATCTCCCCTTCCAAGTAATATCCCAGAATCTTGATAATTACTTGACAGTAGTAAACTAATATACATCATGTTTTGATGATAACTATCTCATTTTTAAGTAGGGGAGATCAGCCTGTTAACATATTGTTTTTTATTTATTTATTTATTTTGTCTAATGTTAGCTGTATTTGGATATTTTTATTTTTATGAAAGTACAGGTTTTGTTAACCTTTTTTTTACTTTTAATAATTTAAAATAAAGAATTATTTCACAAATGAAAAAATAAAGTTAATCGTATTGATAAAAATTTTAGATAACTTACAGAAAATATGAGACAAGCAATTGCGAAATTACTTAAATACAGTCTCTATTTTTTAAAGTACAGGTGGTAACTTTCTTTTCTTACTTTTAATAATTTAAAATACAGAATTCTCTCTCATATTAGGCAATAGATTTAATTATATTATTCAAGGTGCTATGTGTGAAAGGAATATATCCTACTTACATTTTCCCTATCATAGATATATTTATATCCATTATATAGAAAGACCTTAATAATGGATGGAACAGAATAGCTGAAAGAAAAGGAATAACAAACATGCTTTGTTCTCAATTAAATTTTTATACTTCTAAGTCATACGCAAAATTATATACAAATATTTACCCTTATTCCACACTGAGAAAGTATAACACATGTATACAACAACAATCAGTGTGAAAAAGAAAAAAAATATTGTCTTACTTGTAATAATTCTCAATGGGAATTCGAGTTGCCATGAGATTTTTCTGCTTCTGGAGAAGTCATATTTCTATTTCCTAATGGGAATTTGAACGGGCTGGATTTATCTTCTATGTCTCTGGTGAGGAAATGTTTTCCAATGCAAAAATAGCTCTACAGGCTAGTGTGATGCCCTAGGCAGGTTGATTTAGCCATGTCCATCTTGACTACAGGCAGCTAACATTTCCTTTCCTCATTCTATGATATGACGTTACTAAGTAGCCGTAAGGTAACCCTTGTGATTTCTTTTCAGTCAAATTGGGATAATAGCCTTTTGTTTCTTTACAGTATCGAGATAAATTCTAGATTACTTACAGAAAATATGACCAATACAGTTGTGAAATTACTGAAATACAGTCTCCATTTTTTAAAGTACAGGTGGTGTTAACTTTCTTTTCTTACTTTTAATAATTTAAAATACAGAATTCTCTCTCATATTAGGCAATAGATTTAATTATATTATTCAAGGTGCTATGTGTGAAAGGAATATATCCTACTTACATTTTCCCTATCATAGATATATTTATATCCATTATATAGAAAGACCTTAATAATGGATGGAACAGAATAGCTGAAAGAAAAGGAATAACAAACATGCTTTGTTCTCAATTAAATTTTTATACTTCTAAGTCATACGCAAAATTATATACAAATATTTACCCTTATTCCACACTGAGAAAGTATAACACATGTATACAACAACAATCAGTGTGAAAAAGAAAAAAAATATTGTCTTACTTGTAATAATTCTCAATGGGAATTCGAGTTGCCATGAGATTTTTCTGCTTCTGGAGAAGTCATATTTCTATTTCCTAATGGGAATTTGAACGGGCTGGATTTATCTTCTATGTCTCTGGTGAGGAAATGTTTTCCAATGCAAAAATAGCTCTACAGGCTAGTGTGATGCCCTAGGCAGGTTGATTTAGCCATGTCCATCTTGACTACAGGCAGCTAACATTTCCTTTCCTCATTCTATGATATGACGTTACTAAGTAGCCGTAAGGTAACCCTTGTGATTTCTTTTCAGTCAAATTGGGATAATAGCCTTTTGTTTCTTTACAGTATCGAGATAAATTCTAGATTACTTACAGAAAATATGACCAATACAGTTGTGAAATTACTGAAATACAGTCTCCATTTTTTAAAGTACAGGTGGTGTTAACTTTCTTTTCTTACTTTTAATAATTTAAAATACAGAATTCTCTCTCATATTAGGCAATAGATTTAATTATATTATTCGAAGTGCTATGTGTGAAAGGAATATATCCTACTTACATTTTCGCTATGATAGGTATATTTATATCCATGATATAGAAAGACCTTAATAGTCTTCTTTTTTAAAAGTAGAGGTTATTTAACAATTTAAAATAGAGAATAAAGTTAAGTTTCATACTTGATACACATTTGGGCGGTGATGTCCCTTTCAATTCATGACTGAAGATTCTTTTTCACAGTCGGTTGACATTAATTTCTGCAATAGACTGGTTGTCAAGCAAGGCTATAGAAACCAATCTGTTCTGCTATTTAACCCAGAGCTGGGGCGAGTAGGGAAGGATTCCTAACTCTCCTAAGGTTATTTGTTCATAAGCAAATATAACAAACCTGTGTAGAGTTCAAATTCTGCTCTCTTCAGTTTCTCATTCCGAGCTGTTATCCATTACCCCACATTGCACGCTTAATGATTTAAATGGCAGATTTTTTCTTAGATGTCCCAAGAAAGTTTACTGTAAAGATAAAACTCCTATCTTACTCATATGGCAAACGTAACCAATGGCAACAATATATAATACCGATGCTATCCTCCAGAAAAGTGACTTATCAGGCTCATGTTCTCTGCTGATATGAAATGAAGAGACTATTGAATCCATTTTTAGGTCATGTTGTGGCCTTGTTAGAGCCAGAAATAAAGACACAAGAAAGGAATTAAGTTAAACAAATATATTGACATAATATATTAACAGAAACAGTAATACAAACATATACAAACGAGCGTGTTACAGCAAGAATGTTCGGTCCGACTGTCAGAGCTGACTGCTGGAAACTTCCGTCTCTGAAAGGCAGTACCTGCTCCTATTTATATTTATTTGAAAATCCATGCATGTATGCGTAAATTACTATAACAGGTCAGCTTCTAAGAAAATTAGTTCACTATGTCAGGTGAGATAATTTCTCTCTCCAAAATCTTATATATCTATGTGTCTACTGTTCATTAATGCTTAGAAATTACTGCCACATATGATCAAGTGCCCCTGCTGTTTACCTTGAGCTCCTTGATAAGATTCAAAGAAGAATCTGCAATATTACTGGTCTTGATCTCACAGCTCAGCTCCAGTAAATTTCCCAACTCCCAAATAGGATGCTCCCCTTATCGCTACAATCTTAACCTGGGTTAGCTATTATCTTCCCCACATATTTCCTTAAACTATCCCTCTTATTCTTTAATCCTCTACCTTGAGTGGCTCTTGGGTCTTGTAAAAAAAACCGTAATTTTCAACATGCCTATGCTTCTTCATGCAATGTGAAAGTTTTGAATCACTAATCCATTGTAAAAATCAATTTGTGAGTTTAAAAAATCGATAAAATAATTAGATTACTCCACAACTGTCACCAATTCCTGACTCAACTCAGACCTGGAAAAAAAAACAAGTTTGAAAATAAAATCAGTTGTATCATAGAAATGATTTGATTTTAAAAACAATTCAACTCATAAAACTTTAATGAGTTGAATGATTTTTATTGAATCGCATTTGACCAGTGATTGTCAGGTCATATGACTCATGAGAATGTGAAAGTCTGTTTGACTGGTGACCCTCAAGCATTCTGATCTCGCATACCAGAATGTTTTTATTGATGCACCAAGGAGTATTATGATATCTGTGCCAAATTATAATTCATGTACAAACCCAACCTATGTCTACCATTCTGACTTGGGCTTAAACCCAACCAATTGCCTCTTTGATTCTTGTCTAGCTATCCATTAATTCACTGGGATTTTTGTCAGATAATGTGACTGATATTTAACATTAAATAATCAACAAACCGGATGTATGTCTACCTTTTTGACTGTAGACTAAAAAGAAAGTATGCCTACCTTTATTACTCTAGATTTTGTCAGACAATGAGACTAATATTTGACATGAAACAACACAGCGAGCTTTGATATGTTGCTAAATTACCAAAAGTAAACTCAACATAAGACTAAAATTCATTATTAATAAATAAAATATTAGGAAAAGATTTTAAATTAAAAATGGATTGATGTCTACCTTTTTGATTCTAGCCTAAACCAGACGCGTGTCTACCTTTCTGACATTATTTAATATTAAGCAACACAAGGTTTAATACATTACTAAAAAAGCGTTGTTCCCAGGATAATTCTGGATTAATCTAACATCTTTTCTAAATATATTCATACCTTGTCAAATGCTTTAAAAGCTACAGTGGTAATCATTCTTATTAGTTTTAAAAGAGATTTGCATTTCTACAGTAAAATAACTCTGCAATTCAATTAAGAATTAAATATTTTATTGCATTCTCCATTTTATTTGCATTCCTCACCAATATTTCAAACTTCATCTTCATTTCTTAAGTTTTTTTTTCTTTCTTTCATGCTATATTCCCAGTCGCCATATTTAACCAGCCACATCTAATTCTTCATATTTTCCCATTCACTACACACAAACCCCTGACCCAGTGCTCATAAATTAAAGATATAGCAAACGGTGAAAATCATTTGCAAAATCATTTATTTCAATTTCAGGCGGTGTATTTTTGTCTTTAATTGTATATGGATGGATACACACAATACATTTATTTGTGACTACTCACATACAATTATATGGATAATTATATTTTTCACCAACCAAAATATATATATATATATATATATATATATATATATATATACACAAACAAGTTTTATTAAAAAGAACCGACAAGGTCTGTATGTTTAATTTTTTATTATATTTTTCCAATTTTCAGATAAGCTGTTGAGTATTGTAGATGAACTATTCAAAGTTCATATTGTGTTATTTTTCTTCCAGTACTTTCACAGTCAGTAACAAGAACCAATCCTTTGTCTACATTTTGGTAGTCTTTGGGAAGCTGGATCTTTGAAATGGTCTAGCGTGATGTCGGTTCTTGTACGATCACCAAAGTTAAGCAATGTTGAGCCTAGTCACTACTGAGATTAGTGACAGGTGTTATAATCTTGAATGCACAGGTGGTGTAATAGATAACAGCTCAGAATTGGAAGTCGGATAGCCAAATTCCAAATCCAGTTGGGTCTGTGACATTCACTTACATGCAAATACCCTTGGGAAAGTTATGAATCCACCTCCGTTCCTCCCAGCTATGGATTAATTAGTAAGACTTGTAATAGTAAATTATTATTATCTAGATGCTATTGAGTAGAAATGATTGTGAGTCTGAATATGGTTATTTGTAAATATTTCAAAGCATTGTTTATTAACCTTTTTAATCATTATTTAATATTGATTACTGAATTACTTTTTGTTGATTATTTTTATTATTACATTTAATCGTATTGATGAAAGCATTACTAGTTTGTTAATTTGCTTATTATTTACTTAATTTTTTAGGGGTTTGGTTATCTTATGACACACACTCACACACACACATGTTTCATTAAAGACAACAGACAAGGTACTACGATTAAGAGTTTTTATTTAATTTTTCTTGTGTTCAAACAAATTTTTTGGGGGACACAGAGTGTGTAGAAACTGTCCAAATGTTCTAGATTTCCAAGTGCTTTTGGCTCTACTTTTAGCCATTATCAAGGATGATTTTATTTTTTCAATTTAAATACAAGCATAATAACCTTATCCACATGTAAAAAAGATTGAAAATAATGGAAGCCTTAATAATAAAAAAGAAAAAGCCAATGCTTAATAATATTAACTACGAACACGGCCACAATCGGAAAATAAAATATCTCTATAACACTAAAAACATACGCAAAGCACACACACTCAATTAAATTGAAAAAATAAAATCATCCTTGATTTTGTTTGAACACAAGAATAATTAAATAAAAAGTTTAATCCTCGTACCTTGTCTGTCATCTTTAAGGAAACATGTATAAATAAAGGATTGCTGCCTAAATGCACAATTATAAAATTACACACACATATATATATATATACTTGGTTAACGCATGACCTTGGATATTGTGCAACCCCCAATTTTTCACTTATAAAAAATGATTTTATCATTTATCTCATGTATCATGCGAATTCCTTTTTTGAGAGACCAAATTACAATAGACTAACCTCTTTTCCTCTATCTCTTTATCCCATCTTCTAGTTAAATGAGTTAAAAATTATTTTATTATGTATCTCAGGTATTATGCGAGTTCCTTTTTTGAGAGACCAAATTACAATAGACTAACCTCTTTTCCTCTATCTCTTTATACCATCTTCTAGTTAAATAAGTTAAAAAAGTTAAAGAGAATGATAAAAGTATCGTTAGTAATGTTATACTTGTTGCGTAAACACATACAGCTATAAACAACCGAACGAGAAACAGCTAAACATCTTATAAGCATAAACAATGGAAAAGATGCATATTTGGTATGTTTGTATTTTATAATACGATACTAACATGTGACTATTACATGCATTAGTATTGGATACAGTTAAGTAAAACATCAGTTTTATCAAAGTCATGTTTATTTTAAATACAGCTGTACTTTTGACTACAGTAAATGGATATAGAGTTTGGTCAACGGTGTACCCAGGGCCAGCAATACATACAATTTTATATCTTGTGTATGAAGCAACCTCTTTAAAATTAGCTTCAAAATTAGCTCTTCAGAAGCTCTGATCAGTTATAAATTATAATTTTCTTGCTTATTTCAGTTGTTTATAGCAGTGCTTGGAAGGAAAGTGTGTAGAGTGCGGGCCTCTCACCACATCACAGAGTTTCCATAAGGGATCTTGTGCAGCAGTTTTTGGAAAAGCACAATATTCCTCTGGTCTGACAAACACCATATTCCATAGATCTTGCTTCTTGCAACCTTTTTTCCCCTTGAAAAATCAAATCTCATTTGAAAGGAAGAAGTCCAAGAGAAACCAAGGAAGCAGCTGCTTGCAATCCTAAAGTAGGAATTCCAGGAATTATTCCATCAAAGGAAAAGAAGTTGGATAAAGTCTATGGTTTCAGAATGGCACTATTTCAAAGGAGACTATATGCTGAATTGATTATATTTTATAGTTTTCTTTTTATAACACCAGTCCTGATACATTTTGATCAGACCTTCAGCAGTGAAGGTTAGGTTATATATATATATATATATATATATATATATATATATATATATATATATATATAAATAAAAAGAAAGAAGAGTAAGATATATAATCATGTGATCTCATTGATATTTTTATTTTTACAAAATAGT
Source organism: Acanthosepion esculentum (assembly GCA_964036315.1). Taxonomy (NCBI): domain Eukaryota; kingdom Metazoa; phylum Mollusca; class Cephalopoda; order Sepiida; family Sepiidae; genus Acanthosepion; species Acanthosepion esculentum. The sequence goes on from OZ038516.1 coordinate 32,852,315, forward strand.
GCTCAATGTAAATATACAGAGCATTAATATTATAAATTAACTGATATAAAATATGGTTTATATATATAAAATAAAATATGGTTTATATATATATATATATATATATATATATATATATATATATATATATATTTATATATATATAAAATATGGTTATATATATATATATATATATATATATATATATATATATATATATATATATATATATATATATATATGTAGGGTGTTTTATTTATATATATATATATATATATAGAGTGTTTCGATAACTTGAACGGATTTTAAATGTGAATTAAGTTTAAGCATCTAATGATTTTTTTCTTTTTCTTTCAGATTTAATAACATAAATCTTTGGCAATTTCAACCATGGAAAGATTAACAATCAAATGTGTTAAAGTTCAAATTTGTAAATATATGGCCCAATGATTCCGCTAGCAAAAAAAAAGCCTATCAAACAGTGACTTTTTGTGGATGCAGTGGCTTTTCAAAAATCTTCCTTAGATTTTCATCAGCTTGAATGTGACAATTCTGCTTATTAACGAATCCACCAAGATAGAAATGGGCTTCATCACTAAAGAGGATTTTTTGCGGAAAAATCTTCATTGGTTTGTCTTTGCTCAGGCACACAATTCACAAATGTACGGTGCTCCAAATGGTCAGCAGGTTTCAGTTCTTGTGTCAGTTGAATTTTGCAAGCATGTAGAGACAAATATTTTGTCAAAATTTGATGTAACGTTATTGTGGAAAGGTTCAATTCTTGCGTACGATAACAAATAGAGGTGTCTGGATTTTCGGCCACATTCTGGTGCACTGCAGTAATGTTTTCAGTTGAATGGCATAAATGAGCCCACAATGGTGTTTTCACATCTGCCACCGATGCAGTTTGTTTGCATTTATGAACAATTTTTCCAATTGACCAAAATCATCACAAAGTACATTTCTGTTTGAACGTCCATTTTCATAATAGGCTTCGATAACATTAACATGTTGTTTGATTGTTAATCTTGTTAATATATATATATATATATATATATATATATATATATATATATATTTTGACTAAAAAATTTTGACCCTGAAGATGAACAATGATGTTCAAAAGTACTAGGTTATCGTACGGACAATACTTATTTGATATCATTTTCAAATAAAAAGTCTCATTAGAAAATATGAGAAAATTCAAAAGAAAATATGCAGGATAATGTTGTCTTTAACATTCAACACAACATGTTTAAAAGAAAAGTTGCTGCCAAATTACACACATATATATATATATATATATATATATATATAGCATAACATGATGATAGCCATAACATGATAGCCATAACATAATCTACTATTTATTCTGCACAATATGTCCCAATAGTGGATATATTGGTGAATCTGGAAATAATTTTAGATTTTGCTTCAACAAACATAAACTAACCATACGTCTAAACAATCCTTATTCCCCCATAGCTGAACATTTTAATCAATCAGGACACTCATTAGAAAACTGTAAATGTGTATTGATAGATTCTGATTTCAGTTCCACATACACATGCAGAAAAAAAGAAAAATACTGGATTTTAAAATTAAATACATATAAATTAGGGTTAAATAAAGACTTGGGTATTTTAAATCTTTATAAATATTTCAATAGTTAAACAAAAAATTTTTGTTAGATATAGTTAAAAAAATTTTTAAACAACATCTAAAATATTACTACAGTTAAATTTACATTAGAAATATTCAAACACAGTTGCATTCCATATCACATGACGTCCGCGTCTTGCGACGGATGCTACTTAATGTAAACTAACTTCTGAAAACAGTCATTTCTGATGAAAGATCGGGGCTGATCTGAAATATCAAATATATATATAAAAAAAAATATAAATAAATACTTTCCCCCAAAAATTATTTAATTTTTTTAATTTGCAACTTTTCAGTTCTTTTTTCTATATTATATATATATATATATATATATATATATATATATATATATATATATATATATATATATATATATGTGTGTGTGTGTGTCAGAAAAATCTCTATTTTTGACAAGAGTAAATTAATTTTTTACTTGATTTTTAGTTGAAAGGAGTTATTCCTAGGTTTCATGATAAAATAAATATATTTGATTTCAATCTGCACATTAAGAATGTATACAGGAACAAAAAAACTGGCCATAACTTTGATTTTACAAATGCTACCCTAATTAAGAAAGAACGTAATTCTTTATGTTAAAAGCACTTAGAAGGACTAATAATAATAACAATGTTATCAACTATAAATGCATTAAATCATTGTATTATATTAGATTACTAACCTTTATTGAATCCATTCTTGTAGAATCTAATGCATGGTTATCTAAAAAAAATTGGTATGAACGTAAAAACGGTCCTAAATCAACAAATACTAGAGACATACACACACACCAACAAATACTAGAGACATACACACATACCAACAAATACTAGACACATACACACACACCAACAAATACTAGAGACATACACACACCAACAAATACTAGACACATACGCACACACCAACAAATACTAGAGAGATACACACACACCAACAAATACTAGAGACATACACACACACACCAACAAATACTAGACACATACACACACACACATACACAGACACATACATACTTATGAATATACATAATCCTCTGAATCCCACATAGACAAACTAGAATTATTATATGCTTACACACATAAAGCAATATTTACAGTTTTTCAGACTTCGAATGCATCATCTCTCCTTGAATTCGGAACGCCACAAGTTGTACTAATGTTTAATAAAAAAGTTGAATGCACATGAAACATGATTGACCAATGAAAATCAAACAAGACAAAAGTGAAAAAAAAACCCAGAATTTCTTTCTCTATATAAGTGAATTCCACAATGAATCTCCAACTGCAGACCACAACCAACACAGCGAGGATTCACTACTGTATTTATGGGAATGGGGACATACCCATTATCGTCCATAGGTATGTTAAAACGAAAGTGAAAACATCTTAGATTGAGAAATGTTCCCTATTTGTTCTTTATTTTATCCTTCTGTTGAATTCCGATCCATATTTGATGTGTGCGTGTGTGTGTATGCATATATATATATATATATATATATATATATATATATATATATATATATGTATGCAGGTGTCAAATTCTCGCTTGACAAGGAAGCGGGTCCAGACACCTTAACTCTACATAACTTAAAAAATTATGTTAGGGGTCTCGGCTCTCGCTTTTGAGAACTCTTATGTAGCGAAGGAATCATATTTTTAAAAACTAAAAATATTATTATAATATATATATATATATATATATATATATATATATATATATATGAAAGGCAGGATGTGTTTGTGTGTGTAACGAATGCACGGCTGCAATTTTCGACAGATTTACACCAAAATTTACATGCACATGCTCCAAGTTAGCAGGAAGGCCAAGACAGACTTTGCATTTCCCAACTCCCATCGATAGTGGAAATAATCGATTTTTTCATGCTTCTACGGCAGTTTTCATGTAGTTTGTGGCCATTTTCTACTGGCCAGAGTGACACGAATAGGCAGGAAGATTCTATTGGCCAGTGTGAGAGCCAACAGCTGACTGACACGAATGTTAACTAGCATGTTAGCATGCCAAAAAAATCGATAGCTGCATTCGTCACAAGTGGGAAAAATTTAAATCTGCATGGCACTTTACTCCAATTGGCTCATTCACTTGCTTAAACTCAACATTAATTCTGATTCCATAGAACTGGGTTGGGTGTGAAAAAGTATTTGTTGTTAACATTCTTTTTTTTCATTAGGTTTTTCCAGTTACAAGTCCTTTTTTAAAGCTGATCGTTTTGTGTTCATTTTGTTTAGTTCTTTTTTGTAACAGATTTAATGTTTAGTATAGAGCTTAGAAAAAAATTGCAGTGTGAGATAGGCAAGAAGTAAGGCATGTAGCAACATCAGCACGGCAAAGGGCACTCCTTTAAAGGCAAGGAAGGGCAAAAATATTTTAAGTCAAGTGATAGCCATTGCTGTATGAGTCGTACAATTTTTGAATCAAGCATGAGCAACGCCGGGCCATGCTGCTAGATATATATATATATATATTTATATATATATATATATATATATATATATATATGGGAGGGATGGTGGAGCCAAGTTCGAATTCTAGTCAAATCCATTACATTCACTTATGTGCTAATACCCTTGGGAATGGTATTAATCCTCTTCTCCCTCCAGTTATGGCTAAATAACAGGACAGACCAGGTTCTATAACTTTGGATGGCAACTGGTCTAGGAGAAAGACAACTCTTAATTCAAAACCTGCAGAGGATCGTTTGGGTACCTTGTGGTATGTAGTGCACTCTGCATTCGGGCCTCCAAAAGGTGTGGTTGGTTCTACACAAAGCCTTCAACTCTATAATCATATCATATGTACGGGTGTCTGGCTGTCAGTTCCTAGGAAGTGAGCTGCTTGACACTCAGACATCGAATATGACAGCAGAGTCCATTTATATATATCTTCCTTGGGATTATCCATATGGATTAGCAAACTTTTCATTACCTACCTATATATATATATATATATATATATATATATATATATATATATATATATATATATATATATATATATAATAAGGGAACACAAGAGAGACTTGCATTTGGACAATCAATCTAACTCTCTAATTTTGGTTTTGCATCGAAACAATGCTGGACATAAATTTGATTTCACTAATGCCACCCTAATTAAAAAAGAACATAACTCTTTAAGGAGAAAATACATTGAAAACTTAATAATAACATTATTAACAACTATAAACACATGCCTAAAACATTACATTACATTGCTATCTTTCTTTGAATCTATTCTTGAAGAATCTAACTTATATGTTGCATGGAGTATTGCTGCCATATATGGTCTGGAGCCCCTGTTGTTTGCCTCAGGGTCCTTAATAATATCCAGAGACGGATATGCAATGTGATTGGCCCTGATCTGTCATCTCGTCTGCAGTCGCTCTCTCACAGACGCGATGTTGCCTCGCTCTGCCTTTTCTACAAATACTTTCACGGTAATTGCTCCGAGGAGCTGCTTTCGCAGGTCCCTGGGCCTCATGAATTTAAACGTCCTACGAGGCTGGCATCCCGTTCCCACCCCTTCACCATTGAAACTGTTAGATGTAGATGTATCTTCTACTCCAATAGCTTCATGTCTCGCACATCTCGCCTGTGGAACTTCCTTCCCTATTCCTGTTTCCCTGACAAATACAATCTCCAACTATTTAAGTGTAACGTCAATCGACATCTCCAGTTGCCTTGATCTATCCACTTCCCTTCTCCACATCCTTTCCTCTTTCATTCCTATCTGCTCTCGCTCCAAATCTTCTGTAACCCCCTTGCCTTGATCGATCCACTGTCTTTCTCTTTCTCCACATCCCCTCCCTTGCCACTCCTATCTGCTCTTCCTCCAACCCTTCTATAACCCCTTGCGTGATAGTGGCCTCCAGCCTTGCTTGGGGTGATACGCTTAAAAAAAAAAAAAATGTATCTAATACACATAATACATTCTTAAAGAGGTGAGTCATAAATTAGAACCATGTGACTCTTCACTGTGCAGGCTGACTGCACACAGGGGAAGATAAAACTCCATCTAGACAGATACATGCACAATATCACAAATACATATTACTATCTGTTGACCACTTAGACTGACAAGGATCTTCACAAATCGACATGCACTTAGAATTATCCATGATTTTAATACACATGACATGTGTCTGGCCAATGAGAACTGACCCAAACATAATTGAAAATATAGTTTTCTGTTTTTTTGTCTGTTTTCTCTCAATCTCTGATGAAGCTTTAATAAAAGCGAAACATGTTAGATTTATATACGTTTCCAATTTATTCTTTTATTTTATCAGGCCTGTGTACTTTGCCAACTAATGTTCCTTTCAGGCAAATGTTATTAAAAACAAGAGACATTTTGTGTTGATTAAAATTAATGGTCAACTTTTCCTAATTATGAATAATCGATTTTTAATTGATAGGAGTTATCACAACTTATGCTAAGTTAAAACTTAATAGTCGTTAATGAGCTGGCAAATTCCTAAGTTCCATAACAAAATACCTATATTTGATATCAGTCCCTCACTTGGAGCCCCATCCATCGTTTGTTGTTTGTAATTTCTTCTTCTTTTATTTTACCTGCCATTTTTATCCCTATTTTCTTAGATGCAGCGTTTCTGCCAGAAGTTTGTAATTTTATTTGATTTTATTTTTATTTTTTCCTCAACAGGAGTAGATAGGTTTGCCTATTGCCCGTTTTACACTCCTCCTCGGTCTTTTGAACAGGAGTAGAGGTTTTTTCCCTTGCTTCCGGTTTAAGAAACAGAAAAAAATCTTGTTAGAAACAATGAAAAGCGTGTTGAACTGCAATCCTCCTTTATGGCGGTAAATATTGGACAGTTTCCTCAAAGATGAACAGGAGGCTTGAGGCAACAGGGATGTGACTCTATAGAAGAATGCTAGGAATACCATGGTTGGAGCATGTGATCACTGGGGAAGTTTTAAATTAGATTCAAACAAAAAAGTAACATTATAATCAGAAAGAGGTCGTTGAAAATTTGGGGACACCATTTTTCTTTTTTTTTTTTTTTAGAGTATCACCCCAAGCAAGGCTGGAAGCCACTAGCACGGAAGGGGTTACAGAAGGTTTGGAGGAAGAGCAGGTAGGCGTGGTAAAGGAGAGGATGTGGAGAAAGATAGTGGATCGATCAAGGCAAGGGGGTTACAGAAGATTTGGAGCGAGAGCAGATAGAAATGAAAGGTGAAAGAATGTGGAGAAGGGAAGTGGATAGATCAAGGCAACTGGAAATGTCGATTGACGTTACACTTAAATAGTTGGAGATTGTATTTGTCAGGGAAACAGGAATAGGGAAGGAAGTTCCACAGGCGAGATGTGCAAGACATGAAGCTATTGGAGTAGAAGATACATCTACATCTAACAGTTTCAATGGTGAAGGGGTGGGAACGGGATGCCAGCCTCGTAGGACGTTTAAATTCATGAGGCCCAGGGACCTGCGAAAGCAGCTCCTCGGAGCAATTACCGTGAAAGTATTTGTAAAAAAGACAGAGCGAGACCTTTTTAGCTTTTAGTAAACTTTGTCTTTTTGCTATCTCTCCTAATCCCTGTTCTTTCAACCAATCTTCTTCTTTTTCTATGTGTCATGTTCATTCAGGATGTGGGTGATCATGGCTCTCCATAATTTCCTGTACTTTGTAGATCTTAGTAAAGTTTGTCTTTTTTGCTATATCCCCTAATCCTTGTTCTGCCAAACATTTACACAAGCTAATTAGGCAGGTTACATGCTGTTCTCCTTTGTTCTTCTTGCCTTCAATATGTCCTGTGAGTGTCCAATTTTCTGAGCCTTCTTTCCTCATTATGCACCCTAGACATTTCATCTCTTTCTGATGCTAATTATTTATTTTTCTCTCCAGAGTCTGTCTTACTCATCTATAAATCTACCATTCATCCATGCTGAGAATACTGCTGCCATATATGGCCCGGTGCGCCTGCTATTTATCAAGAGCTCCTTGATGAAATCAAAACAAGAATCAGCAACATTATTGGCCCTGATCTGGCATCTCAGCTTTAGTCACCTTCCCACCACCATGAGGTTGCCTCCCTTTGCCTTTTCTATAAATACTTTCATGGTAATTGTTCAGATGATCACTTCACTATGGTTCCTAGACTTTTTGAATTTAAGTGCAGTATTAGACAGGCAACGTGGTCTCATAAATTTACAGTTGAGCTGGCTAGATGTAGCCATAAATTCTATGCTAACAGTTTCATTTCTTGCACTTCTTGCCTGTGGAATTTCCTTCTGGTTCCATACTTTCCAGCTAACTTTAATCTGCAAAATTTAAATGCAATGTCAATCACTATCTACTGTCTATGCCTGATTACTCTTTTTTTTTTGTTCTCACTCCTAAGTAATGTTCCTGCTTCTAACTCTTCCACACCTTGTGTCTGAGTGGCTTTACTGCTTTGCATGGGGTGAACAACATTAAATAAAAAAAAAGTAATTTGCCAAAATTGTGTGTTAGGTTTCAAGCTTTTTTGACTGTCATTGATTATTTTCAAGACTTTAATTTATTGTTCAAATCTTTACTCGTTTCTTTTTTCTACATTTCAACATCATTCTTTCATCTTTTCTCTCTGTCTTTCATCTTTTCTATCTGTTCTTCATCTTTTCTCTCTGTCTTTCATCTTTTCTAGCTGTTCTTCATCTTTTCTATCTGTCATTCATCTTTTCTATCTGTTCTTCATCTTTTCTATCTGTTCTTCATCTTTTCTATCTGTCATTCATCTTTTCTATCTGTTCTTCATCTTTTCTATCTGTCTTTCATCTTTTCTAGCTGTCTTTCATCTTTTCTATCTGTTCTTCATTTTTTTCTATCTGTCATTCATCTTTTCTATCTGTCATTCATCTTTTCTAGCTGTTCTTCATCTTTTCTGTCATTCATCTTTTCTATCTGTTCTTCATCTTTTCTCTCTGTCTTTCATCTTTTCTAGCTGTTCTTCATCTTTTCTATCTGTCATTCATCTTTTCTAGATGTTCTTCTTTCTTGATCTTTACTCCAAATCTTTTTCTTCTTTTTCACTCTTCTTCATTCTTGTCTTTCTTTGCTTTCACCTTTTCATGTTGCCTCTTTCTATTCTTTTCTCTCTCATTCTTTTCTTTCTTATTTACATACACTCTCTTTCCTCACTCTCCTTTCGAAGGCCTAACCTTTTACTCTGTCTTTTCTTTATCTTTTCTTTTTTTATTCTACTTCAGAGTAATACTAATTCAGTATCGGTCACTGTTTAATCTACAAGAATGCACTGAGTGTATCGAAGAATGTGGGTTAAATTTGACTGCTATTAATATGACTTTGGTAATCACCAATTACACCAAAATTCTACATATTCATTTTAAATACGATCTGCCTGAAAGGGTGAGTTTGTGCAAGTATGTACAAATTAAGTGATTACCAGTTCCGTACCAGTTGCTTTGTGGTTTGCTCATAGCAAGATAATCAAATTTCAAATCGAGATTATTTGAGCATTTAAAATACTACATTTCTTAGATAAATATATTCATTTTAAGTGCAGAATAATTATGTCATTCGTTATGCCTGATGCTAGAAAAACTGGTTCACTTGTGCTACACAATTTTTCTCCCCAGAATCTCTTGTACGCATTTATAAATCTGTCATTCATTCGTACGTTGAATATTGTTGCCACATCTGTCACGTGTTTCTGTTATGTAACTAGAGATTCTTGACAAAATCCAAATAAGAATCTGTGACGTTATCTGTCCTGATGTGGTATCTCATCTTCAATCACTTTTCCACTGTTGTATCATTGCTTCCCTCTGCCTTTCCTATAAATATTTTCATGGCGATTTTGTTCTGATGAGCTTTCCTCTTTAGAAGCTCAACTCATGAATTTAAGCCTAGAACTAGACTGGCGGTTAGGTCTCATCATATTACTACTGAAATTGCAAAATATAACCATAAGTTCTATGCTAATAGTTTCTTCTATCACACTTCTCGATTGTGGAATTCTCTTCTGGCTTCTTGCTTTTCTGTCAACTATGATCTTAAAAAATTTAAATGCAATCACTTGTCTTTTTGAATCCTTTTTTTTAGTGTCCTCTCTTCTTCATAATGTTTTCTCAGTTTCTTTCACCTTCAGTAACCCCTTGCGTCTCAGTGGCTTTATTGTCTTGCTTGGAGAGAAATCTAGAGCAAATAATTTCTAAAAAGTTCAATAAAATCTTATAATTATCTGATATTTTTAAGGTTTGAAAAATTAAAGTTTACTTTCTTGTCACCAGATTTATGATTTTATTGCTCAGCCAATGGGTGGGGTAGGCCAGACTGAATAGAACAAGGATGTATTATTCTTACATCTTATTTCAAATGCAGTCAAATTGTGTGTGTGTGTGTGTGTGTGTGTGTGTGTGTGTGTGTGTGTGTGTGTGTACGTGCGTGCTGGTGTATGCATTAAATGGCTCGAATGCATTTAAGCTGATCCTGCATAACACAAACAACCACTCGTCTGCAGTCGCTCTCTCACAGACGCGATGTTGCCTCACTCTGTCTTTTCTACAAACACTTTCACGGTAATTGCTCCGAGGAGCTGCTTCCGCTGGTTCCTAGGCCTCATGAATTTAAACGTCCTACGAGGCTGGCATCCCGTTCCCACCCCTTCACCATTGAAACTGTTAGATGTAGACGTCTCTTCTACTCCAATAGCTTCATGTCTCGCACATCTCGCCTGTGGAACTCCCTTCCCCATTACTGTTTCCCTGACAAATACAATCTCCAACTATTTAAGTGTAACGTCAATCGACATCTCCAGTTGCCTTGATCTATCCACTTCCCTTCTCCACATTTTTTCACCTTTCATTCCTATCTACTCTCGCTCCAAATCTTCTGTAACCCCCTTGCCTTGATCGATCCACTGTCTTTCTCTCTTTCTCCACATCCTCTCCTTTACCACTCCTATCTGCTCTTCCTCCAACCCTTCTATAACCCCTTGCGTGATAGTGGCCTCCAGCCTTGCTTGGGGTGATACGCTTAAAAAACAAAAAAAACAAAAACATATATACATTACATATATGCATGGAAAATCACATGCAGTGTGGGACAGACATAAAATCAGGACTTCTTTTATCGATTTATTTTCTCTCTTGTTTTTCTTCTTTTGTGTTGTCTTATTTTCTCTTTCTGTCTCTATCATTTCTATTCTAAGTTTGTTCTCTTTTTCTTTTCTTTCTCTTTCTCTCTCTCATTTTTCTTCTTTTGTGTTGTCTTATTTTCTCTTTCTGTCTCTATCATTTTCTATTCTAAGTTTGTTCTCTTTTTCTTTTCTTTTTCTCTCTCTCATTTTTCTCCTTTTGTGTTGACTTATTTTTCTCTTTCTTTCTCTATCATTTTCTAATCTATGTTTGTTCTCCTTTACTTCTCTTTTTCTCTCTCTCTCATTTTCCTTCCTTTGTATTGCCTTATTTCCTTTTTCCTTCTTTCTATTGTCTTTTATTCTATGTTTTTCTCCTTTTGTCCTCTTTTTTCTTCTTTTGTATTGCCTCATTTTTTCTTTCTGTTTCTCTATTGTCTGTTTTCCTCCTTTTCTTTTTTTTCTCTCTCTCTCTCCCATTTTTATTATTTTGTATTGCCTTTTTCCTCTTTCTCTCTTTTATTCTATGTTTTTTCTTTCCTTCCTTTCTTTCTCTTGTTTTTCTTCTTTTGTCCTCCCTTATTTTCTCTTTCATTCTCCATATCCTTTTTCTATTACTTTCTTTTCTTTTTCCTTCTCTCTATGATTTCCTATTCTATATGTTTTCCTTCTCTTTCTCTCTTCTTCTTTTGTGTTGCCTTTATTTTCTCTTTCTTTTCTATATATGGTCTTGGTCTTATAATCTACATTTTTTTCCTTCTCTCCTTTATCTTTCCCTCCCTCGTGTCACTGAGAGATTAATGAGCTTCTTCAATCTCAGGAACCTGAAAATCTCCAGAAAAAATTAGATCCATAAAAACTCAACTAAACTCCACGCAAGCCAAAAATCTAAAGAAAATCCAACTACACCCTGTGTATTGCCATTTACAATTTAACATGGTGCCTTTAAATTTTTTTCTGGTGGTGTTTGCAATGGCACTTTTAGTGCCAAGATTTATCAAATGAAACCTTTTGCTCGAGACATTTTTTAAACACTCAATAAAGATGGCATCGTGCAAGAGAAGCCACCATGCCTGCCACTTCCTTTCAGGCCAACACAATCCATTTGGAAACTATCACTTATCATCTGACAAGCTTTCCTCATATTAACGAAACCAAAATAGCTTTGAACATCATTTATTTTTATTTCTTCTATGTTCTGTATCACTTCAGGATGTAGGTGATCATGGCTCTCCACAATTTCCTGTTCTTTGTAGCACTTAATAAATTTTGTCTTTTTGTTATTTCTTCTAAACCTTGTTCTACCATCAACTTATTCAAGCTTCTTCTTCTTTGTGCCATGTCCCTGACAAGCTTTCCTCATATTAACGAAACCAAAATAGCTTTGAACATCATTTATTTTTATTTCTTCTATGTTCTGTATCACTTCAGGATGTAGGTAATCATGGCTCTCCACAATTTCCTGTTCTTTGTAGCACTTTTTTTTTCTTTTTTTTTTTTAAGCGTATCACCCCAAGCAAGGCTGGTGGCCACTATCACGCATGGGGTTACAGAAGGGTTGGAGGAAGAGCAGATAGGAGTGGTAAAGGAAGGGATGTGGAGAAAGAGAAGGACGGAGGGTCGATCAAGGCAAGGGGGTTACAGAAGATATAGAGTGAGAGCAGATAGGAATGGAGGGAAGTGGATAGATCAAGGCAACTGGAGATAATAAATTTTGTCTTTTTGTTATTTCTTCTAAACCTTGTTCTACCATCAACTTATTCAAGCTTCTTCTTCTTCTTTGTGCCATGTCCCTAAAGGACATAGGTAATCATGGCTCTCCACAATTTCCTGTTCTTTGTAGCACTTAATAAATTTTGTCTTTTTGTTGTTTTTCATAAACCTTATTCTGCCTTCCATTTACTAAACTAGGTTCTGTGTTATTCCTGTGTCCTTGTTTCCTTCAATTGGTCCTCAGAGTATCAGATTTTCCAAGCCCTATATATATATATATATATATATATATATATATTGTTGCTAAACAGAAAGGGAAATTAACTCTTGAGACACAATTCAAACCATGTATGTACGTTGGGATGTCCGCATGCATATTTTAATTCTATATCACACCTCAAAATATTTCCACAAGATTTTTTTTTTAAATGTATCAACAGATAATTCTATTTATTATTACTGTAAATTACAGCATACAAGTTGAGTAATCAAGCCTAAAAATCTTTCCAAAACTAGGGTTCGACTTATATGGTGGATATAAAATGTAAACCTTTACCACCGAGTTGTAAACAAGTGGTACATCACTCCTAACAATTCCTGTACACCACTTACCATACCTCCAGCAGGCTGATGCAAATACATCCCACTAAAATTTGTTTCTGGTGGGTATATTTGGCATATATATATATATATATATATATATATATATATATATATATGTATATATATAAAATAAGTTGTATGAGTTTGTGACTCTGGGTTTCATGCTTTTGCAATCATCAGACAAAATGTGTGTCTGATGATTGCAAAACTGGGTTAGAGAGATAGAAAGTGTTTTCAGAGAGTGAAGTTTTACATGTCAAGGAATGCAGATGTGTTAATTCTATGTATGGAAACTGCTTCCCAGTGGGGTGGATATCAACCCCACTGGCTAGTTAAACATGTACATGTTGACGTGTTTAATAAAGTAATAAGCCAAAATTCCTTTTGTTGAAGTTTCTCATTTTACCTCCAAACAAACGAACTTGACTGGAAGAAGACAGCCGAGAGAGAAGAATGCAGCTTCGTTATGTAATTGACTCCATCAGCCAAAAGAGACTCCCCAGAAGAGAGTGGGGGAGCTATACAACATTCTGTCCTCTGTAAAACCACTTTCCAGATATTTAAATTTTTGTACTTGTTTGATTTTGGTATCTCCAATGTAATGAAAACAGGACAAGAGATTCTGTCTAGTAATCTTTTATTTAATTAAGAATCTTACTACTCATCTACTTGACAAGCGGAAATGTACAGCTTTTACATCTTGGATTATCAAAGGGGAGATAATCCATATTCACAACATCCAATTTGTAATTTTAATGTTAGGCCATCAGCATTTATTACAAAAGCCAGCCTTCAGCTTGGCTTTAATCTAGCTCATGTCAGGGCTTTTGGGCCTTCAACCTTTTTACTTTCAGCTTCCTATATATGTAAAAGTTATATAAGAATTTAGAAATAATGAAATTATTTTATTTATTCAACATAATTCTTCGGCATAATCTTTCTTCATATATGCAACTGATCTCCGTAGTTTGTTTAGATTTATTTTGTGCACAATTTTGATGATAATATTTATAGAAAAGGCACGGAGAGGCTATGTTGCAACTGGGAGAAAGTGACTGAAGTCGAGATGTCAGATCATGACCTGCTTCTAGACAATAGAAGAGGACGATTGGCATTCCATGTAAATGTCTGACGATCAAAGTTAACTGGGAACCAAGAAAATGGAAGAGAACTCCACAAACGTGAAGTGCGAAAGAAGAATCCCTTAGCCAAATACTTTCCATTATATTATCACCTAGCCTAGAAGCCACCCTTCTGAGGATGGCTTTTGGGCCTTCGACCTTTTACATGCAGCTTTCTATATACGTTAAAGTTATAAGAATTTAGAAATAATAGAATTATTTTAACTTTATTCGACACCATAATTCAGCATAATCTTTCTTCGTATACACAACTGGTCTCCGTAGTTTAACATTTATTTTACGTGCAATTTTTATTCTCCTTCAAAATCACCATTCTTTATGATCCCTTCACATAAATTCTCTCTTAAAAGACATTAGGGAACCCGAACTATGCAATATTCAGATATGTCCCTGTAAGAGTGCTAGAAAAATAAAGAAAAAAGAAACATCTGAGCAATGAACAGTTGTCCGCTTAAGTTTTAATTACTATTTAATTAAACAATAGCAATTGCAATTGCGATGAAAAGCAAAATTAAAGTTAAGCCTTTAATAAAGAATTGTTTTTTTTTAAAGTTTCACTGTTCGATATTTAAATTTAACTTTAAAAGAGTTATTTATTTCATTTTCTACGAAAAATCATTTCCAAATTTTATCATATAGTAGCCTAAAAGCTGCCCTTTGGGAGGACTTTAGGTTTGCTTTTGAAGAGGGCTTTTGGACCTTCAGCTATTTTACTTCAGTGTCTTATGTATGTAAAAATTATAAGAATTTAAAAATAATAAAATTATTTTATCTTTATTCAACACCTTAATTCTAAAAAGCAAATGACTTTAGTCACAATTTTTTGTAAATTTTTTCAGTCCACTGTATATTCCAATGCCTTTTTTTTTCATACTAACATTTTTTTTTTCAGATGCTATGTGGCATAGATTCTTCCTGATACCATGTGGCCTAATTTAAATTATGGGGGGGGGAGAAAGAAAAGAAGATGAATTCTTTGTCTGTTTGTTTTGATGTCCAAACTCGAAAATCTGCCCCCCTTCATTCATGCTCCATTTTGTAGCAAAGGCCAATACGATTCCTTGACTAGGGAGGTAACCGAGGATTACTCCACAGTTACTACCTGTTACTTCAGGTTGTTTATGATTTGCCAAGATCAAAAAACGAACAGCCGGATGGACACATGTACACTGCACTTTATTATACAAGGTAACCAAAGAAGTTCTGTCCGTTTTTTGATTAGTCATGGAATGAAGTTGAAATATATATGAAATGCGTGTAGCAATTGTTTTCAAATTCATGACAGCCAGAAGTAGGAACATCAGACGTTATAAAAAACATGTGCACCATGCCCGGCCATCAGTTATAAGGCGGACAGATGGAAAAGGATGGAAGTGTCTAGAGATCTCATTCGGGGTTCTTTGCTTTACGACTTCAAAGTGGGCTTATCAGCAGCTGCATCAAGTCGCTGCGTATGTCAAGCGTTTGGGGATAGTGCTGTGGATGAACGTACTGCAAGGCGTTGGTTTTGAAAATTCAAGTCGGGAGATTTGTCTCTCCATAATGAGCCTCTCAGTGGACAACCACAGGTTTTGAATGACGGAGTCCTGAAGGCGGCCATTGAAGAGGACAGTAGTCTAACGTGTGGTGAACTTGCAAGACAGTTCAACGTTTCCGATGAAACAGTTAGACTTCACCTGCACCGCCTAGTTAAGACGTACAAACTGAGCAAGTGGGTTCCACAAATGCTGTTGGAGGTCCACAAGGGACGACAAGTGGCAGCCTGCATATCACTGCTTTCTCGCCACCGTACCACATCCTTATTCAATCGAGTGCTTACCAGTGATGAAAAGTGGGTTCTGTATGAAACTCCCAAGCATTCCAGACATTGGTTGTCTCCTCAGAATGCTGTCCCTCACACCGCAAGACCGCCTATGCAACCACGCAAGATTATGCTTTGTGTCTGGTGGACAGGTCATCAAGTGGTTCATTATGAACTGCTACCAATGGGCCAAACGGTCACTGGAGACCTATACTCGTAGCAATTGAAACGTGTGCACCAAGCATTGCACCAGAAGGAGCACTGGTAAATCGCAAAGGTGTGCTTTTCCTCCATGACAACACCAGACCGCATGTCGCACAAGTGGTCAGGGATACCATACAGCAACTTGGGTGGGAGACTTTGTGACATCCACCTTATTCACCTGACCTTGCGCCATCCGATTACCACCTCTTCCACTCCCTGGATAATCATCTTCGTGGGAAATCATTCACCAATGAAGCAGACTTGAGCAAAGCCCTCACGGACTTCTTTGCGTCAAAACACCCCGAGTTTTACCGCAAGGGCATTAAACAGCTGGAGACACGTTGGCAGAAGGTGCTGGATGCCGATGGCGATTACTTCAAAGACTAAATATAAGTTACACATACTGTGAAGCATTTTCTTTTTTTCCTTTAAAAACGGACAGAACTTTTTTGGTTACCTTGTATTTATTTATATTATTATAGATAGAAGATAGATATAAGAGATAAAAAAATAATTCTTTTTTTTGCATCAGTTACTTTCAGGACATAGATGTTCATAATTTACATGCATACTATTGTCCTCATCTTTGTTATTGTTATCACCACATTTTGCCTGTTATGTCCTCTAGCCTTCATCAAGTAACCTACAGAGAATTCCAAACTGACCCCTTTATTTAATCTACCTGAGTCGACTGACCTTGTTCCACTGCCTATGTCTAGGGATATCTCATCTAGTTCTTATTTTTAACCAGGTGCTGTAAGATTAGATGTGCAGGTAATGCACGGATAATGGCTTTTTTTTTTTAAGCTTTTCACCCCAAGCAAGGCTGGAAGCCACTAGCATGCAAGGGGTTACAGAAGGTTTGGAGAAAGAGCAGATAGGAGTGGTAGAGGAAAGGATGTGGAGAAAGATAGTGGATCGATCAAGGCAAGGGGATTACAGAAGATTTGGAGCGAGAGCAGATAGGAGTGGTAGAGGAAAGGATGTGGAGAAAGATAGTGGATCGATCAAGGCAAGGGGGTTACAGAATATTTGGAGCGAGAGCAGATAGGAGTGGTAGAGGAGAGGATGTGGAGAAAGATAGTGGATCGATCAAGGCAAGGGGGTTACAGAAAATTTGGAGCGAGAGCAGATAGGAATGAAAGGGGAAAGGATGTGGAGAAGGGAAGAGGATAGATCAAGGCAGCTGGAGATGTCGATTGACGTTACACTTAAATAGTTGGAGATTATATTTGTCAGGGAAACAGGAATAAAGAAGGGAGTTCCACAGGCGAGATGTGCAAGACATGAAGCTATTGGAGTAGAAGAGATGTCTACATCTAACAGTTTCAACAGTGAAGGGGTGGGAACGGGATGCCAGCCTCGTAGGACGCTTAAATTCATGAGGCCTGGGAACCAGCGAAAGCAGCTCATCGGAGCAATTACCGTGCTTGGAATTCTTAATTGGAGAGCTGAGTTACAATTCATGTTTGCTATGTTATATTCACTTACACACAAATACCCTTGGTAAAGGGTATGAATCCACCTCTTCTCCTCCCAGCTATGGGTTAATTAGTAAGACTTTTATCCCTAAACCATTATTATACCAAGAAAAATATTCTTACAATCTAAAAAATATTTCCTGGCTTTAAATAACCTGCAATGTTTTGATAAACCATAGAAAAGGAATGAATGAATGAATCAATCAATCTGAATGAGACATTTGAAATTTCTACAACACATAACGAGGAAAGTGTTCAGAGGAAAATTTGATTTGAAAGAAAAAATGTGTACTGAAATGCTATGTAATATCTAATATTCCAAGGCACATTGGGATAGCGAAAGAGGCATTCCAAAAGCTAAGCAAAGTATTAAGAAACAGAAAAATTTCATTAGAAACAAAGAAAAGAGTACTGAGCTCCTTTATGACAGTGACTGCTGGACAATACCCTCACAGATGAAGAAAATACTTGAATATTGCTTGTCCATCATCATAATATTGTTTGTGTGTGTGTGTGTGTGTGTGTGTGTGTGTGTGTGTGTGTGTGTGTGTATGTGTGTATATATATATATATATTAAAAAGATAAGAATATTAACCACCAAGGTTTGTTCAGTGAATGAATCAGAGGCAACTCAACAACTTAAATACTTTCATTCTACACTGGAAGGAATCGGGGAAGTTTTAGTGAAAAAAAAATTATTACAACTTTATCTGGGTTTGTATAGCCCCCAAATTAACTTCTTGGTGTGTCTATATTTGGCCATGATCTCAGACCTTCTGTTCAACAAGTCAGTGCCAGCTTTGTATGTTGCTATAGTTCATTTCTCCCCATCACACAACCTACATGAGTTGCCAGCCTTTACATTTTGTAAAATACTCCATTTAATAGGCAAACTTCTGTTATGCTTATCCCCAAAACTCCAATATTTGCTTGTCAGCTTCATATTGAACTTGCATTCTGGAATTCTAAAAGATGACGTATGGTTATACCAGCACTTCTTAAACTGGCCCTCAGTGCAACCAATGTATTTTTTGCATTGCTATTGTTAT
>OZ038516.1:32876060-32941060 GCA_964036315.1 Acanthosepion esculentum
CTCTCATGTCCTCTTCAAGATTTGAATTTTTATTGTTCAATCTTTTGATAATATTGCCTATGTTGCGAGTTCAACTGGAACTCAATTTGACCCTATTGTGATTAATTAACTTGGACGTTTTTGGAAACTACTTATTTAGTAGACTGAAAAACATCTTCCCTATGTTTGTTTTTACATGTGGGTGGGTTGAACCAGATGATGTTCCTTTTTCTTTTTATATTACCTGTTCTTGGGTTTGTTTGGTCCTTGAAACACAGGTTGGTGTTATGCCCCTCCTATCTCAAGGCAGATACATATAATTTCTTCTTTTTGTTGAATATTTCTTCATTTGAAGAATTTTTTGACAATCTGCATTGTACACCTACCAGGATATATTTAATTATACTTGACAGGTGGTTGGATGCCATATTAATATGTCTTAGATCCATATTCTTTCTTCTTATGTGCCATGTCCTTTCAGGACATAGGCGATCATGGCTCTCCACCTCTTCCTATCCCTTGCAGCTCTCACTAAGTTCCTTCCCTCTTCCTCCTCCCCCAAACCACATTCTGTCATCCACTTGCTTAAGTCTGCCAGGTATGCCACGTGTTGTTTTCCCTCGTCTCTCTTTCCCTCTATTTGACCCATGAGTATCAGATTCTCCAGGCTTTCCTTCCTTTCTTGCCGAGTCAATTTTAATTCAATCTGCTTAAAATATTAGCAAACAACAAACTTAAAAGAACTTTTTTCAAAATACTGATCCTTTTTTTATATATTTCAGTTTCTAAGAGAAATTAAACTGATTTCAAAAATATAATGAAAAATATAACTATAACAAACATCAGTCTTAATATAGGCGATCATGGCTCTCCACCTCTCTCTATCCCTTGCAGCTCTCAACAAGTTCCTTCCCTCTGCTTCCTCCTCCAGACCACATTCTGTCATCCACTTGCTTAAGTCTGCCAGGTATGCCACGTGTTGTTTTCCCTCGTCTCTCTTTCTCTCTATTTGACCCGTGAGTATCAGATTCTCCAGGCTTTCCTTCCTTTCTTGCTGAGTCAATTTTAATTCAATCTGCTTAAAATATTAGCAAACAACAAACTTAAAAGAACTTTTTTCAAAATACTGATGCTTTTTTTATATATTTCAGTTTCTAAGAGAAATTAAACTGATTTCAAAAATATAATGAAAAATATAACTATAACAAACAGCAGTCTTAATATAGGCGATCATGGCTCTCCACCTCCCTCTATCCCTTGCAGCTCTCAACAAGTTCCTTCCCTCTGCTTCCTCCCCCAAATCACATTCTGTCATCCACTTGCTTAAGGCCGCTAGGTATGTCATGCATTGTTTTCCCTTGTCTCTCTTTCTCTCTATTCGACCTCTGAGTATCAGATTCTCCGGGCCCTCATTCCTCATTATGTGTCCCAGAAACTTCAGCTGCCACTTCCTGATGTTAAGTATAAGCTTCCTCTTTGTTTGCATCCTCTCTAAGACCTCATCAATGCTCACATGCTGGGTCCATGATAGCCATATCATCCTTTTGTAGAACTACATCTTTGTCGCATCGTGTTTCATCTTCATCTTTGAGGAAATCGTTCAACATTCGCTGCCTTAAAGAAGGACAGATGTCACATAACAGCTCAGTATTCTTTTCTTTGGAGCCGTATTCGGTTTCATGAAAGGTGAGATGGGTTTAATTCTGTGTCCAAAAACTGGTCTACCTTCCTGTTGATCTTCACAGTGATATTAAAATTCAGATCTTTAAATATTTTGTGTAGCTTTTTCCTGATGGAATTGGTGTTTCTTCAGTTATCCAGTACCACCATCAAGCCATCATCTCGGTATATTCCATGGTCATCAATGTGGACGATCATTTATTTTACTTAAGATGTATATTCCAATCAGTTCAGTGACCTCTGCCCCATGAAATGACCAGTTTTAGATTTCTTAATCCATGCCTCACCAACATGAAATAGAATTGATTTACGGCAATGTCGGATTAATTTAATATGTTCGGGCTTCTAGCATACAAAGTTCTTTGCAAACATCAAGGCCTCTAATAAACTCTTTTCAGTAATAGAAGGATCAGTCAAGTATGTGCCATGCGTGATACACATTTAGGCAATCATGTATGTTTTGAACATGACTGACAAGGCAGATTTTTTCCCACAGTAGGTTGCCATTTCTTTCTGCAGTAGACCAGTTGCCATCAAAGGCTATAGAACCTGAACTGTCATGCTATTTACCCATAGCTGGGGGAAGAAGAAGAGGATTCATACCTTTCCCAAGGGTATTAGCACATAAGTGAATGTAATGGATTCGACTGGAATTCGAACTCGGCTCTCCGATTGCTCAATTGGAGCCACTATCCATTGCTCCACTGTAAGAACTATGAAAATAGCAGCAACAATAACAACAACAATAATGATAACAAGAACGATATTAATAACAATAAGAACAATAAAAATAATAACAACAACAATAATGATAACAATAGCAACAACACTAACAATAATAACAGCTATAACAACAATAATGCTAATAACAAAAATAACAACAGCTCTAAAAATAACAATAATTACAACAACAATAATGATAATAACAACAACAACTAATCCAACTACAATAACAATATACAAGTTACCCAGTAGATCCCCAAACAACCCTCCACAGAGTTGTCCTCCGATACCAGTTGCCATCCAAAGCTGTAGAACCCAGTCTGTCCTGCTATTTACCCATAGATGGAGGGAGAAGAAGTGTATTCATACCTTTCCCAAGGGTATTAGTACATAGGTGAATGTAATGGATTCAACTGGAATTCAAACTCGACTCTCCACTTCCTCAATCTGAGCTGCTATCCATTACTCCAACATGCCCCCTTAATGTTATATTGATGAACACTTTGTTACTCTTGTTAGGAATATTTTTGAATCACAAAATGCAATCTGACATGCTCTTCCATTGGTTGGCTTGAGTGGCCCGCCTGAGTAGTTCACGGGTTTTCATTATAATTTTGTGATTTATAATACCAAGTTCTGTCTTTGTTGGGTTTATCAAGCAGAATGATGGGCTGTTGAGGAAGTCTTCTTTGTGATTCTTAATTGTTAAGAAGGCTTGCTTTTCTGCTAAATTCCTGATTTTACCGCTAATTCCAAACTTTGTGGAGATTTATTCTGCTTCTGTGTTAATCTCCTCAGTTAAGAGGTGGGGGAGCCTTTTTATAGAATTTAGTCACTTCCTCTGTAACTTTTTTTCTCTACTTCTTTCGGCTCATTGCATATATTCTCTTCGTTTTGTCACCCATAATGAAAGTTTTCTTCAATTTTTTTCAGCTCTCTTTTGAAATATTAAATCATTCTGCAAGTTTGGTTTTCCTACTTGAAATTTTTAACATGTATGATTTTAACAAATATTTCAGTGTTTATTCCAGTGTAAAATTATGGAAAAAAAAGCATAATATATTTTTTTTTTAAAATCCACATTACAACCAAAAACATTTGCAGTTTCTCTCTTATTTTTATTACACACACTTCTCTCTTGTTGGAACTATTATAACCTCATCCCTTTATATATATATATATATATACGAAGATCATTCAATAAATAAAGTGAATTTTTCGGTATAAGGACTTCTAATACAGATAGAAGCTTACTCTTTTTTATTTTTTTTTGTTTTACTTCTTTTTCACATGGATTTAATTTCTTTTGTGGATTCAAAAAAAACTTTGAGAGTTTTGGCGATTAACAAAGATGGCCAACCAAGAAGCATGCTCCAGGATTGAACAACGGTCAATTATCAAGTTTTTGGTTGCTGAAAGGTGTAAACCAGTTGAAATTCATAGGAGAATGTCAACTGTGTATGGTGCCACATGTTTCAGCCAAAAAAATGTCTACAAGTGGGCTAAATTGTTTAAAGAAGGATGGAGCAGTGTTGAGGATGAAGACAGGCCTGGGAGGCCTACAGAAGTGAGGTCTCCTGAGGTGATCGAATCAGTCAATGACCTCATTCAGTTTGACAGAAGGGTGACAGTGGATGACGTTGCAAGGACTTTGAGCTTATCTGTTGGGACAGACGCAGGGGTCAGAAGGAGTCATCTTGCAACATGACAACGCAAGGCCTCACACAGCAGCCCAAACGGTGCAGACCATCAACGAGCTGGGCTGGGAACTGCTCCCTCATCCCCCTTACAGCCCAGATCTTGCCACTTCAGACTTTCACCTGTTTGGTCCCTTGAAACACGAGAGGCACGAAGTTTAAAAGTGACGATGAAGTCAAAAGTGTTGTGAGCGACTGGCTGAGACATCAGTCCAAAGATTTTTACGCTGAGGGAATACGGAAGCTTGTGCACAGATGGGAAAAGTGTGTGACAGTGCTGGGAGACTACATTGAAAAATAAAAAAAAAAGTAAGCTTCTATCTGTATTAGAAGTCCTTATACCAAAAAATTCCCCTTATTTATTGAATGACCCTCATATATATATATATATATATATATATATATATATATGTCTGGTTTCAAATCTGATCATGGTTTATTTGTCAGGAAGGTGACTTCTTGATGTTATCTGTCTGGAGGAGGTGATCTCTGCATGCAACACCTTTGGGAAATTCCTGAAAACCATATCACATATTGATCCAAACTTTGCAGATGGATCTTTTGAGAGCTGTCGGTGGTTGTGCTAGCACAAAATCACAAGTCATCGTGACTGAGGGTTTGAGCATGCTGACCTTATTCAGACAGTTGATCACACTAGATAACACACTCTCTCCCAAAAACTGTAACTAAGGTCAATTCAGGATAGTTGCAGTATAAACCACAAGTGGGCTTTGTGGGTGTTGAATAAACACAAATGTGCCTAGGAAGGTGTCTGCAACAGGGATTAGCTAACTCTCCTAGTAAACTGGCATCCTCAGATACAAGTGGTGATCAATCTATCCACCATATATATGTATGAGTTGAAGATCTGGATAGAAATCTGACAAGATGATAATATAAAATAAATAACAAGTAGGAAACGTATCTCAATCTAACATGTTTCTCTTTTAATTGTAAGACACTTGATTCCATTTGTGATTCTATTGTTTTTAAGTAATTCTCATACCTTCATCTTATGCTTGTCTTGTGAACTCAGTTTTATCAAATTTTTTGTTTTTGTTCATTTGAATTTGTAACGTATCCAGTGTAGCTTAGTCACTGTTTCATTTATTTCTCAAGAGTGATCAAGGATTGCAATAGCTTTCCAAAATATATCTGTTTTATCCATTGGAATTGCAAGTTTATGTTTCACTTTTATTAAATCTTCATCAGAGATCAAGATAGAAATGAATGAAAGGCAAAGAAACAGAGTACTGGTATGCTAAGTTTTTTGTTAGTTCTTATTGGTCACATACATGTCACGTGTATAAACGAAATAGATAATACAGGGTGATCCTCAAAAAAACGATAGAATATATATGTATATATATATATATATATATATATATATATATATATATATATATATGTATATGTATGTATGTATAATATATATACATATATATATATCCTATCGTGCATATATATATATATATATATATATATGTGTAATTTGGCAGCAACTTTTCTTTCAAACATGTAGTGTTGAATGTTAAAGACAACATAGTCTTACATATTTTCTTTTGAATTTTCTCATATTCTCTAATGAGACTTTTTATTTGAAAATAGTTCCGAAATATGTATTTTCCATACGATGACCTAGCGCTTTCGAACATCATTGTTCATCTTCAGGGTCAATATTTTAGTCAAAAATTTTTTTTTTTTTTTTTTTTTTTTTTTAAACAAACATTTGCCAATTATCTTGTAGCGTAATCATGTTGCTACTATTTTTTACAAACTAAAAACGTTAAATTCCTTTTAAATTCAAAAGACGCGATGATGTTATATCACGTGCATGGCGTAGATTTTTATCATGTGACAGCGTGAAAAAGATTTCCAATACACAAGCCAAAAGATCGAAGAATACGCTACAAAATTTAAATATATTATAAACATTGCAATATATTACCAGATATATTATAATCTATACGATTAATAAGAGGTCTTTTTCTTTTAATATGTAATGCCTCTAAGATTTTAAGGCGTCTAATGTCTGTATGTTTATCTATAATTTTAGTATTTTCTACAAGTATTTTACGTATATCAGATTGCGTAAGGGAAACAGTATGTGACTTAATATGTTGTTTAATGGAGCTAGTATTATTTAAATGCAGAGTCAATCTTCTGGAGAGCCGGGTGGTTGTAAATCCAATATATGTATGTGGATTAGAAGAACATTCTTCCATGGGGCATTTAAATATATATATATAGAGTGACACAAAAAAACGGGAACTTTTTAACAATCCAATAAAATCAAGAGTGATGGAAGAAAAATATTTATTTCATAGTAATTGAAACTTTAAAACATGCCATTTAAGAAACAATGATGGAATTTTCATTTTTTAAAAATTACGTCCTGTAGATGGCGTCCTCCTGTACAAATGCATTCTTGAAATCTGCTGTTGAGATTCCTCATTGACTGCTGCAACATCTCAACTGGGATACTGTGAATTTCATTCTCGTTACTAAAATGGTGAAATGTTTACTTGCTCAAGGTCATTGTCTCGCAGTGTTGCCACTTGCTCATGTCTGGCAATACGCACTTCAAAAATTCCCGTTTTTTGGGGTCAACCTATATATAAATGTGTCTGAGAGACATTTTGGACATTAAAGTGTATGATAGTGTAAGAGTGTGTATGTAAAGAAAGGCTTGTGTGCCTAGGTGTATGTTGGACAGTAATGTTAATTCATGTAAGTGTGTGTGTGTGTATGTGTGTGTGTGTAGAATGTCTATAGATGTCACCTACATTTTATGTCAGTGTGGGGAATGTCTGTTGTCATTACCTCTGTGTAGCTAGAGGAGACACATCATGATATTGTATCATGTTTTGGTTGGATTTATCCTTAAAGCATTTCTCATGCATATATTTTGTAAAGGATTTGTAAATTTTCGTTATTTTATGTATTAGATAGTCATAAGATAGATTCATGAATAATGGATCTGTAGAAAGATAGTGTTGTGATGTAATGTTTCAAGCAAGTGTTTTTATAGTTGGTAGTAATACTATGAATATATTTTCAAAATATTTCCTCCTTAAAGAGTTAAGTTCTTTTTTAATTAGGTTGGCATTAGTGAAATCAAAGTTATGTCCTATGTTGTTTCAATGTAAGACGAGATTTATCTAAAGGTAAGGCTCAGGGTTTTTATACCACATGATGTTTCCCCACAGTGAATAATTTTGCACTGTAGACACTTTAGCTGATAAATTCCAGCATTTGAAATAGTGTTCTGTTTATTTTTCTTTCTGATTATATCCCCGATTGACTTGGAGGTTGTGGTAATGATCCTAGTGTTAGGAATGGCTAATTCGTTTAAGAGTTTAGTCGAAAAGGTGTTGGAAGGAAAGATTATGAATTTAAGAGAGAGTGAGAGAGAAAATTCAAATATATCAGCTAGAGTAAGTTCAAATATTTATCATAGACCTACACTGTTTGCCATTAACTATACATATACATATATACATATATATATATATATATATATATATATATATATATATATAACTATACATATATATATATATATATATATACATATATATATATATATATATATAACTATACATATACATATATATATATATATATATATATATAACTATACATATACATATATATATATATATAAGTACACACACACACATGCACACACATATATATATATATATATATAACTATACATATATATATATATATATATATATAAGTACACACACACACACAGACACACACATATATATATATAACTATACATATACATATATATATATATAAGTACACACACACACACACATATATATATAACTATACATATACATATATATATATAAGTACACACACACACACACACACACATACATATATATATATATATATATATATATATATATAACTCAATACATCATTAAAGATTTCAGTAGCAATTTATTTCAGACAGACAACTGCCTCATCAGAGACTGGAGTTATAAAACCATTTCATAACTCAGGTCTGAAATAAATTATTACTGGACTCTTTAATGATGTATGGAGTTTTTCTTTTGATCTATATTATATTGCTCTGTATTTTGGTACACTGAGCCCTCTTCATGGATCTATCTTCTTTAATATTTTATATTAAAAAGGCCTATTTGGATTATCGTTACTCCTTACGGATTTGATGAACTTTCCTCAATGGTACCTAGGCTCTATGAATTAAAGAGAGATGTTCTATGCTAATGGTTTCTTCTCTCACTCTTCTCACCTGTGACATTCTTTTCCAGCTTCTTGCTTCCCAGTCAAATATGATTTTCAAAAATTTAAGTGTAATGTCATATGTTATCTTCTGTCTTCTTAATTTTTGAGCTTTTATTTTTCACAACCTTAATAACGTCATTTCACACTCAGTAACTCCTTGTATCTTAGTGGTTTATTACTTTTCTTGGGGTGAAATGATTAATATATATATATATATATTTAAAGATATTTTTGTAGGTACAAAATTTTATAACAGAAATGAAGGTGTTAAGCTTAATATTACTAGACATATTAAAATATAAACCAAAGAATAAAAAGGGAAGCAACCGGTTTCGCTCCCGCTCTTCAGGCTTCTACGGGAGATTTTCATGTAATTAAAAAACAGAATATGCAATGAAAAAGGAATATTAAGCTTAACACCTTCATTTCAGTTATATATATATATATATATATATATATATATATATATATATATATATATATAGTACAGGTAATTGAGATCCATTGGTATATAATCCGGGTGGATCCTAGTAATAATAATTATTAAAGCTGATCCACAGAGAGTTTGAGGTTTTTATTTTAACAGAGCATATGTATTTTTTACACCAAAAATTACCTCAACATAGATATAATCTATTTCAAACTATTCTTCACACAGCTCTTGTCAACCTCTAAGTGCTTGTCTCAGAGCATCGGTCTAAATTTATTTTCAAAGTCAGTGGTGCCTTGTTAATGAGAGCGGGTTTGTGTTCGTGATTGGTGGGGGCATAAAGTATCTTATCCCGGGGAAAGCAGTCTGGGTTTGTAGTTTATTTATGGCCAGAATTTTTATTTGTAGTTTAATATCAGTTCCTACAATGTGGTTTTTCTTCTAATGGCCTTGGAGTGTGTTTTTCTGGGATTCACAGTAAATAGTTTTTGTACTGCTAAGCGATGGGGGATTTAAATTTAAGTCCATTAAGATTAATGTAAATTAGTTGAGTTATAGATTTATAGGTTGTGGGTAATACCAGAGCACCCAATGGAATAACTCGTGCTGTCCAACAAACTTATATGCATCCATATCTTCATACATACATATATGTGTACATTTACATGATCATATATATATGCCACTATACGTACACATACACCCCACATATATGTGTTTGTGTATATATATATATATATATATATATATACATATATATATATATATATATATATATATATATATATAATAATAATAATAATAATGACAATAATAATAATAATAATGTAACGCTAAAATAAATTTCATGGGTGTATAAGCCAAGTGGGTCCTAGTAATATAAAAATATTAGAATTGGCCCACAAAAAGAGATCTCAATGTATTTTATTTGTATTGTCCAATATGATGAATAATCAAAAAATTTCTTTTTACATCATGCTATTTCAGCAGACAATAAAAGTGGTTGTCGGTCTTTTCAACCCTGATACAAAGGGGAATTTACGCCTTTAGAGCTAGAGGAAGCAGAAAGTAAAAGTTAGCTGTAATGAAGAAATATAGGAAGGGGTCAACTTAAAATTTAACATGCCAACTATACTTAATACGGAGTTCACATTTTCTATAAGTCAGGTGATGGCACTGTATATATATATATATATATATATATATATATATATATATATATATATATATATATATATATATTCATACATGTTTCATTAAATAATATAGATAAGTGTTGTCTATATATTTTTTGTAAGTTCTTTTCATATAGTCTGATAAGCTTAATAACATTATCATTAAACAATGAAAGAAAATCACAATATTGATATATATTTTTAATCCAATCTAAGCTTTCAGCTTACATAAGCCATTATCAAAGATGACAATTACACAATATATTAAGCAATACACGAACAAGAAATTGATGATAGTCTGTTTTTGTTTACATGGATGATTTCCAAGCAACGATAAACACGTGCATATAAGACGCTGAAAGCGAAAATCACACAACAGCTCATGACGTCACACATGACCATGAGAGAGTGAATCCGATGAGTATATATATATATATATATATATATATATATATATATATATGTTTATAAATAAATGACAATAGGAAAACAGTAATTGCTGACACGTTTCGTCCAATTTTTATTTTATCTATAAATATTGTCTTTTCTAAAAGTTAACTTTGAGAAATTTTCATATATATATATATAT
Source organism: Acanthosepion esculentum (assembly GCA_964036315.1). Classification (NCBI taxonomy): domain Eukaryota; kingdom Metazoa; phylum Mollusca; class Cephalopoda; order Sepiida; family Sepiidae; genus Acanthosepion; species Acanthosepion esculentum. The sequence continues at coordinate 32,886,606 of OZ038516.1, forward strand.
ATATATATATATATATATATATATATACGTGTTTGTCGTTGCTTGGAAATCTTCCGTGCAAACAAAAAAAGACTATCATTTTTGCTATGTCTGCGTATTATTTAATTTACTGTAATGTAATTGTCATCTTTGATGATGGCTTATGTAAGCCGAAAGCTTAGATAGGATTAAAAAACATATATCAATATGGTGATTTTCTTTCTTCTTTTAATGATAATGTTATTAAGCTTATCAGACTATATGAAAAGAATTTACATATAATAAATAGACAAAATTTGTCTATATTATTTACTGAAACATGCATTAATGAAAAAATGCTGCCTAAATACAATATATATATATATATATATATATATATATATATATATATAAAATATGTATGTATATAAATATAAATATAAATATGTGTGTTTAAACTCAAAAATGTATATAAATAAAAATATAAACATGTGCATTTAAAACTCAGTAAATTTAAAAATAAGTTATTCCAATATTTGCTTGAAGATGAAATGGAACTAATGCTTTTAATTTAATTACAAAATTAAATTTGAAGTTTTTAGCTTCCATTTTTGAAACATGGTTTTTACTGTGTAGTGAAAAAAACATATTTTAAATCAGTTAATTTATAATATTTATGCACTGTAAATTTACATTGAGCACTGTTTTGTAAAAATAAAAAAAAAAATATTAATAAGAACATCAGATTATATATCTTACTGTTCTTTCTTTTTACATATATATATATATATATATATATATATATATATACATACACCAAAAATGAATACCAAAAATGCTCATGTATAGTCAACTTGACAGTGGTCATCGAAGTGTGGGCCGACCATTGCTTAGATACAGGGACAAACTGAAAAGTAACCTCTCAGCTGCGAATATGTACCATGCTACGTTTGAGGACATAGCAATTGATCGCAATGAGTGGAGGACTACTTGCTACAATGGCCTCAAGAACAATGCAGCATCAAACATCACCAAGCTTCGTCACACTAGGGAAAGGACTAAAATATCTGCTGCTGTACCGGCCATACACTCCAACAATCCACACTCTTGAACAATCTGTAGACTTCTTTGCAAATCACTAGCGGGACTGAAATGTCACTTGCGACTTACACACAGGGTTGAATAAGCACAGTTGTCGGAACCTCATACGTTGAAACCGACGGGAGAGTCCATCATATATATATATATATATATCCCTGAATGTTTAAGTACTGACCAGTGTCACATGGGAGCATTTGTACTGCTTTATATTTGTGTGGGTCTGGCACAACAAATTTATCATATTCAGTCGACATCATTTACCAAGAGAAGGAAAAGTTTGCTTCATGCATAAAAGGATCACAACAACAATGTAGTTTCTGAAAACTGATACTCAAATGTGAAAATGGTCGCAACCAAATTTATTAAGAGCTACAAAGCACAGGAATTTGTGGAGAGCCATGAATGCCTACATCCTGAAAGGACATGGAATATAGAAGAACAAGAATGAGCTTGAGTAAATGGATGGCAAAACAAGGTTTATAAGAAATAACAAAAAAATCAAATTTATTAAGCGCTATGAAGCACAGGTAATTGTGGAGAGCCATGATTGGCTACATTCTGAAAGGACATGGCACATGGAAGATGAATAATGAGCCTGAGTAAATGGATGGTAGAACAAAGTTTATGAGAAATAACAAAATTTCAGAATTTATTATGAGCTAGAAAGCACAGGTAATTGTGGAGAGCCATGATCACCTACACCCTGAAAGGACAAGAAGAAGGTTAGTTAATACCAGTTTTACTGTATTAAAAAAATTAAAATTAATATTAAAATTATATATTTATTTTTTTTTTACTTCACCATGTCATTTTCAAATGCACTTCCGTAATCGTTTATTTAATAGCAAATACTTTTGACAAGAATCTAGGTTACGGTTGATTGTGTTAAAATCAAAATTAGCAGATTTATTTAGTAAGTTTAAAAACTGCCACAAAGGCCATGTTAAATGAGATAATTGGCAACTGCGAGATTTACACCCGATATTTGTGCTACCTCGAATGTTATTTTATGAATTATATAAGATTGGGGGTGAAAAGTGCAGCAGCAGTAATTTATGTAATTTTTTTTTTTAATATTTTGTTTTAATTATAAACTCTTAGGTGATTAAAGTATTTAAATAATGCTTTGAAATTCCTTGTGCATTCTTTTGAATATGCTTAAATTGAATATGGAATTTTATTTTACTCTGCTAAGGTTGGAGTTTAAAGCATAAAAGCAACGTGATATTGTTAAAAAGAGCTAAAATAAAGTAATTGAAATCATAATGAAAATTTGCTTAACTATACCTTCGAGTAATGAATGTTCTATGATTTTAAAATGAATAAAATTTGAAAAGTTACTTCACGACGTTATTTAAATCATGACTAATGTAATAGTAACGGTAAAATTAGTTATTTCTGTATACAAAACATTCATTGTTACTCTTGATTGAAATTCATAAAATCTTTTTCTTAAATTATTTTTTCAGAAAAATAAGACTTCACAAGTTTACTAAATGTTATACTTCTTGATGACAGTTTCCTTCCATCCCTTTTGTTTTGGGTTCTGTGGAATGCAAACATCTTGATTGTATCATAATTTTCTCCTCTGACAATTGTTGTAATGTAAGGAAAAAGTGTATTGGGACTGGGGGGAAATGCCTAACCAATTGCTCTCCCAGCAGCTATGCAGGTAATGGGCAGAAAGGGAAAAGAGACGGGAGTTAATAAAAATAACACTGCCCTAGAATCCACAGCAACTTAAGGAACAAAAATGCCCATGGGACCAATTTCACAAGATACCATGTCTTGGCAACTGCCAACTGCTGGTTTTCTACCTGCTTTTATTGGCATAAGGCGTCTTGCAAAGACCTGGATCTTGACCAGTTGCAGAGAGGCGTGTATCTAGATATGCCAAACTGTCTTGCTGTAACAGGTGTTGACAAATATGTCTGTGTGTGATCTGTGGCCACTTTTGTGTTTGTACTGATGCATCTTTGCCACATATGCGTAACTTATTTTTGTTATTATTGTTGTTGGAAGTATTCAAAAAGAATTAAATTTTTATACGATACAGCACTTCATTTGTGATTTTGTAGTGCCAGGCTGGAGTATAGTCTCCTTTATTCAGTTTAAGACTTTTTCGATCATTGATCTCTACATTGCTGGTCTATAGCTGATAGTTTAGACATTTCTGAATGGGTTTAATGTTATGCATGACATCCACATGAGAGTAGATCTGACAAAGCTATTTAAGAACACAACTTGAATTGATTGTATATAGCTGATAGTTTAGACAATTCTGAACAAGTTGGATAGAATGCATGACATCCATGTGAAGGTCTAGTTCTGATGATGCTATTTAAGAACATGGTTCAAGGATATTTTAAGTTTCTATTTTGTTTTGAATTAGCATCTAATGTCATTGGAAATAATACCCATAATGCAACCTATCTTTTGTTCAGTATCTCTATATCCTATAACAAATTTGTTATAACCGTTCCATATGCTAGTGTTCTTAAGATAAAGCTTTCTAAAATAGAAACTATGATCTCAACTTGGAATGAAAACACTGATGGCACCTACCCAGAATACATAAAGATAATTAATAAATAGTAAATACTTCATAGGATTGGGTGTGCTTGGGATAGTTTCACCAAAACATCATAAATTGCTACAAAACTGAAACATTAAGCTAAAAACAAAGAGTCATGTTTTTAAATAACCTCATCAGATTGGTACTTCAATATGGATGGCATGCATTGGTTCATCGTAGTTCAGAATAATCTGAACTCTCAGTAGGATCCCATTTTTCTTCAAGCCTCATTGAGGATCACAAAGAACTGTGCCAAATAACAAAAACCACCACCTCACTTTTGAAGACTTTTAATGTCTGCAACAACTAAATCAGATAACATAGGTAACTTGAAAACTATTTACAAAATCAAGGGGTTGATGTTACACATGATTTTAAATAAAAGGTTAGTGAGGAAACTGCTATCAATACTAGAAAGAATGATAACACCAACTTCAACTGAGAAACTTATCCTGAAAAATGGTTTTAACAGAATGACTTTTAATAAATTTTGTTATACTCTGCTGCGATTAGATCTCTTTCTGATTCGTTCCTACATGTCAGCCGGATATAAGAACTAAGAAAGCAAAACACAAAATAAAAAAGTTGTTTTGTGTGCAGGGGCTCTGAGCATCATATCTAGTCAACAAAATACTTATCTGACTCTTCAAGCCTGCATCCACCGTATCATCAAAGTAAGATTTGTGACCTTCCAATTAATCATGCTTGTATCCTCTGCAGTAGCAAAATCAGATTCATAGCTTCACTAACCACTCTAGGCCTCTGTCACTGTCACTGATGTAACTTCAACAACCAACCCACCTTATTTTAATTCGCTCTCTCTCTCTCTCTTTATATATATATATATATATATATATATATATATATATATATATATATGTTGCCTGACGATTGCACTAGCATGAAACAGACTGTCGCCTCGAAGTGTTGACTTCTATGTTCACTTTTATATTTGCACATGCTCTATCTCTGATATTGAGCCCTTTATCCCATAAATATAGCACACTTTAAGACTATATTTCTTCATATATATATATATATATATATATATATATATATATATATATATATATATATTGATAAGACACCGGAGGTGTTGAAACAAAATGGCTATTTTTGTAGTGATTTTATAACATATTTATGTTTTAATTAATTAAATTTAATTAATTAATTTAATTAATTTTATTTTTAAATAAACAATTATATATATACATATATATATATATATATATATATATATATATATATATATATATATATATATATATATATATATATATATATACAGTGGGGTTGAATAAGTGATCGTACAGCAAACAAATATTTGTTATTTGTTACTTATAGCGAATGAAAACCTCGACTAACAATGTTATATATGTATTTTGGAGTATAGAATCAGAATCTGCAATTTAAAATTAGAAATTCATCGATAAGTAATAGTTATGCAAATTTTTATATTTCGAATAGTGTAAAAAGTGTTCGTACAGTATCAATTTTTGCATTATAATCCGGTAGATTTTGGTTGTACTTCAAAGTAGAAGATTCTAAACTGTTCTAGAATATTCTCAGTAACTCTATTGCAACGTTCAATTCAAAATTGGATCATTCTGCAGTCACTGTTCACTGATAATGGTTCTAATAATGGCTAGATGTAAGGAAATGACTTGTGCTCAAAACGAGCTAATTATTAAGCTATGGAACAATGGAAAAAGATACAGAAACATCTCCAGTGACACCAACATACCTTTTTCAACAATTGGTTCATTTATTGCAAGATTTAAAAGACGTAATACTGTTGCGAACAAAGACAGACCCATAATACTGTTGAGAACAAAGGCAGAAGATCTCTCCCAGATTACGAAGAAAGTTGATGTGACAGGTCCAAAATAACCCAATGGTCATCAGACAAGACCTTCAGAATGATCTGAGTTTGTCAGGATTAACGTAACTAAGCAAACGATTAGTAATGAACTACGCAGAGGTGGTATAAAGTCGCACTCCCCAAGAAAGACACCACTCCTTCTGAAACAGCATAGAGATAAACGGCCAGGTTGAAATTTGCGACAGAGCATAAAGATAAGGAAAATTCTTATTGGGAAAGAGTTCTTTGGACAGATGAGAGTAAAATTGAGTTGTTCGGTCGCAATTCCCTGAATCATGTATGGAGGAAAGATGGCAAAGCATATGCACTCAAGAACACCATACCAACTGTCAAGTTTGGTTGGAGTAGTATCATGGTTTGGGGCTGCTTTTCGATGTGAGGTGTTGGCAAACTGGCAATTATAGACCGTAGAATGAATGCAGAAAAATATCAACAAATGCTAAGCAAAAATTTATCGTCTTCTGTAGAGAATTTTGGGCTTCATCCTGATTGGATCTTCCAGCAGGACAATGATCCCAAGCATACTGCTAAGAGTACGAAAAATTGACTTGCTAATAACAACGTCAACATCTTACAATGGCCCAGTCAGTCGCCGGATTTGAATCCAATAGAGAATTTATGGCGGTTTTTGAAAAATAAGATCCGTGATAGAGGTCCAACAAACATCAAAAACCTGAAGACAATTACTCAGGAAGAATGGGACAAAATACCTATTAAAGTTTGCGAATAGTTAATTAAAAGACTACAGGAAAAGATTGGTTGCTGTTGAACTTAATAAAGTCTTTGCTACAAAATATTAAATGGAGAAAACATGTTTTTGTTCTGCTGGATGATCATTTTTTAAACCCCTAAAAATTTAAATATTGCTATATTTTCTTAACCATGGAATATTATTTAGTTTTATATGCATACATTTTTAGTATGCAATCTGATACAGTAGATATATTCCCGTTTTGTTAATTTAATATGTTACAAATAAAAATATGAAATATTTTCATGTATATGACCACTTATTCAAACCCACTATATATATATATATATATATATATATATATATATATATATATATATATATATGATAAGTTGTATGGATATGAGTTCATGACCCTGGGTTTCACGCTTCTGTAATCATCAGACAATTTGTCTGATGATCGCAAAAGCATGAAACCCAGGGTCACAAACTCATATCCATACAACTTATTATGCTAGCTCTGTCACTGATATTGAGCACTTTCCTCAAGGTAAACGCGCATATAAAATATATGTATAAAATATTTATATATATATAAATAACACAATGCATTGGAATCTACATTGGAAAAAATACCCATAATACATCTTTACATACATACATATATATATATATATATATATATATATATATATATATATATATATATATATATATACACACACACACACATGGCCATAAGTTCAAAGAGGAAGGACCTGACTGAATGCAACCAAACCCTGAAGACCTCAACCAACAGCAGAATAATCAAAGATCTTCACAATCTCAATGACCAAACCAGTGGAAGAGTTTAGCATAATCAAGGCAGACCTTGACGGACAATGCATCCAACAGCCCAGTGCAACCAGGTTTGCCAGATCTTGCCTGCCTCAGTTCCCTTTGATTTACAAGAGAAGCACTTCTGTCCAAGTGTGTGGACCTCTCTGTCGCACAGAGTTGTCCACCAAAATCAAATTCATGTGAATGGCTTCGTCTCTTTGATTCACAGCCATCACAACCACTGTCACCAGGGAGAAGAGAGGATAACGATCCTGATGCTCGGATGTGAGTGGGTGCTGACGACAATTATGCACACAGGTCGACAGATGCATTAACTGTAAACCAGGTAGATATATGTAGAATGTTAATGATTTGAACATACCTAATAAAAACAAAATGAAACTGATCAGGAAATTTTGAGGAAGCAGATAAAGAAATGAAAACAATATATAAATCTGAGACACTACTCGTCAGCCTCTTCATCATTGCAACTCCAAAAATAGACAAATTAGTGGGCACATTTTGCTCTCTTCATTTCCGTCATTTGTCCATTTCTTTTGAAGAGGAAACAAATGAAAGAGATGCAGACTAATTTTCTCTTTGCTCTCTTGTGACATTTTTTCAGAAATTTTTTTACATTTTCTTGAGAATTCTTTTTGATAATCCCATATCAGCTTTCTGTTGAAAATGTAATTACTTTCCGAGGTCATCATTTGAGACTGACAGCAACAGTCTACACATGTTCAGGATCAGTGTCCGATCCAATTCAATTTAATCCAGCTAACCATTCATCCGTCTCATGCAACTGATCTCATCTCAAAACAGTCTCCTTCAGACGACTGTGTTTAGACAGTGTCATATTTTTTTTTCTTCTGCCAATCAAATTTCTTCACAGAATCAAAAGAGCTGATCAAAGAGCTAAAGATTTCTTTGATCTCTGTTTCCTTGAAACTGTCTTGTTCCATTCCGTTTCATAATTTTCAAAGCAGAGGAATTCCCAGCAGAAAATTCCTCATGCCAATCATAGAGGCATCATTGAGTTCATAATTACCAAAAATGAGTGTTGTGCAAAAAACTGAAGCATAGAAGAGAAATCCCTGAGGAAAATAAATTACTAACAAGTACTTTTCGGTTAAGGTGGCTTACTTACCAATCCTATTTACCAGACACCTGCTCAAACACATTTGCATTTCTTCAAAACTTACAGACTTCAAATACTGTGTCTGTGAGAGAATGCACAATCTGGCATGATCAGCAATTGAACAAGGCCAGTACTCACAAACCCTCAGTCATGATGACTTGTGCCTTCATGCCAACACAACCATTAACAACTTCCAAACAGTTTCATCTATGCACACAGACACAAACACATGCACATATATATATACATATATGTTTTCCATGAAAAGAATAAACACAAACCAAAAATTCTCAAAGCTATTGATATAAAAAAATTGAAACCAAACCTCAATAAAATTAATTATGATATATATGATTTTAAAATATGTACAATAGATAGTCTTTAAATGTTAGCGATTGTCATTAATAGTTTTTCCTTTATCTAGCAACGACTCAAGTTTGTAATTTTTCCACAGCATACCTAGTTACACTATTTACATTATTCGGACTATTGTCCTCATCTTTGTCGCCATATTTATTTAGTAATAAATATGGCAACAAAGATGAAGACAATAGTCCAAATAATGTAAATAGTGTACATAATACCTCATAGAAATATAGACAAATATGTAGTTACCGCCCCTTAAATGGTGTCTATCACCCAAGTAATGATACAGCATTCCTGACTCCATATATAAAAATGGTAATTTCCGGATGACCACAAGAACTTTTAACCTTAATAACCATGAACACTAAATACTTACTCTATAATTAACTATACCCTGATGATGACATTATGCTATGTTGAAAGTACTCAGAGATAAATACAATATGAGCCAACATAATGTTTCCTTTGATCTTTTAATACTCACACAAAAAAGGTTATCCATGTATATGGAAGCATCCTATCGAGAATAAGTAGACAGAACATGTCTAAATTATTTAATGAAACCTGTCTTAATATATATATATATATATATATATATATATATATATATATATATATATATATTCATACATGTTTCATTAAATAATATAGATAAGTGTTGTCTATATATTTTATGTAAGTTCTTTTCATATCGTCTGATAAGCTTAATAATATTATTATTAAACAATGAAAGAAAATCACAATATTGATACATATTTTTTAATCCAATCTAAACTTTATCAAAGATGACAATTACACAATATATTAAGCAATACATGAACAAGAAATTGATGATAGTCTGTTTTTGTTTACATGGATGATTTCCAAGCAACAATAAACACGTGCATATAAGACGCTGAAAGCGAAAATCGCACCACAGCTCATGACGTCACACATGACCACGCGAGAGTGAATTCGATGAGTATTGAGTATGGAAAGTCATTGGTATAAACCAATGGCTTCTGTTACCAATTATAAGCATTTAAGGATATTTATGGAGATTTCATAGTTTATTTTGTTCAGGTTAGGTTTCAACTGTTTTATGTATATAGCCTCCAGAATTTTTAGTTTTTGTTTATTGTTTTCATGTTTAAGTATAGTTGTGTTTTCGACGAAGATTTTCCGGAATTGTGTATGCGGCCAGGCATGTTGTTTTAAATGCCTAAAAGTGTTAGAGTTATCATTCAAATGTAGTGTCAAGCGTCGTGAAAGCGAGTTTGTGGTGTGACCAACATAGATATTATTTAGTTCGTTGGAGATATATATATATATATATATATATATATATATATATATATATATATATATATATATATATTATTATTAATTTAAACATTACATTTAGTGGATACATGTGTTTCAGAAGACATCTGGGTTTTTCAACATTTTAAAACTGTCAGGGAGAAAATAATATATAAATTTTTATATACTAGAACAATATTAGGAAAATTAATAACAAAGTGGAAAAAATTTTCATATGATGTCCTTCAGAATTTCATCAGACTAAAGTGATGTAATTATATATCAGTACAAAGGAGAGGGGATGTTAAAATTTTGCACCATTAAAAAAATTTAAATTTAAAAGTTTAAAATTTCAGAATCCCTCTTCTTCCTGCACATGTGAAGTTACGACAACGTAAACATCACTTTAGCCTGATGATGTCCTACTAGACGAAAGGACTCACATGAAAATATTTTTGATTTTGTCATAAATCTATGTCTACTGGCTTGTGTATTTGAGAGTCTTGATAAATAAAATGTGCCTTTCAGCAGAGTTTGAACCTGCAACCACCTTGTAGAGGAAACCACCATAGAGTATAGCCCAGCATAATTTCAGGCCACTCAGCCACAGAAGAATTTTGTATTCCTGCAAAGTTCAGATACCCTTATAAATTATAATAAGACTGCAGTGACTTCCCCTGGGTGAAGGTCTAGGTGATAGTATATGGATGCCATGCTCTGCCCAGACCACCTGATCCCCACACCTCTTGGTCATGCCAACAAGATACAAAGGAATACAGAGTATTACATTGGGTATGGCTTAGTTGTAGGAGTTGCCAGAAATATTGACAGACAACTGTATTAAAGATTCCCCTATGAGTTATCTGTCTGAAATTATATGTATGTATATATATATATATATATATATATATATATATATATAATCATTTATTTGAATATTATAACATAAATATGTTATAAAATCACTACAAAAATAGCCATTTTGTTTCAACACTTCTGGTGTCATATCAAGTGATGATGTAGAATATAGAATAAATGGTTTTAAAAGTTTCAAATTAATTAACGATCCTTAGCTAGGAGTAAACGCTGTTACATAAGCTAGAATGACCAATCGAAATACAAGTATAGGGTAATTCGAAAAATTAGACAACTAACCAAGGTTATCATAGATATTAAAAGATTTATAAAATTTGAAATTAACATTAAAAGTAAAAAATTAAAAATTACCTATTTAGAAATCTAAATCAAATCTCTATTAAGTTTTAAATTGTAGAATTACCGAGGAGAAAAAATATAAAAATATAAAAATAAAAATAAAAGATATATATGCTATTTAATTTATATTTTCATTGAAATTATGTTAAAAAGGATGTTCAGAGCCCCAGACAAAAATGTATACATTTTTATAGTTTCATTTCAACATGGTAGTCGCCTCTCATGCGAAATCATTCGAGCATACTCAGGTTATAATACATAAGCGCTCATATATATATATAATATGGAGAAAAGCGCTCATATATATATATAATATGGAGAAAAGCGCTCATATATATATAATATGGAGAAAACAACTGAAAAGTTTCAAATGAAAAAAAAATTGAATGTTTTTTTGTTAAAGTATTTATTTATATATTTTTATATATATATATTTGATATTTCAGATCTGCCCTGATCTTTCGTCAGAAATAAATTAAATAACTGTATTCAGAAGTTTGTTTACAATTAGCATCCGTCGCGAGACGCGGACGTCACGTGATGTGGAATGCAACTGTGTTTGAATATTTCTAACGTAAATCTAACGATAATATTTTAGATGTCGTTTAAAAAGTTTTTTTTTTAACTATATCTAAAAAAAAAATTTTTTTAACTATTGAAATATTTATACAGGTTTAAAATTCCCAAGTCTTTATTTAACCCTAGTTATATACATATCAAGAAAGTATACGTAGCTTCTCATTATGCTATATATATATATATATATATATATATATATATATATATATTAGACAAAATTGTCCAAATCATGTACAAGCAAAATTGTCTATTTGTTAGATTAAGCTTTGAACTGTTGTATCTTAGAAATGATTTAAGATATCTTACTGGAATTTTCCAAGGTTTCTATAACATTATTAGACTCTACTTTGCGTACATAATACTACAGGAGTCTTATTTGAGCATATTTTCAGTTAGTATTTTCATATAAAACTTTGCTGCTACAAACATTTAAGAACTTTGTTGCTATCCTCATAGTTTTTGCTTATTATTATTTTGCTGAAATACTAATGTATTTTTGACTAATACCTATCTAAACTGTGAATGTAAACATAAGTGTTCCTTTAAATGGTCTGAGATTGAACTATGCTCATTCAAGTGGAATGTAAACCATCTTGTCATATATATCACTTCAAATGAATGCACAAAAAATATAATAGGATACCAGCTGTTGTCCTAAAGAAATGTGCTCCCGACCTGGCTCCAGTTCTCTCCAAACTTTACAACTATTGCCTCACTGCTTTCCAGCTTGTTGGAAGCCCTCCTCTGTAGTTCCTGTTTTTAAGAACATTGGAGAACCTTCTGATCCCTCTAACTATCACACTATTAATCTTCCTACTGCTTTTCGGCAAAGTATTTAAGGCTTTAATAATTGCTGAATTAGTTAAGCATCTTATTTCTCATAACCTACTTTCTGACAAACAATATAGATTCCGTTTTGCCAGGTCTTCCACTGATGTGCTAACAACCATTACTGAATATCTATATGAATCTCTTGATAATAACGATGAAGCTTGAGCTATGACTCTGGATATCGCGAAGGTATTTGACAAGGTTTGGTATGCTGGTCTTCTACATAAGCTCGAGGACGATTGTTTGATTTAATCTGATGCTATCCAAGAAAGTGAGTCATTCCGCCTTCTCAGGCTAACATTCTCAGCTGAGATGAGGTGGAAAGACTACATTGAATCCATCGCTAGATCAGCTGCTAAGAAAGTCGATTCACTATGTTGAGCAAGGCATATTTTTCTCTCCCAAATCTATCTTGCCTATCTAGAAGTTTGCTATATGTCCATGCTTAGAATATTGCTATCATATATGGTGTGGTGCCCCTGACATTTTCCTGGAGTGCCTTGATAAGATCCAAAGAAGAATCAGCAATATTATTGGTCCTGATCTGGTGGCTCAGTTTCAGTCACTTGCCCACTGCTGTAAGGTTGTCTCTCTGTGCCTTTTTTATAAATATTTTCATGGTAATTGTTCGGATGAGCCCTTCTCATCACTTTACAGTTGAGCCAGCTAGATGTAGCTGTAGCTCCTATGCTAAAAGTTTCCTCCTGCTCCATGCTTTCTAAACAACTTTAATCAACAAAAATTTAAATGCAATCTACTGTCCTCCTGATTGCTCTTTTCTCTTTCTCCTCATTACTAAAGCTTCAGTTCCTAATTCCTCTACACCCTGTGACCCTTTACGTTCTAATGGCTGTACTGCATTGCTTGGGAGGATACTGATTAACAAAAAAAATAATTCCTATCAAATCGTAAAATGAAGGTTGTTTTGAATTTGTTCACTTCCAGATTGTTACACACGAATGCAGGTGTCTGCCAGGGCTCTATCCTGGGCCCTACACTGTTTCTGATCTTCATCAATGATCCCAAGTAGGCATTTATGCAGATGACACTACCATTTACTCCTGTCTCAATAGCAAATCCTTCAGAGCTGACAAAGTTAACTGGCTGCTACTCTTGTAAAAGACCTCCAATCAGTGGTTAGCTGGGGGCAGAAAATGGCTTGTAAATTTTAATGCCTCCATAACTAAGTTGCTCTCATTTAATCACCATAGAGAAACTTTCATGCCCACCATAAACCTGGTAATTTTCTTTCTTCCTTTAATAAGGATACTAAAGAACTTATGAGAGGATCCTATTAAAAATAAGTAGACAAAAATTTTCTACATTATTTAATGAGACATGTCTTAATATTTTCTTATGACACACTTTATTTGATCCTTTCACCACAAGAAAGGTAATAAAGCTACTTTACCTGTAAAATGACGAGATCTTGCCACCAATCTAGTAATGTGCTTAAATTCATAAAGTCTAGATACCATAGAGGAAAGTTCATCAGAACAGTTACCATGAAAGTATTTATAGAGAAGGTGAGAGAAGAAACTGTTAGCATTGAACTTACAGTTACATCTAGCCATTTCAAGCATAAAATGATGAGACCTTGCTGCCAATCTAGTACTGCACTTAAATTCATAAAGTCTAGGTACCATAGAGGAAAGTTCATCAGAACAATTACCATGAAAGTATTTATAGAGAAGGTGAGAGAAGAAACTGTTAGCATTGAACTTACAGTTACATCTAGCCATTTCAAGCATAGAATGATGAGACCTTGCTGCCAATCTAGTACTGCACTTAAATTCATAAAGTCTAGGTACCATAGAGGAATGTTCACCAGAACAATTGCCATGAAAGTATTTATAGAGAAGGTGAGAGAAGAAACTGTTAGCATTGAACTTACAGTTACATCTAGCCATTTCAAGCATAAAATGATGAGACCTAGCTGCCAATCTAGTACTGCACTTAAATTCATAAAGTCTAGGTACCATAGAGGAAAGTTCATCAGAACAATTACCATGAAAGTATTTATAGAGAAGGTGAGAGAAGAAACTGTTAGCATTGAACTTACAGTTACATCTAGCCATTTCAAGCATAGAATGATGAGACCTTGCTGCCAATCTAGTACTGCACTTAAATTCATAAAGTCTAGGTACCATAGAGGAATGTTCACCAGAACAATTGCCATGAAAGTATTTATAGAAAAGGCACAGGGAAGCTATATTACAGCAATGGGAAAATGACTCAAGCCAAGATGCCAGATCAGGACCAATGATATTGCAGATTTTCTTTGGATTTTTTCAAGTATCTCTAAATATATAGCAAAAGCACCAGATCATATATCGCAAAAATATTCAATGCATGGACAACTGGTAGACTTATAAATATATAAGATAGATTCTGATGAGACAAATTGTCTAGCAGAACACAGAGAACCAACCTCCCTAGAAGCAGACCTAGCAATTGACTGAATATAATATTTCCACTTCATGCCAGCAGAAAAGGTTATATTTCTCTGAATATTATCATTTATTATCACTTAAGAAAACAACCGACCTTATGGTCAGTAGTCCAATATTCTATTCAGTGAGCTGTCTTTATAAACTAAAATGGAGGGGTGGAAAGAGAAACAGAACAAATCTGACCTGGATCCAGTCATGTTCAATCTTTTGAAAGTGAAATTTGCTTCCTATTTTTGCTTTGCTATTTACTCATAGCTGGTGGGAGAAGAAGAGGATTCATACCTTTCCCAAGGGTATTAGCACGTAAGTGAATGTGATGGATCTGACTGAAATTTGAACTCGGCTCTCCAATTCCTCAATCTGAGCTGCTATCCTTTACTTCACCGAGACATTGCATTTAAATTTTTGAGCTTCAAATTTAACTGGAAAGCCAGAAAAGAGTTCCATAAGCAAGAACTGCAAGAAAAGAAACTGTTAGAATAGAACTTATGGTTATGGAACAACAGATGAGGGAAAGTGATTGAAGCTGAGATGCCAGGTCATGACCAATGATATTGCTGATTTTAATTTTTTTATTTTATCAAGAATCTCTAAATATATAGCAGAAGCACTGGATCAGATGTAGCAGAAATATCCTAAGCTTGAATGAAAGGAAAAGCTTTTAGATTCTAGAAGAAAGGTAACTGTTGACCCTAGACCTAACGAGGTGAAGACTGTAGTGATTAGGAAAATGTCCTGTTGGGAGTCTGTTCCACAAAGTAGCAGTTCTTGGGAAGAAGCTGTTCGAATAGAACTTACTTCTTACTATAGGAATACGACAGGAAATGATAACTGTTGACCCTAGACCTTACGAGGTGAAGAGTGTAGTGATTAGGAAAATGTCCTGTTGGGAGTCTGTTCCACAAAGCAGCAGTTCTAGGGAAAAAGCTGTTCGATTAGAACTTACTTCTTACTATAGGAATGCGACAGGAAAAGATAACTGTTGACCCTAGACCTTACGAGGTGAAGACTGTAGTGATTAGGAAAATGTCCTGTTGGAAGTCTGTTCCACAAAGCCGCAGTTCTTGGGAAGAAGCTGTCCGAATAGAACTTACTTCTTACTATAGGAATACGACATGAAAAGAAAACTGTTGACCCTAAACCTTATGAGGTGAAGACTGTAGTGATTAGGAAGATGTCCTGTTGGAAGTCTGTTCCACAAAGCCGCAGTTCTTGGGAAGAAGCTGTCCGAATAGAACTTACTTCTTACTATAGGAATACGACATGAAAAGAAAACTGTTGACCCTAAACCTTATGAGGTGAAGACTGTAGTGATTAGGAAGATGTCCTGTTGGAAGTCTGTTCCACAAAGCCGCAGTTCTTGGGAAGAAGCTGTCCGAATAGAACTTACTTCTTACTATAGGAATACGACAGGAAAAGATAACTGTTGACCCTTGACCTTATGAGGTGAAGACTGTAGTGATTAGGAAAATGTCCTGTTGGGAGTCTGTTCCACAAAGCAGCAGTTCTTGGGAAGAAGCTGTCTGAATAGAACTTATTCTTACTATTGGGATATGAAGGGAATGAGGATGATTCACTCTTGTGTACATGGTATGGCTGATTCCAGTTGCAAAGTTTATAATCTGGTGAGATTCAGGAATGTAGTTCATGAGAACACATGGCATAGAAATAGTGAATAAGCAGCAGGAGGCTTGTAAAGTAGCCATTTCTTTATAAAAAAAATATTCAGCATTCATTGACCGAGGAGTTTGTACTACCATTGGTTGAAATTTATACTACTATAGGTTAGAATTTATATACCATATATACTCATTTATAATGTGACACTGAATTTTTTTGCATGCATTTCAAGCACCCCATAAAAAATATTACCTGTGTATAGTGCAACTAGTCACCAAAAATGCATTATTTTTAACCTCTTCAGAAAGAATTATCTGTGTATAGTGTGCCCTCCTATTTGGGGCATAAAATCTGACTATAAAAACTCAAACTCACCTTGAGTATATACGATAAAACCAATTTTTTTATTAGTAGCAAACATTGTTGACCAATAACTTTCAATAGGAACTTAAACTTGTTCTTTTAGTTAATGTTCTAAATGTGAAGGTAGTTGGTTGGTTGATTCATTTTCTACGGCTTAACAACTGTTTACAGGTTATTTAAACCCAGAAAATATTTTTAGACAGTAATAATTTTATTTTTTTGAGATAATAATGGTTTATTGATACAAGTCTTACTAATTAGCCGATAGCTGAAGGGGAAGATGTGGATTCATGCCTTTCCCAAAGGTATTTGTGCGTAAGTGAACATAGCAAACCCACCTGGAATTAGAACTCAGCTCTCCAATTATCAATTCCAAGTAATTATGCACTACCTGTACATCCAAGTTTACAGTACCTGGAATTACCAAATGGTCACCCATCAAGATACTGACCAGGCTTGATGTTGCTATACTTGAGAGTGATCATACAGGAAATGCAATCTGGCTAAATATTAAGTTAGGCACACAAGCAAAATGGGTTTAAGTTATGCTTCCTAACTGTCACGGCTTTTCATAAATTTATAACATGACAGCAACAAGTTAGATTCCAAAAGAGGTGACATGACGTCCATGCAAATCAATACAACCACTCAACTGGTGCGATTTCTGGAGGGGGCAAAGCACTTGTTCAGTTTGAATAAGAGGCTAATTAGCATAAAGTAAAATTTATATCTATTTTCTTTTTTCTTACTGTCTTTTTTACTTTTCTTTTGAGAAAATTAACTATTAAACATACAGAGGACATAATTAAATATTTTCTGAATGGCTTGATAAAAGTGCGGGCGAGGAGGGAAGATTCTTAAGAAGGGCAAAAGAAAATGGGAGAGAAAGAGGCTAAGAAGAATTGAATGGAGCTGAGAAGGACAGTGAAGAAGAGGAATATAAGAGATGAGGTAAAAAGAAAGGAAAGGAAAATGGAAGAAGGATGTAAAGTGATAGGGATAGCTGAGAAGGATGGAAAGCGATAGGGATAGCAGAGAAGGATTGAAAGTGATAGGGATAGCTGAGAAGGATAGACAGCGGTATGGGTAGCTGAGAAGGATAGAAAACACTAGGGATAACTGAGAAGAATAGAAAGTAATAGGGATAGCAGAGAAGGATAGAAAACAATAGGGATAACTGAGAAGAATAGAAAGTAATAGGGATAGCGGAGAAGGATAGAAAACGATAGGGACAGCAAAGAAAGATTGAAAGTGATAGGGATAGCAGAGAAGGATAGAAAACGATAGGGACAGCAAAGAAAGATTGAAAGTGATAGGGATAGCAGAGAACGATAGAAAACGATAGGGACAGCAAAGAAAGATTGAAAGTGATAGGGATAGCAGAGAAGGATAGAAAACGATAGGGATAACTGAGAAGAATAGAAAGTAATAGGGATAGCAGAGAAGGATAGAAAACAATAGGGACAGCAAAGAAAGATTGAAAGTGATAGGGATAGCAGAGAAGGATAGAAAACGATAGGGACAGCAAAGAAAGATTGAAAGTGATAGGGATAGCAGAGAAGGATAGAAAACGATAGGGACAGCAAAGAAAGATTGAAAGTGATAGGGATAGCAGAGAAGGATAGAAAACGATAGGGACAGCAAAGAAAGATTGAAAGTGATAGGGATAGCAGAGAAGGATAGAAAACGATAGGGACAGCAAAGAAAGATTGAAAGTGATAGGGATAGCAGAGAAGGATAGAAAACGATAGGGATAACTGAGAAGAATAGAAAGTAATAGGGATAGCAGAGAAGGATAGAAAACAATAGGGACAGCAAAGAAAGATTGAAAGTGATAGGGATAGCAGAGAAGGATAGAAAACGATAGGGACAGCAAAGAAAGATTGAAAGTGATAGGGATAGCAGAGAAGGATAGAAAACGATAGGGACAGCAAAGAAAGATTGAAAGTGATAGGGATAGCAGAGAAGGATAGAAAACGATAGGGACAGCAAAGAAAGATTGAAAGTGATAGGGATAGCAGAGAAGGATAGAAAACGATAGGGATAACTGAGAAGAATAGAAAGTAATAGGGATAGCAGAGAAGGATAGAAAACGATAGGGACAGCAAAGAAAGATTGAAAGTGATAGGGATAGCAGAGAAGGATAGAAAACGATAGGGACAGCAAAGAAAGATTGAAAGTGATAGGGATAGCAGAGAAGGATAGAAAACGATAGGGATAACTGAGAAGAATAGAAAGTAATAGGGATAGCAGAGAAGGATAGAAAACGATAGGGACAGCAAAGAAAGATTGAAAGTGATAGGGATAGCAGAGAAGGATAGAAAACGATAGGGACAGCAAAGAAAGATTGAAAGTGATAGGGATAGCAGAGAAGGATAGAAAACAATAGGGATAACTGAGAAGAATAGAAAGTAATAGGGATAGCAGAGAAGGATAGAAAACGATAGGGACAGCAAAGAAAGATTGAAAGTGATAGGGATAGCAGAGAAGGATAGAAAACGATAGGGATAACTGAGAAGAATAGAAAGTAATAGGGATAGCAGAGAAGGATAGAAAACGATAGGGACAGCAAAGAAAGATTGAAAGTGATAGGGATAGCAGAGAAGGATAGAAAACAATAGGGACAGCAAAGAAAGATTGAAAGTGATAGGGATAGCAGAGAAGGATAGAAAACGATAGGGACAGCAAAGAAAGATTGAAAGTGATAGGGATAGAAGAGAAGGATAGAAAACGATAGGGACAGCAAAGAAAGATTGAAAGTGATAGGGATAGCAGAGAAGGATAGAAAACGATAGGGATAACTGAGAAGAATAGAAAGTAATAGGGATAGCAGAGAAGGATAGAAAACGATAGGGACAGCAAAGAAAGATTGAAAGTGATAGGGATAGCAGAGAAGGATAGAAAACAATAGGGACAGCAAAGAAAGATTGAAAGTGATAGGGATAGCAGAGAAGGATAGAAAACGATAGGGACAGCAAAGAAAGATTGAAAGTGATAGGGATAGAAGAGAAGGATAGAAAACGATAGGGACAGCAAAGAAAGATTGAAAGTGATAGGGATAGCAGAGAAGGATAGAAAACGATAGGGATAACTGAGAAGAATAGAAAGTAATAGGGATAGCAGAGAAGGATAGAAAACGATAGGGACAGCAAAGAAAGATTGAAAGTGATAGGGATAGCAGAGAAGGATAGAAAACTATAGGGATTGCTGAGAAGTATAGAGAGCGATAGGGATAGCAAAGAAAGATTGAAGGCACTAGGGATTGCAGAGAAAAATAGAAAGTGTCAGTGATAGCAAAGAAAGAGAGAAAGTGATAGAGATAGCAGAAAAGGATGGAAAGTGATAGGGATAGCAGGGAAAGATGGAAAGCAATAGGGGTAGCAGAGAAGGATGGAAAGTGTTAAGGATAGCTGAGAAGGATAGAAAGCGATAGGGATAGCAGAGAAGAGGAAATGAAGGAATGAGGAGGTGACAAAGAAAAAAGAATAAGTTTATAAAATCATGAAGAAGAGGATCAATTAGAGAAGATGCGGTAAGGAAGAAAGATGTGCAATCAGATGCTAATGGAAAAGGCTAATTAAAATGGTAAGGCATCATTGGCTATGATTTTAGATGAAGATCACAGAGACAAATATGGTGAACTTGTCAAATATGCCTCTTGGCAAAGAACTAATGACAATAGTCATATACATGATGAATGAGTTAGCTGCAACAATAGTTGTAATAATGTTTATGACACTGGAGATTTATAGCAGTGAGAGTTATGGTGTTTGAGGACGATCGGGGTGGTGGTAAAGTTTAGTGTGGTAAAAGTTGATATTTGTGGTCATGACGGTGTTGTGGTGATATTGATAATGGTTGTTAAGACTTATAACTGTAATACAGGGTAATGGTGCTACCTGATAGTAGTGGTGATGGTGGTGGTGATGGGATCAGATAGTAGTGTTGCTAAAGGCTTATAGTGATGTTGGTGGTAGTAGTAGTAATGGTTTATAGTAGTGATGGTGGTTGTGACACTGCTAGCTGATAGTCATGATGGTCGTGGTGTAGAGGTAATGGTGGTGGTAAAGGTGTACAGTGGTGGTTTTGGCAGTGGTGGTGGTGGTGGTAAAGGGTTATAATAGTTGTATGGCAGTAGTGGTGGTGGTAAAGGTTTAGAGTGGTGATGGTGTGCAAGTAGTAGTGGTAGTAAAGGGCTATAGTGGTGGTGTGAAGGTAGTGGTGGTGGTAAAGGTCTATACTAGTTTTGGTGGAACTGATGTGGAGTTAAAGGTGGGGGTGGTGTTAATGATCTATAATAGTTGTATGGAGATAGTGGTGGTGGTAAAGGTCTATAGTGATGGTTTTGGCAGTGGTGTATAGGTAGTGGTGGTGGTAAAAGTTTGTGGTGATGTGGAGGTGGTGGTAAAAGTTTATAATGGTTGTATGGCAGTAGTGGTGGTGTTAAAGGTTTATAGTGGTGGTGGTGTGAAGGTAGTGGTGGTTGTAAAGGTCTATAGTGGTGGTGATGGCAGTGGTGTGGTGGTGGTGGTGGTAAAGATTTAAAATGGTTGTATGGAGGTAGTGGTGGTGGTGGTAAGGTTTAGAATGGTGGTAGTAGTGTGGAAGTAGTGGTAATGGTTTATACTGGTAGTGGTGGAGGTGGTGATGGTAGCTGATAGGAATGATGGTAGTGTGGATGTAGTTGAGGTGGTAGTAAAGCTTTATAGAGGAGGTGGTGTGTTTGTGTGGAGGTGGATGGTGATGGTAAAGGTTTAGAGTGGTACTAGTCAAGGTGGTGCTACCTGATAGTAATGGTGTTGCTGGTGGTAAAGTTTTATAGTTATGGTTGCAGAAGTAAAGGTTTATAGTAATGACAGTGGTGGTGAAGGCTTAGATACATGGTCATAGAGATAATGGTTTCTAGTGATGATGGAGGTGGTGACTGGGTTAGCTGATAACAGTAGTGGTGGTGAAGGTTTAGAATGGTGGTGGTAAAGTTTAATTTGAATGGTTGTAAAGGAGATGGTTAAAGTTGGTAGTGGTCGGGTGGTGATGGTGAACAGTTAGAGTGATGGTGGGGCTTGGCTTGGTAAATTTTTCTAGTTTTTTTTTTTTAATCGGTATAACCCTAAGTAAGGCAGTACAGCCTTGCTAAAATGCAAGGTGTTATCA
This sequence comes from Acanthosepion esculentum, assembly GCA_964036315.1. Lineage (NCBI taxonomy): Eukaryota > Metazoa > Mollusca > Cephalopoda > Sepiida > Sepiidae > Acanthosepion > Acanthosepion esculentum. The sequence goes on from OZ038516.1 coordinate 32,908,635, forward strand.
GATGTGGAGGGATTAGGAACAAAAACATTAGTGATAAGGAGAAATAGAAAAGAGAAATCGGGAGGACAGTAGATAGTGATTGACATTGCATTTAAATTTTTGCAGATTAAAGTTGGCTGGAAAGCATGGAGTCAGAATGGAATTCCACAAGTGAAAAGTTCAAGAAAAGAAACTGTTAGCATCAAACTTATGGCTACATCTATCCAGCTTAAGTGTAAAATGACGAGATATCAACGACAGTCTAATATTGCACTTCAAAAAGTCTAGGTACCATAGCAAAGAGCTCATCTAAACAATTACCATGAAAGTATTTAAAAAAAGGCACAAAGAGGAAGCCTTACAGTGGTGGGCAAGTAACTGAAGCTGAGCTGCCAGATCAAGACCAATAATATTACTGATACTCCAGGTAAATAATGATGGTTTGGACCGTGGTGGTGGTGATGGTATAAGCTGGTAGTGACTATGGAGGTGGAGGTGTGGTGAAAGTTTATAGTGTTAATGATGGTAAAGGTTTCTAATTTTGACTATGGTGGTCGAGACAGTGAATATTCTGGATAGTAGGGGGTGATGAAAACCTATAATGATGATACTCCTGGTACCAAGCGTTGTTAAAGTCCGTATCTATATTCACAGGGTTCGTATACTGATACTTTCATAAAATTTGCCCAAGGAGCTGCTTTCGCTGGTTCCTAGGCCTCATGAATTTAAACATCCTACGAGGCTGGCATCCCTTTCCCACCCCTTCACTGTTGAAACTGTTAGATGCAGACGTCTCTTCTACTCCAATAGCTTCATGTCTCGCACATCTCGTCTGTGGAACTCCCTTCCTTGTTCCTGTTTCCCTGACAAATACAATCTCCAACTATTTAAGTGTAACGTCAATCGACATCTCCAGCTGCCTTGATCTATCCACTTCCCTTCTCCACATCCTTTCACCTTTCATTCCTATCTGCTCTCGCTCCAAATTTTCTGTAACCCCCTTGCCTTGATCGATCCACTATCTTTCTCCACATCCTCTCCTTTACCACTCCTATCTGCTCTTCCTCCAAACCTTCTGTAACCCCTTGCGTGCTAGTGGCTTCCAGCCTTGCTTGGGGTGATACGCTTAAAAAAAAAAGAAAAAAAAAAGATAATTCAAACGATTAGAAGTGGTAGTAGCATTGCTTAGATTGGGGTATAATGTGGTTTTTCACAAATCCATGGTTTATTTTAGTAATTTTACTATCACAATGTAGACTTTGTACATCTACAAAGCCTCAAGTAACCAAGTCTATCAAATCCTTTACGGTAATCTATCCAAGTTCTCCTGATATTTCTACCTTTTTTTCCTGCAATTTTCCAGAATCATTTCAGTGTTTAACACCTGAGAAAGGAGGGGGGATTAAGGACAGAAAGAACGGAAAGGACGAAAAAATAAAGACACTTTTGAATTGAGGAATAAGAAAGAACTAAATATTATTATTATCATTATTATTATTATCATCATTATTATTATTATCATTATTATTATTATTATTGTTATTATTATTGTTGTTATTGTGGTTATTATTATTTTTATTTTTATTATGTACAGAAGAAAATGTATCGACAAACAATGATTATTCGTCATAATATATAAAAACTTATTTTCAAATCTCACTTGCTGTGGGGGATCTGCTCCTCGAAAGCAATAACTCTCTTTCAGATTCTGGGTGTCTTATTCTGCATAGGGGACAGAAAAGATTTAGGACAAGATACTACTGGGCAACACCCTAGCCAGGAACCACTGCAATGCTCCAGACAGATTTACAAAAAGTTCCGTCATTTAGATGACTACATAACCTTGAATGGAATAAAAACTGAACAGCTGCAGATATTTCCATGGCAACTGCTCTGACAATCTTTTTTCCCTATTACCCGGAATACATGAAGACATAGATTTTACTATTTACACTATTTACATTGTTTGGACTTTTGCTCCCGTCTTTGTTGCCATATTCACAACATTTCAGCCGTTGTATGCTCCGGCCTTCTTACAATACCTCATTTCAGAAATATAGAGAAATACAGAAATTAATGTTGACATAGCTAAATACAACTGTCATTTATACTCCAACAGTTTATTTTCTCACACTTCCCACCTGTGGAACTCCCTTCTGTTTACTTGCCTCCCTACAATCTTTGAAAATTTAAATGCAACGTCACTTGCCAACTTCTGTTTTCTTGAATCTCGTTCATCTGTTGACCTTTGGTCAATCTCCCCTATTCTAAGTCTTCTCTTTCAATTTAATTCCCTGTAACCCCTTGTGTGCATTCCTGCCTTTTGCTTGGGGTAAAATGATTTAAAAAATAATGTGGTGAAGGCAACCATAGCTGTCTCACCATCGAACTACTCAACTATAAAAGAAATGGTTGAACTTCCCTTTCACAAGGAAAGCCACTAGTCACTAGTCAAATTGCCACTAGTCAAATTGCATTGCATAACACTTAACTTGGTTTCGAAAATTCAAGTCGGGTGATTTGTCTCTCCGTGATGAACCTCGCAGTGGACGACCACATGTCTTGAATGACGGAGTCCTGAAGGCGGCCATTGAAGAGGACAGTAGTCTAACGTGTGGTGAACTTGCAAGACAGTTCAACGTTTCCGATGAAACGGTTAGACTTCCCCTGCACCGCCTAGGTAAGACGTACAAACTGAGCAAGTGGGTTCCGCAAACGCAGTTGGAGGTCCACAATGGACAACGAGTGGCAGCCTGCGTATTGCCACCGTACCTCATCCTTATTCACTCGAATGCTTACCAGTGATGAATAGTGGGTTCTGTATGAAACTTCCAAGCGTTCCAGACATTGGTTGTCTCCTCAGGATGCTGTCCCTCACACCGCAAGACCGCCTATGCACCCACGCAAGATTATGCTTTGTGTCTGGTGGACAGGTCGTCAAGTTGTCCATTATGAACTGCTACCAATGGGCCAAACGGTCACTGGAGACCTATACTCGCAGCAATTGAAATGTGTGCAACAGGCATTGCACCAGAAGGAGCCAGCACTGGTGAATCGCAAAGGTGTGCTTTTCCTCCATGACAACACCAGGCTGCATGTCACGCGAGTGGTCAGGGATACCATACAGCAACTTGGGTGGGAGACTTTGTGCCATGCACCTTATTCACCTGACCTTGTGCCATCCAATTACCACCTCTTCCACTCCCTGGATAATCATCTTCGTGGGAAATCGTTCACCAATGAAGCAGACTTGCGCAAAGCCCTCACGGACTTCTTTGCGTGACCCCCCCCTCGGAGTTCTACCGCAAGGGCATTGAACAGCTGGAGACACATTGGCAGAAGGTGCATAGATGCCGATGGCGATTAATTCGAAGACTAAATATAAGTTACACATACTGTGAAGCGTTTTCTTTTTTTCCTTTAAAAACGGACAGAACTTTTTTGGTTACCTTGTAATATTAACGTCTCCAAAACTAAACTTCTGCCTGTTAATCATCTGAGAAATCCCTCGCTGCCTCCTATAAGCATGGCTGATGCTAACCTCCAGGAAAGTAACTTGTTGTGCCTCACGTTCTCTGCTGACATGAAGTGGAAAGACTATACTAAATCCATTGCTAGGTCAGCTGCTAAGAAAGTTGGCTCACTGTGTCGGTTCACTGTGTCAGGCCAGACAATTTTTCTCTCCAGAATCTATTTTAGATATGTATAAGTCTACTATTTGTCTATGCTTAGAATATTGCTGCTACATACGGTTCAATGTTCTGGCTATTTACCTTGAACTTCTTGATGAGATCCAAAGAAGAATCAGCAATATTAGTAGTCCTGATCTGGTGACTCATCTTCAGTCACTTTCCCACCACCGTAAGGTTGCCTCTCTATGTTTTGTTCTATAAATACTTTCATGGTACTTTGCAATGGTACGTAGACTTTTTGAATTTAAGTGCAGTACTAGACTGATGTCATCAATTTATATTTGAGCTGGCGAGATGTAGCTGTAAGTTTTATGCTAACAGTTTCTTCTTTCAAATTTCGCACTTTTGGAACTCCCTTCTGTCTCTATGCTTTCAAACAAACTTTAATCTGCAAAAATTTAAATGCAATGTCAATCGCTATCTACTGACTGCCTGATTACTCTCTTCTCTTTCTGCTCATCATTAATGTTTCTCTTCCTAATTCTACCATGCCCTGTAACCCCCTGTCTTTTAGTGGCATTACTGCCTTGTTTGGGAGGATTCCAGTTATATATATATACCTATATATATATATATATATATATATATATATGTGTGTGTGTGTGTATATATATATATATATATATATATATATATATATATATATATATATATATACACATATATATATATATATATAGCATCATCTACATGCAAAAAAAAAAGCTAGAAATAATGGAAGACTTATTAACAAAAACAAAAAGACAGATTGGCCCTGATCTGTCATCTCGTCTGCAGTCGCTCTCTCACAGACGCGATGTTGCCTCGCTCTGCCTTTTTTACAAGTACTTCCACGGTAATTGCTCTGAGGAGTTGCGTTCGCTTGTCCCCGGGCCTCGTGAATTTAAACACCCCACGAGGCTGGCATCCCGCTCCCACCCCTACACCGTGGAAACTGTTAGATGTAGACGTCTCTTCTACTCCAATAGCTTCATGTCTCACACATCTCGCCTATGGAACTCCCTTCCCTATTACTGTTTCCCTGACAAATACAATCTCCAACGGTTTAAGTGTAGCATCAATCGACATCTCCAGTTGCCTTGATCGACCTTCTCCACATCCTTTCATTTTTCATTCCTATCTGCTCTCGCTCTGGATCTTCTGTGGCCCCCTTGGCTTGATCGACCCACTGTCTTTCTCTTTCATCACATCCCCTCCCTTGCCACTCCTATCTGCTCTTCCTCCAACCCTTCTTTAACCCCTTGCGTGATAGTGGCCTCCGGCCTTGCTTGGGGGTGATACGATTAAAAAAAAAAATTAAAAAAAACAATACTCAATAATATCAACTATGAACATGGACACAATATCTTGACCCTGTTTCGAAAAAAAAATTGAAAACATTATATAAATATTAGGTTGGTGCAAAAATAATGTCGTTTTTTGACGTTCAACTTCATGTGAGAAAACGACATTATTTTTGCACCAACCTAATAATAAAACATGCAACAATCTATTTCTCATTTAAGTTAAAATATTTCATCCTTGAAGATGGCTAAATGTATAGCTGAAAGCGCTCAGAAAAAAAAACATTCGGACAGTTTTTATATAATTTATCATCCGAAAAGAAAAAAATTATTAGATCAGATGAGAAATTGTATAAAAAACTAACTTCACCCTCTCTAAACTTTTAAATTTCTGTCCTGTTTAACAAGGTGCCTCACTACTCTCTCATGTGCTAAATGTCCTCTATTACAGAAGGCCTGAATAGTTTTTCCTCTCACCATTGCTCCTTTGGGAAGACAGTTGGGATGACGCAAAATGATTTTAACCTGTTCTCTTCCTAGCTGAATAACTCAATAGGTTTTTCAGAAACCTGGTCATTAAGTGGAGTATTTTAAAGAATGTAAAAGCTAGTGAATTAAATGGCAACTCATATTATTGGCCCTGATCTGTTGTTATCTCATTGCTCTTTCTTGCTTTCTTTCAGTCTTTCTTTCTTTCTTTCTTTCTCCCCAAACTTTCTTTATTAATATTTTCCCAATCTTTCTTTCTTTCTTTCTTTCTTTCTTTCTTTCTTTCTTAATATCTTCCCAATCTTTCTTTCTTTCTTTCTCCCCAATTTTTCTTTATTAATATCTTCCCAATCTTTCTTTCTTTCTTTCTTTCTTTCTTTCTTAATATCTTCCCAATCTTTCTTTCTTTCTTTCTTTATTAATATCTTTCTCCTCTCTAAACTTTTAAATTTCTGTCCTGTTTAACAAGGGGGCCTCACTACTCTCTCATGTGCTAAATGTCCTCTATTACAGAAGGCCTGAATAGTTTTTCCTCTCACCATTGCTCCTTTGGGAAGACAGTTGGGATGACGCAAAATGATTTTAACCTGTTCTCTTCCTAGCTGAATAACTCAATAGGTTTTTCAGAAACCTGGTCATTAAGTGGAGTATTTTAAAGAATGTAAAAGCTAGTGAATTAAATGGCAACTCATATTATTGGCCCTGATCTGTTGTTATCTCATTGCTCTTTCTTTCTTTCTTTCAGTCTTTCTTTCTTTCTTTCTTTCTCCCCAAACTTTCTTTATTAATATTTTCCCAATCTTTCTTTCTTTCTTTCTTTCTTTCTTTCTTTCTTTCTTAATATCTTCCCAATCTTTCTTTCTTTCTTTCTCCCCAATTTTTCTTTATTAATATCTTCCCAATCTCTCTTTCTTTCTTTCTTTCTTTCTTTCTTTCTTTCTTAATATCTTCCCAATCTTTCTTTCTTTCTTTCTTTATTAATATCTTTCTCCTCTCTAAACTTTTAAATTTCTGTCCTGTTTAACAAGGGGGCCTCACTACTCTCTCATGTGCTAAATGTCCTCTATTACAGAAGGCCTGAATAGTTTTTCCTCTCACCATTGCTCCTTTGGGAAGACAGTTGGGATGACACAAAATGATTTTAACCTGTTCTCTTCCTAGCTGAATAACTCAATAGGTTTTTCAGAAACCTGGTCATTAAGTGGAGTATTTTAAAGAATGTAAAAGCTAGTGAATTAAATGGCAACTCATATTATTGGCCCTGATCTGTTGTTATCTCATTGCTCTTTCTTGCTTTCTTTCAGTCTTACTTTCTTTCTTTCTTTCTCCCCAAACTTTCTTTATTAATATTTTCCCAATCTTTCTTTCTTTCTTTCTTTCTTTCTTTCTTTCTTTCTTTCTTTCTTTCTTAATATCTTCCCAATCTTTCTTTCTTTCTTTCTCCCCAATTTTTCTTTATTAATATCTTCCCAATCTTTCTTTCTTTCTTTCTTTCTTTCTTTCTTTCTTTCTTTCTTTCTTTCTTAATATCTTCCCAATCTTTCTTTCTTTCTTTCTTTATTAATATCTTTCTCCTCTCTAAACTTTTAAATTTCTGTCCTGTTTAACAAGGGGGCCTCACTACTCTCTCATGTGCTAAATGTCCTCTATTACAGAAGGCCTGAATAGTTTTTCCTCTCACCATTGCTCCTTTGGGAAGACAGTTGGGATGACACAAAATGATTTTAACCTGTTCTCTTCCTAGCTGAATAACTCAATAGGTTTTTCAGAAACCTGGTCATTAAGTGGAGTATTTTAAAGAATGTAAAAGCTAGTGAATTAAATGGCAACTCATATTATTGGCCCTGATCTGTTGTTATCTCATTGCTCTTTCTTTCTTTCTTTCAGTCTTTCTTTCTTTCTTTCTTTCTCCCCAAACTTTCTTTATTAATATTTTCCCAATCTTTCTTTCTTTCTTTCTTTCTTTCTTTCTTTCTTTCTTTCTTTCTTTCTTAATATCTTCCCAATCTTTCTTTCTTTCTTTCTCCCCAATTTTTCTTTATTAATATCTTCCCAATCTTTCTTTCTTTCTTTCTTTCTTTCTTTCTTTCTTTCTTTCTTTCTTAATATCTTCCCAATCTTTCTTTCTTTCTTTCTTTATTAATATCTTTCTCCTCTCTAAACATTTAAATTTCTGTCCTGTTTAACAAGGGGGCCTCACTACTCTCTCATGTGCTAAATGTCCTCTATTACAGAAGGCCTGAATAGTTTTTCCTCTCACCATTGCTCCTTTGGGAAGACAGTTGGGATGACGCAAAATGATTTTAACCTGTTCTCTTCCTAGCTGAATAACTCAATAGGTTTTTCAGAAACCTGGTCATTAAGTGGAGTATTTTAAAGAATGTAAAAGCTAGTGAATTAAATGGCAACTCATATTATTGGCCCTGATCTGTTGTTATCTCATTGCTCTTTCTTTCTTTCTTTCAGTCTTTCTTTCTTTCTTTCTTTCTCCCCAAACTTTCTTTATTAATATTTTCCCAATCTTTCTTTCTTTCTTTCTTTCTTTCTTTCTTTCTTAATATCTTCCCAATATTTCTTTCTTTCTTTATTAATATCTTCCCAATTTTTCTTTCTTTCTTTCTTTCTTTCTTTCTTTCTCCCCAAACTTTCTTTATTAATATTTTCCCAATCTTTCTTTCTTTCTTTCTTTCTTTCTTTCTTTCTTTCTTTCTTTCTTAATATCTTCCCAATCTTTCTTTCTTTCTTTCTCCCCAATTTTTCTTTATTAATATCTTCCCAATCTTTCTTTCTTTCTTTCTTTCTTTCTTTCTTTCTTAATATCTTCCCAATCTTTCTTTCTTTCTTTCTTTATTAATATCTTTCTCCTCTCTAAACTTTTAAATTTCTGTCCTGTTTAACAAGGGGGCCTCACTACTCTCTCATGTGCTAAATGTCCTCTATTACAGAAGGCCTGAATAGTTTTTCCTCTCACCATTGCTCCTTTGGGAAGACAGTTGGGATGACACAAAATGATTTTAACCTGTTCTCTTCCTAGCTGAATAACTCAATAGGTTTTTCAGAAACCTGGTCATTAAGTGGAGTATTTTAAAGAATGTAAAAGCTAGTGAATTAAATGGCAACTCATATTATTGGCCCTGATCTGTTGTTATCTCATTGCTCTTTCTTGCTTTCTTTCAGTCTTACTTTCTTTCTTTCTTTCTCCCCAAACTTTCTTTATTAATATTTTCCCAATCTTTCTTTCTTTCTTTCTTTCTTTCTTTCTTTCTTAATATCTTCCCAATATTTCTTTCTTTCTTTATTAATATCTTCCCAATTTTTCTTTCTTTCTTTCTTTCTTTCTTTCTTTCTCCCCAAACTTTCTTTATTAATATTTTCCCAATCTTTCTTTCTTTCTTTCTTTCTTTCTTTCTTTCTTTCTTAATATCTTCCCAATATTTCTTTCTTTCTTTATTAATATCTTCCCAATTTTTCTTTCTTTCTTTCTTTCTTTCTTTCTTTCTTTCTCCCCCAAACTTTCTTTATTAATATTTTCCCAATCTCTCTTTCTTTGTTTGTTTCTTTCTTTCTTTCTTTCTTTCTCCCCAAACTTTCTTTATTAATATTTTCCCAATCTTTCTTTCTTTCTTTCTTTCTTTCTTTCTTTCTTAATATCTTCCCAATTTTTCTTTCTTTCTTTCTTTCAGTCTTTCTTTTTCTTTCTTTCTCCCCAAACTTTCTTTATTAATATTTTCCCAATCTTTCTTTCTTTATTTCTTTCTTTCTTTCTTAATATCTTCCCAATTTTTCTTTCTTTCTTTCTTTCAGTCTTTCTTTCTTTCTTTCTTTCTCCCCAAACTTTCTTTATTAATATTTTCCCAATCTTTCTTTCTTTCTTTCTTTCTTTCTTTCTTTCTTTCTTTCTTTCTTTCTTTCTTTCTTCCCAATTTTTCTTTCTTTCTTTCTTTCAGTCTTTCTTTCTTTCTTTCTTTCTCCCCAAACTTTCTTTATTAATATTTTCCCAATCTTTCTTTCTTTCTTTCTTTCTTTCTTTCTTAATATCTTCCCAATTTTTCTTTCTTTCTTTCTTTCAGTCTTTCTTTCTTTCTTTCTTTCTCCCCAAACTTTCTTTATTAATATTTTCCCAATCTTTCTTTCTTTCTTTCTTTCTTTCTTTCTTTCTTTCTTTCTTTCTTTCTTTCTTTCTTTCTTAATATCTTCCCAATATTTCTTTCTTTCTTTATTAATATCTTCCCAATTTTTCTTTCTTTCTTTCTTTATTAATATCTTCCCAATCTTTCTTTCTCCCCAATTTTTCTTTATGAATATTTTCCTAATCTTTCTTTCTTTCTTTCTTTCTTTCTTAATATCTTCCCATTCTTTATTAATATCTTCCCAATCTTTCTTTCTTTCTTTCTTTCTTTATATCTTCCCAATCTTTCTTTCTTTCTTTCTTTCTTTCTTTCTTAATATCTTCCCAATCTTTTTTCTCCCCAATTTTTCTTTATTAATATTTTCCCAATCTATCGTTCTTTCTTTCTTTCTTTCTTTCTTTCTTTCTTTCTTTCTTAATATCTTACCTTTCTTTCTTTCTTTCTTTCTTAATACCTGTGAAAATTTCTTGCCTTTTCTGTCTTGTATTTTATGATGAGTCATAATTCTTAATTTTAAGATTGATTACAATCCTTGGAATTTCTTTGACTATGGAATACCCGGGAAAATTCCTCTATTGCATCATTAAACATTTGGGTTTTACAACTTCAATGGCTGATATTTTATCATTACCACTGAAAACCCTAGCTTTATTGTAGGGTTTCAATACTGGTGAGAAACTAATTCAGCTACGAGGCAAATATGATGGTCCAGCGCTGTAACCACTGAGCTGTAATCTCTCAGAATGTCCAAATACTGTCTTGTAAAAATAAAACTAAGATACAAATATCTCCAGAGATATTTCCGCATAATATCGCAACTTAAAGGCACAAGTGAAATCTGATTTCTTAATTATGCATAGCATACATGCACGTTTATGACTGGGAACTTTCACCTGCGAAAATCCGGCCAATCCGCGTCTCATGCACGGATCCATAAAGCCAGATCTATTTACACATTTGCATGAACAATGCATTCACCTCTGACTTTACGGAATGTCGAGTACCATGCTGAGTGATCGCTCTGCATGGCATAGGGATGGGGTTTCCAAAGCAAATTCAAAGATTTTAAGAAGTGTCTTCATTGCCTGATTTGCGTATAGTCATACAAACCGAAGAAGGTTAACAAAGATTGGATTAACAGAGTATCAACAAGTATGTATATGGACATGAGAGAATTAATACCATATATATATATATATATATATATATATATATATATATATATATATATATATATTCTCTTTATGTTTCTCTTTCTACTTGTATGCACAAACACACATACACATATACATATGTTCTCGTTATGTTTCTCTTTCTACTTGTATATATATATATATATATATATATATATATATATATATATATGTATGTATGTATGTATGTATGTGTGTGTGTGTGTGTGTGTGTGTGTGTGTCTGTGAGTGTGTTCTCTTTATGTTTTTCTATCTATCTATCTATCTATCTATCTATCTAACTATCTATCTATCTATCTATCTATATATATATATATATATATATATATATATATATATAAAGATATATCAAGAGGGAAAGAGATAGATATATATGTTCTCTTCATGTTTCTCTTTCACCCTGAATATCTATCTATCTATCTATATATATATATATATATATATATATATATATATAGGTGTGTGTGCGTGTCTGTGTGTGTGTTCTCTTTATGTTTTTCTATCTATCTATCTATCTATCTATCTATCTATCTATCTATCTATCTATCTATATATATATATATATATATATATATATATATATATTTGTCATCCACAGACAGACTGTTTCGCTGTTTCACAGCTCATCAGTGTGGCTAGACGTCTGGTTGCCTCTAGCTAGGATTGAAACCCGACTGAATTTGCATCAGTCAGAACTTCTCCCACTAAGCCATCAGCGTACAGTACGGGATGAAGGTGAATTTTTTATCGTGTTTTTTTATTTTTAGATTCAGATAAACACACAGTGACTGAGAGTGACTCAATTATAAATATATATGCATGTGCATGCAAACTTGTTTGCCACTGGATTTTCTGTATGGTTGATATTGCAATTCAGGAAACAGAGAACTGTACTATATCTACTACTATGCAGAGAGATATGCAATGGGTGTCAATTTGAATACAGTTCAGAGGATTCAGAAAGAGTTGGATGAGTCTGATGATGATTACGAAGGTGTTTGGTGTGATCACTCATGATGATGACATTATGCCTCAATTCATTTACCCACATGGCCTCAGACTCAACACAGAGGACTACATCAAATGGCTTGAAGAGGTAGTGCTGCTTTGGGTCAAGAGAGTGGCTACTGCAACCACATCACCCCTTACATCTGGGTATCTAACTCCTGAGACTGCAACCCCCTTGATTATTATGTACATGTGCAGTTGAGCAAGCGACCAACAAAACTCCTTGTAGCACCAAAGAGGAACTGAAGGCAAGGATTATTGCAGTATTCACCAACTTAATCAAGGAGACTGTCCAGAAGGGTTGCAAGAGTTTCCAAAGTAGTCTGGAGGCTATAGCTGAAGCCAATGATGATTTTATTGAATAAATTTACTCTTTAATATTTCAAGATATTTTTGTGTAATTTTTGTAAATATATCTGTTAAAATGAGTTGTCAGTATTATTTTCAGTTTTGTGTAATTTAGACGACAATTTATCCATCACCCCCTGTACATCCATCCATATATATATATATATATATATATATATATATATATATATATATATGTATATATATATATATATATATATATATATATATATATATATATATATATGTATATATATATATATATATGTATATATATATATATATATATATATATATATATCCTTGTGAAATGTATTGGGATTTTCCCAATTATATTTGGTAACAAAAAAAATATTGTAACGCCGGCAAGAAGAAAGGAACACAAACACAGATGGAGATGTTTGAAAAAACTTGTATTTGTAGGAAAAGAGAGGAAAGATTCCTGCAAACAGTCGGGTTTGCGGAACTTATCCGATAGATGCATCCTTTTAACAGTTTTATATTTCCTGTGTCGTTTTGGCTGGGTTGAAGAAAGAGACCCTTGACTTCTGTGCTTCAGTTGCTGTCCAAATCCTCACATGTCATGGTGTTTAGATGACGGAGAGTGCAGACGGAGAACGTCTTGTCTCTGAGGGTCCCACAAGCAAAAGAGGGTTTATAAAAACCGCTCTCATGAGTTTTTTGAAAATCTAGAAAGGTAGCCTGTGATTGGTTGTTTTTCATCCAATCACAGGGCACCCAGTTAGCGACTCCGTATTAATTTCAATAAATGATCATGAATAGAATCCAATTCCAATGCTTGTAACATTCAATTTAAAAGAGGGTTCCATACAGAAGGAGAGCAATATTCTTTTATTTTAGGATATTACAAGAAAAACATGTTAAAGAAATAGTGTGTATATATATATAGTAAAGGTAACATGCAGAAATATACAGTGTGTATATATATATATATCTATATATATATATATATATATATATATATATATATTGTGTATATTTAGGCAACATTTTTTCATTCATACATGTTTCATTAAATAATATAGATAAGTGTTGTCTATATATTTTATGTCAGTTCTTTTCATATCGTCTGATAAGCTTAATAACATTATCATTAAACAATGAAAGAAAATCACAATATTGATACATATTTTTTAATCCAATCTAAGCTTTCATACAAATGGCTTTCCATACTCAATACTCATCAGATTCACTCTCGCGTGGTCATGTGTGACGTCATGAGCTGTTGTGCGATTTTCGCTTTCAGCGTCTTATATGCACGTGTTTATCATTGCTTGGAAATCATCCATGTAAACAAAAACAGACTATCATCAATTTCTTGTTCGTGTATTAGTATATTGTGTAATTGTCATCTTTGATAATGGCTTATGTAAGCCGAAAGCTTAGATTGGATTAAAAAATATGTATCAATATTGTGATTTTCTTTCTTCGTTTAATGATAATGTTATTAAGCTTATCAGACAATATGAAAAGAATTTACATAAAATATATAGACAACACTTGTCTATATTATTTAATGAAACATGTATGAATATATATATATATATAGATATATATATATAGTAAAGGTAACAATTCCTTTGGTATATAATCCAAGTGGATCTTAGTAATATAAAATATTAAAACTTATCCACAAAAAGAGCTCAATGTATTTATTATTACAGAGAAGAAATTAATATGCAAGAAAATCCAAAATCACCTCATATTTGTTTTTCTAGCTTTCACAGTTAAATTTCTAATTCTGACATGAACCCAAGATATACTTGAATATGGAGGACTTTTTTTTTTGTCACTTGAAATAAGCTTATTCCTCATATGAGGTGATTTTGGATTTTATTGTGTATTAATTATATATACACACACACACACACACACACACACATATATATATATATATATATATATATATATATATATGTAATTTGGCAGCAACTTTTCTTTTAAACATATAGTATTGAATGTTAAAGACAACATAGTCTTGCATATTTTCTTTTGAATTTTCTCATATTCTCTAATGAGACTTTTTATTTGAAATATTGACCCTGAAGATGAACAATGATGTTCGAAAGCACTAGGTCATCGTACGGACAATACATATTTCGAAACCATTTTCAAATAAAAAGTCTCATTAGAGAATATGAGAAAATTCAAAAGAAAATATGCAAGACTATGTTGTCTTTAACATTCAATACTACATATATATATATGTGTGTGTGTGTGTGTGTGTGTGTATAATGTGATAAGATATAGTTTTATGATATGCTATATTTATGTATTAAAGTATAGAGCATATTCAAATATAAAAGTGAACTTTGAAGTCAACACCCTGATGTGGCAGTCAATTTCATGCTAAATGCAATTGTCAGGTCTAACGATTGCATTTAACATGAAACACCTCTGGAGAATAACTTCAATGTCCACTTATATATATATAGAATAGGTTGTCAAACATGAAATGACATACTTTATAGGAAATGAATAAAAGGCTTCTGAAATGTTAAATAACTAATTTATTTAGTTGAAATAGAAATGTTTATGAATGACTGTTCTCCAACCTACCTCTAAATTCTTGATCCCATCTTTAAAAATGAATTCTCATCCTTTGATGTGATAAATCCTTCAATTACCTCTTCTCTCTTGGAGATTGTTTTATTGCATATGAAAAGCTCAAAATGGTTAAATAAGTGATAATCAGTAGAAGATATATCAGGTAAATATGGAGGATGAGGCAAAATTTCAAAATTCAGATTATACAGATTTTGGACAGTTGATTGAGAATCGTGCGGCCATATGTTGTTGTGCAACAAAATTCGGTCATCCCTATGCACAAGTCTAGAATGTTTCTTTTTCAGTTCTTCAATTTCTCCACAATGCAAGATTGCTGTTATTGTTTTCCGTTGTGGCAAGAATGAATAATGAATGACCACTATACAGTAACCATTAATATTTTAGGGTGCAGTGGATGTTTAGTGTATTGTTTTGGTGATTCAATTGCATCTAGCCAGTGGCCTACTCTCTTACAGTTGTCAAAGAGTATCTATTTCACATTGCATGCAATGATTCAATGCAAAAATGGTTCTTTTTACAGCCGGGTAAACAACAGAGAGCACACCTGAAAGCGATGTTTTGTTGAGTGTCATTCAGTTCATGCGGGACAAACCTATCCAGTTTCTTTACTTTTGCAATTACTTAAAAGTGCTGAGAAACAGTTGTGCAAATTGTTTCAAGTTGTGGTGCAAGTTTTCAGACTGTAGTTCTCAGATTTTGATCAACTTAAGCATTCAGTTGATGATGTCTTTTAACCAACCATAATCTTGCACTTGGTTTATTTTCAAGACTATTATCTCCTGAACAAAACTTCTCAAACTATGTATGTACAGTTCTGATTTCAACAATACCATTTCCAAAGGCTGCATTCATATTCCAAAATGCTTCAGAGACAAAATGACCCAGTTTGTACTCATACAGTAAGATTGCTTGACATTGTTTCATAGCAATCATTTTCATTGAGCTTATGAGTGACAATATATTGAAAGAAAAATTATCTGTAAAGAAAAAGAGTCACAAATAAGTCAAGATTTTTTATATACTAAGGCGGTTACTTCTGGATGACTGGAACAACAACAAACCAAAAAATGCATCATTTCATGTGTAACAACCTAAGATATATATATATATATATATATTAATGGGTATTTGGGTAACAACCTTTAAACATTAAATATGACAGACAAGGGTAATTTAATTAATTTTTATTTAGTTTCCCAGTGTTCTTACATTTTTCCATTTGCTGAGAATAAGGGAGTATACCCACTGAAGAGCTGAAGAATGGTCGGACAGGTCTGCCTATTAAACTGGAGTTGGGATGCAGAAGGTAACATCTATCAGCTAAGAGTCTAACTTTTACTCACATTAATCCTATCTATCTATCTATCTATCTAGCTAGCTATGTATATATATATATATATATATATATATATATATATATATATATATATATATATATATATATATATATATATATATATTATTAGTAGTAGTAGTAATCTTAAAAGTATAAGAAACTATACTCCTTCGGAAAACCTTCAGTGTCTTGATTTGCAAATAATCAAACCAATAGCAAAGGGGAAAAAAGATATAAAAAAAGAAAGAACCAAGAACATGTACGTTAGCCGAAAATAATCGTCCAGCATGCAAGTCCAAAGCCCAAAGAAAAAAAACCCGACACGAGTAGGCAAAATAACTAAACAAAGTGCTCAATTCAATAAGAAGAGCAGACCTAGTTAAACCTAGATAGCCAGACAAACCTACCAAGCTTTCACCTAAGCGGATCGTCATGGAAGCCAGCCTTCCCTGACGATCTGCTTAGGTGAAACCTTGGTAGGCTTGTCTGACTCTCTAGGTTTAACTATATATATATATATATATATATATATATATATATGGGGAGAGAGAGAGAGAGATAGAGATAGAGAGATAGTTCAAACCCATACTTAATTCATTGCATAAATACATTCTACCAAATTCCCCTTACAATAAACGACATATATAACCAGTTACGCCTCTTCATTTTCATTTATTTCATTGGTACAAAATATAGGAAACAACATGTGGAGAGAGAAACAGTTAAAAACTTTTTGAAAAGTTAAGCCAAAACGGTTAAAGTAAAAAAAGTCTTTTAAAAAAAGGAAAAAAACAAATTATTTTTCCAAGAAAAAAAACACTGAAAATCCAATTGTAAGTAACAAAGATTTAATTCTTCTCTGTAAATTTTCATATATTATAAATAAATATCACTATATTAAATATTAGGTGCCTTTTTTTCCAATAAGTTTTTGTACAGAATCTTTCTAACAAAATAATTTTTTTACCTATACATATACGTGTGTGTGTGTGTGTGTGTGTGTGTGTGTGTGTGTGTGTGTACACAGAGTATGGACATGGAAATCAACACTACATGGTATTTGTCAATTTGCTGGCTCAAGCAATCTTCAGACCAAGTGTTACTTAATTATAGAGCCTGTGCAAGGAGTAGTGACATATAATTTGAAGATCACGTGAATATGAAACTGACAGCAGTGCTAATTACAATATCCACACTGTCTATATTAGGAAAATTAATAACAAAGTGCAAAAATTCTGTGCTTTAGGATACCATCAGACTGAAGTAATGTATGCGTTGATGTAACTATATATGTGAATAAAGCGGAAACTGGGATATAAAAAACATTGATTATAATTATACACAGCTGGAACAAATTGAAAATGTTGGAACATTGAAATTTTAAATAAAGGGAATTGGCTTCACCATATACCTAGATGCATCAAAATAAATTATTTTAAAATTATTTAAAAAAATCAGTTGTTCTATACCTAATGTGAATCAAACTCAAATGTCAAGAGCCGAATCAAAATCAAATGTAGAGTAGCCACTCTAAATAATGTGTTAGGGTACATAACCAAAATCAATAGCTGGATGCCTAATAAAAATCAAGATCAACTGTCAAGTACCTAAACAAGATCAAATGTGGTGTACCCAATCAAAATAAAGTGCAGAGTACCCAATCAAATTCAAGTGTTAGGTACCTAATCAAAATTAAATGTTGGTAGTCAATGAGAAACAAACTCAATATTGAACTATCTAATCAAAATCAAATGTGAGATACCTAAGGAGAATCAAAATCAGGGATGGGGTACCTAATGAGTATCAAAATTAGGTCTGGGTACTTAATGAGAATTATAAATAAATGAGGGGTACCTAATGAGAATCAAAATAGGGTCTGGATACCTAATGATAATCATAATCTAGTGAGGGGTACCTAATGAGAATCAAAATCAGGTGTGGAGTACCTAATGAGAATCAAAATCAGGTGTGGAGTACCTAATGAGAATCAAAATCAGGTGTGGGGTACCTAATGAGAATCAAAACCAGGTCTGGGTACATAATGAGAATCATAATCAAGTGAGGGGTACCTAATGAGAATCAAAATCAGGTGTGGAGTACATAATGATAATCATAATCTAGTGAGGGGTACCTAATGAGAATCAAAATCAGGTGTGGAGTACCTAATGAGAATCAAAATCAGGTCTGGGTACCTAATGTGAATCATAATCAAGTGAGGAGTACCTAATGAAAATCAAAATCAGGTGTCAGGTATATAAGGAAAAACAAGTTTCATGTATCTAATCAAAATCAAATATGGGTACCTTTTTTCTTTTTTTTTAATCATTTCACCCCAAGCAAGGAGATAATATCACTAGGATGCTGGGGGTTACAGGGAGTGAAAAAGAATAAGAAGACCTTAGTGAGTAGGAATGATGAAAGGAAAAATAAAAGAACAAGATTCAGGGAGACAAAAGATGGCAATTGATGTTGCACTTGAATTTTTGAAGTTTGTAGGTGATGGGAAGCAAGAAATCAGAAGTGACTTCCACAGGTGAGAAGTGCAAGAAAAGAAACTGTTAGAATAAAAGTGGCAGTTGCATTTACCTAGTTCAACAGTAAAACAGTTGCCAATCTAGTAGCACACTTAAATTCATGTCATCATAGTAGAAAGGAGAAAAGCTCATCAGAATAGTTACCATGAAAATATCAATAGAAAAAACAGAAGGAAGCTAACATCACATTGGTCAGAAAGAGACTGAAGTCAAACTGTTTGGTCTGGATCAATTACATTACACAAACTAATCAAAATCAAGTGTAAGGTAATGTAAGGATACTGAAGGTACTTATCTCTTTTGGTGGAGATAAGATTTGGTGGGTCACATGACAGCTGTTAGTGATGTCACTCTATATAGCGATGAAAGTGGCATCGAAATACAGTTTGTTTTACAGCAACAAACCTAGAGGTTGCATTGCTTGCTTTTGCGAGGCTAAATCTGCTTCACCTTCAGCTTACAACTTCACGGTGCTGTTTGACTTTGGGAATATATCTTTCCCAGATAGGGAATAAAACTCCAGCTCACAATCCTCTGTTTGAGGAAACTCAAGATTTGCAGTTTCTCATTTGTGAAATGTATCTTCACATGGAACATAGATAAAACTGGAGTCTGCTTGAAACTGGAGTCTGAAACATAGCTTCTCCAGATATAGGAGTATCTCCATGTCATATGTAAGACCCTTCCTTTTTGTTTCTCCTTACACTCTTTTCTGGGTAGATATATGTGATTCTCTGCATGGGACATGTGTATATTTGGTTTTGTGTATGTCTTAGTACTATAAAAGTCTCTCTTTTAGAACTAAGCATGTTTGTCGTTCCTTTTCCTTTCAGCCATTTTGTTCTGTCCATGAATTATGGTATTATTATATCACAGATATAATAATGCCCATAATGGGGGAAATGCAAATAGAAGAATAAATATTTTTACTATAGATCTCTCCTGTTACAGTACCTAATAAGAATCAAAATCTAGTATGAACCACTAAGTCAAATAAAGAATGAAAATGAAAATCAAGGGTGGGTACCACATAGGGATCAAATTCAAGTAGGGGTTACTTAATCACAACTGAGTGTGAGGTATCTATTAAAAATCACACTCACAAGAATTATAATGTAGTTTAAAACAAGCTCTGCTAACAAATGCTCCATGGAGATTCCTTTCAGTTCATGTTATTCCAATTTTTGTCTTATTTCTTCTCATTCTTTAATTTTCCTCCACATACTTTATTTTCTGAATAGCCAATTAGTTTCTTCCCTCATCTACAATTACTCTGAGAATTCTACTTAAACGAGACACAATAGTGCAAGTTGAATTTCATATTTTCAGAATTGTTTATCATATAGATCCCTTGCCATAAATCTTTCATTTTGTCTTCAACCAATCACAACACCGCCTGTAATTACCCATGGTAACAGCTTCACACCACAATAACCAGTGGGGAAAATATATGTAAATCATGTGATTGATGATTTCTGTATGCTTTAATGGATATAGCACAGACCAGTAAACTTATTAATGATTCTATTATATATATATATATATATATATATATATATATATATATATATATATATATATATATATATTATGTGTGTGTGTGTATACAGAATTTTATGGCTTGCAATTAAATACATCCCCAATATTGTACAAAAATATAGATCATATATACGACAATGCTGAGATATATATTAGTGTATGTGTGTATGGAATTGTATTGCTTGTAATTAAATATATCCACAATCTTGTATAAGCACATTTGAAAAAGGGCAGATATGTACATGGATATGCAAGTATAAGTAAATGTCTGCATATATATATATATATATATATATATATATATATATGTATGTATGTATGTATATATGTATGTATGTATGTATGTATGTGTGTGTGTGCGTGTGTGTAAATTATTTTCAGATCGAGTGTATCTGTAAAGGAACAAAATGAATAAAATGAGACAAGAAGAAAATCTATTCTTAGCTGACGCGTTTCGTCCTTTGAGGGACTTTTTCAAGGCATTGTAGGACTTATTTTGTTGCATGTTTATATAAAAAAGTGAGGATGTCATCGGCTTATCAAGGTTTTTAAATTTGAGAAATTTAAAATTTTAGAATGTTCATCAGGTGGTTGAAAAGTCAGTTAGAACATGTGGAGGACACAAATTCAGTTAGAACATGTGGAGGACACAAAGTCAGTTAGAACATGTGGAGGACACAAAGTCACTTGGAACATGTGGAGGACACAAAGTCAGTTAGAACATGTGGAGGACACAAAGTCACTGAGAACATGTGGAGGGCACAAAGTCAGTTAGAACATGTGGAGGACACAAAGTCACTTAGAACATGTGGAGGGCACAAAGTCAGTTAGAACATGTGGAGGGCACAAATTCAGTTAGAACATGTGGAGGACACAAAGTCAGTTGGAACATGTGGAGGACACAAAGTCACTTAGAAAATGTGGAGGACACAAAGTCACTTAGAACATGTGGAGGGCACAAAGTCAGTTAGAACATGTGGAGGACACAAAGTCACTTAGAACATGTGGAGGACACAAAGTCAGTTAGAACATGTGGAGGGCACAAATTCAGTTAGAACATGTGGAGGACACAAAGTCACTTAGAACATGTGGAGGGCACAAAGTCAGTTAGAACATGTGGAGGGCACAAATTCAGTTAGAACATGTGGAGGACACAAAGTCAGTTGGAACATGTGGAGGACACAAAGTCACTTAGAAAATGTGGAGGACACAAAGTCACTTAGAACATGTGGAGGGCACAAAGTCAGTTAGAACATGTGGAGGACACAAAGTCAGTTAGAACATGTGGAGGACACAAAGTCAGTTAGAACATGTGGAGGGCACAAAGTGACATAAAGTCTGGTAAAAAGTAAACAAGTAATATTCCAAAAATTTTGATACATACATATATATATATATATATATATATATATATATATATATATATATATATATAAAATATTAGTGGTAAATATACACATACATATACAATCATATATATGTGTAATTTGGCAGCAACGTTTCTTTTAAACATGTTGGCAAATGTTTTTAAAAAATATTGACTAAAAATTTTGACCCTGAAGATGAACAATGATGTTCGAAAGTACTAGGTTATCGTACAGACAATATTTATTTCGATATCATTTTCAAATAAAAAGTCTCATTAGAAAATATGAGAAAATTCAAAAGAAAATATGCAGGACGATGTTGTCTTTAACATTCAACACAACATGTTTAAATCATATATATATACACATACATATATATATATGTATATGTATAAAAAATAATTCCAAGAGGATAAAATCCAGGTAGAGTAAGGATATAATAAATATATATAGGCACATGGCTTGTTGTTCAACTTTCACCATGGTTGATTTGTCGCGAAGGAGATGTCTTGATGTTATTGGCATGGTATGGCTATTCCACCATGCAGAATCATTGGAAACTACTTGTAAAACTGTTGTGGCCTGGTTAGGGCCAGAATTAAAGACACAAGAGACGAATTGGGTTAAACAAATATATTAACAGAACCAGTAATACAAACAAGAGTGTTACAGCAAGAATGTTCAGTCTGACCGTCAAAGCTGACTCCTGGAAACTTCACTCCCCAAAAGGCAGTACCTGCTCCTATTTATAGCTGGGAGAGTCCATGCGTGCATAGGTAAATTACCATAATAAAAACATACCATGGATTGACCCAATCCTCATGAGTGAAACTGAGTAGACAGAACTGTTCTGAGGCTATTGATGGTTGTCTTAGCACAAAATCATCAGTCATGATGGCTGAGGGCGTGAGTGTACTGGCCTTGTTTAAACTGTAGATCCTGTCAGATGATGCACTCTCTCCCAGAAACTGCAACAAAGGTCTACTCTGTATAGTTACAGTATGACCAAAGGTGGGCTCTGTGGGTGTTAAACAAACACAAATGTGCCTGAGCAGGCGCCTGCAACAGGGATTGACTATCCACTGTAGCAGACAGGTGTACTTGAAAATGAGAAGCCTTATATCCTTTTATATCATTGTAGTGAACCACACTCATTCCCTTCGTATGCCACTGGTGAGCAACTTCAAGAGAAAATGGAAACAAAAATGAAACATACTTAACACCAGGAAGAGATCATTGAAATTTCTAGGGCATATAATGAGGAAAGAGGACTTAGAAAATCTGATACTCACATGACAGTCTGAAGGCTGGAGGGCAGAGGAAAACGACACATGACATATTAAGTGAGCTTGAGTAAAAGGATGGCAGAGCCAGGTTTAGAAGAAATAAAAAGAAAAAATTTATTAAGAACTATGACGGTCAGGAAAATGTGGAGAGCCATGATCGCCTGTCCTGAAGGGATATGGCACATTGGAGAAAAGAATTTTACTGTATATGTATGGCATATTGTTGGCAAATCCTTGGTTATTATAATAAAGGCTTTAACCTCTTATATTATTTAAAATTATTAATACTAATCGGGAATGGATTTATTGATATCTACAGAGTGCAATTGGTAAATTGTCGACATTTTATATTTTTAATTTTGTGCACGCATGTTGTTTGTTTTTGACTTTGTTGACTGCAACGTATACGAGGGTCAGTTGGGCTTCATCTGGGATAAAAAAGAACACCATGATGCAATTCCCTCAGCCCCAAATTTGAAAGTGGCATTCTGTACTGCTTGTCATTCGAGCCAGAAGCTCCAATACAAACATTTCAGAGTGTCTGGGTGTCAATCTGAGGACAGTGCAGAGGATTCAGAAAGAGTTGGATGAGTCTAATGGTGATTACGAAGCTACAGCAACTCAGAAAACTCACTCTGAGAATTCTGATAAGAAAAGAACTCCCCTTGCTGAGGACCTCAGTCTCAACACAGAGGACTACATCAAGTACCTTGACGAGGTAATACTGCCCTGCGTCACAGGGGTGGCTGCTAGTAGACCCTATGTCTGGTAACAGAACTCAGCACCATACCACATAAACTGTCAGACAATTTCCGCAACTACATTACCCCTAAGATCTGGCCATCTAACTCTCCAGACTGCACCCCCCTTGATTATTATGCGTGGGGTGAGAGACCAACAAAACTCCTTGTAAGACCAAAGATGAACTGAAGGCAAGGCAAGGATTATGGCAGTATTCACCAACTTAAACAAGGAGACCTTCTAGAAGAGTTGCAGGAGACTCCAAAGTCGTCTCGAGGGTGTGGTTGAAGCCAATGGTGAATTTATTGAATAGATTTACTCTTTAGTAATTCAAGATATTTTTATGTAATTTTTGTAAATATATCTCTTAAAATGTGATGTCAGTGATATTTTCAATTTTGCATAATTGAGACGACAATTTATCCATCGCACCCTGGATATGGCATATTTATGAAATTTTCATGCAGGGTTTCACTGAGTCAATCTTTCCATTTGTACCCTCTTACTTCTTTAAACAATGACCTGCTGTGGCAAACACACGTCAGTACAGATGCAAAAGAGGCCTCAGATCGCATACGAACAGGATTGTTAACACCAGTTACTTCTGGGTTTTTCCCTGTTGGCAGTGGGACAGCTTGGCCTATCTAGATATGAGCCTCTCTGCAACTGGTCAAGATCCGGGTCTTTGTAATGTGCTTCATGCCAATAAAAGTAAATGAAAACCAGCAGTTGGCCAAACACAGTGTCTTGTGAAGTCAGTCCCATAGTCATTTTTTTTTTCCTCAAGTTGCTGCGGTTTCCGAGGCAGTGTTATTTTTGTTCCCTCCCATCTCTTTTCCTTCTCTGTCTATTCCCCCCAACCTCAACACACCTGCATTTACACATATATTCATACTGCAATATTTTGTCAAGCTCAAATATTTAACAGTACAATAAGGAAATTTAAACAAGTATTTTATAGTTGTAGAACTATCAAGGAAATTATTCAATAATTAACATAACTTACTGATACATATATTACTAATTAACCCATAGCTGGGGGGAAAGATGGATTCATACTGTTACAAAGGGTATTTGTGTGTAAATGTGAATATAATGACCCAAACTTCAGAATGGTAAACAAGTAATAATTCCAAGCCAATATCCATTACACCTGTTGTACATCCAAACTTACAGCACCTGGTATCCCCAAATGCTCATCCATCTAGGTGCTGACCAGACTCACTGTCTCTTAACTTTGGTGATCATACTGGAACCAGTCCTTAGTGATACACGTTTTACTAATTAACCCATAGCTGGAGGGAGAGAAGGTGAATTCATAACTACCCCAATAGTATATGTCTGGAATTGGAGCTTGCTTCTTTGATTAACAGTTCTGAGCCATTTCCATTACACCTCCAGCGTATCCAAGCTCAGATCAGCTGGTCACCCATCTCATTATTGACCAGGCTTGACGTTGGTTAATTTTGGTGATTATATGGGTATTGCTGTTTATTAATAATGAATTAATATTAATAAACTATGCACAATATATAAAAAGAGTTTGGCTGAATTCCTATCACATTCTTCTACTTTTATGTGCTGTGTCCCTTCATGATGTAGGTGATCATGGCTCTCCACAATTTCCTGATGTTTAAATTGTTGTACTTGCTTGATTTTGGTATCACCAATTTGTAATTTACATGTTGTGATCAGGTGTAGTAATGGATAGTGGCTCGGAATTAGTAATCGGAGAGCCGAGTTCAAATTCAGGTTGAATCCATTCATTTACAAGCTAATACCCTTGGGAAAGGTATGAATCCTCTTCTTCTTCCCCCAGCTGTGGGTAAATAGCAGGATAGACCGGGTTCTTTCGCCTTGGATGGCAACTGGTCTACCACAGTAAAAAATGGCAACCTACTGCAGGAAAAAAAAATCTGCCTTGTGAGTCATGTATCAAAAGATACATGATCACCTAAGCATGTATCACGCATGGCATATAACTGGCTGCTCATCTTTTTGGTGACAACCATACATTCTATCTTTTTGCAATTGAAATTTAGTCATTCCTTCTTGCTTACCTTCACTAACTTCTGTAGGAGTTGTTGTAGTTTCTTTTCTTTGTTGCTGTCCACACTGTGTTATCTGCATATCTTATATTGTAAAGATTGTGACCACCAATAATGATCCTGGTAGGACTTCTAATTCTCTGAGAATTGCCTCATTGTACAGACTGAATAAGTCCAGTGAGAAGACACATCATAGTGTACAGAAGTTAAAATGATGCATACATTTAGTTGGGATTGGCATGTATAAAACAGTACGTCTAACATCTTGCCTTGATAACAATTTCTAGAAATCCTCTTTTCTCGAAGAGGCAATGACAGCAACAAAATCAGATTGAAATAGTGACAAGTAGATGGCTAGGTTGGTTTGGTGGAAGAATCTATTCAATTCTGTTTTCATTGGTTTCATGTTTGACTGTTTTTATAGTTTATTTGTTTCGTATTCATTTATTCATTGCATTTCCAAGATTGTCTGCCCTTGTGTGCTCTCCTATGCCAATGGATCTATTTACATGTTTCTTACTTTTCTCAACTAATGTATTCATCAGCTTATTTTTTGTTTTCATTTTTCGCTATTATTTACGTATTTTCTATTTACTTTTATATTCTCCCTTATTCTTTCTTTCAACTTTGATTTTTCATTCGCTTTTTTATTCTCCTTTATTCTTTCTTATTTGATTTCTCATTTACTTTTTATTCTCCTTTATTTTTCTTTCTCCTTTGATTTTCGTTCACTTTTTATTCTCGCTTATTTTTTCTTTCAACTTTGATTTTTTATTCACTTTTTTATTCTCCTTTATTCTTTCTTTCTCATTTGATTTTTCATTTACTTTTGTATTCTCGCTTATTCTTTCTTTCAACTTTGATTTTTCATTCACTTTTTTATTCTCCTTTATTCTTTCTTTCTTATTTGATTTTTCATTTACTTTTGTATTCTCGCTTATTCTTTCTTTCAACTTTGATTTTTCATTCACTTTTTTATTCTCCTTTATTCTTTCTTTCTTATTTGATTTTTCATTTACTTTTGTATTCTCGCTTATTCTTTCTTTCTTATTTGATTTTTCATTCACTTTTTTATTCTCCTTTATTCTTTCTTATTTGATTTTTCATTCACTTTTTTATTCTCCTTTATTCTTTCTTTCTCATTTGATTTTTCATTCACTTTTTATTCTCCTTTATTTTTCTTTCTTCTTTGATTTTTCATTCACTTCTTTATTCTCCCTTATTCTTTCTTTCTTTAATTTTTCTTTCACTTTTTTATTCTACTTTCTTCTTTGATTTTTCATTTGCTTTATTAATCTCCTTTATTCTTTTTTTCTTTGATTTTTCATTTACTTTTGTATTCTCCCTTATTCTTTCATTCAACTTTGATTTTTCATTCACTTTTTTATTCTCCTTTATTCTTTCTTTCTTATTTGATTTTTCATTTACTTTTTATTCTCCTTTATTTTTCTTTCTCCTTTGATTTTCGTTCACTTTTTATTCTCGCTTATTTTTTATTTAAACTTTATTTTACATTCACTTTTTTATTCTCCTTTATTCTTTCTTTCTTATTTGATTTTCATTCACTTTTTATTCTACTTTATACTTTCCGTCTTCTTCAATATTACTTTCAGTTTTTTATTCTCCTTTATTCTTTCTTTCTTATTTGATTTTTCATTTACTTTTTATTCTCTTTTATTTTTCTTTCTCCTTTGATTTTCGTTCACTTTTCATTCTCGCTTATTTTTTCTTTCTTCTTTGATTTTTCATTCACTTCTTTATTCTCCTTTATTCTTTCTTTCTTTGATTTTTCATTCACTTTTTTATTCTACTTTCTTCTTTCATTTTTCATTTGCTTTTTTAATCTCCTTTATTCTTTTTTTCTTTGATTTTTCATTTACTTTTGTATTCTCCCTTTTTCTTTCAACTTTGATTTTTCATTCACTTTTTTATTCTCCTTTATTCTTTCTTTCTTATTTGATTTTTCATTCACTTTTTATTCTACTTTATTCTTTCTTTCTTCTTTAATTTTTCATTCACTTTTTTATTCTCCTTTATTCTTTTTTCTTCTTTGATTTTCTTTCAATCATTTTTTCTGCTTGTCTTTTTCATTCATTTTCATTTAAAATTCCTTCTCCTTTTAACCACTGATTTTCTCTTGTTTCTTTTTCTTTCCTTTTTTGATTCACACTTTCTCTTTCTTTTCAATGTCTTTCTTCTCTGCCACAATCTCCTGTTTTCTGTTTCCTTTCTCCTTTTTTCTTTCTCTCTTCTTTTACATAATGAAACGTTAATATAAATCCCAGCATTCCCAAAAATGTCAAGATGCAGCCAACAAAACTTTGTCACCTACGGGTTCTTGATAATGACTGAGAAGTTCAAAAGTACCTGAACAAAAACAGAACCAAACATGTTTATCCATCATTTTGATCCTGATATACAACAACTTATAACTAGAGCAACAGCTCAAGCTTCACCATTATTATCAAGAGCTTGATATACATATTCAGTGATGGCCGTTAGTACATCAGCAGTTGACCTAGCAAAATGTAAAAAAAAATGCATATTGTTTGTCAGAGAGATAAGTTGCTTAACCACTGCAGCATTGATTAAACCTCAAATACTTTGCTGAAAAGCAATAGAAGACTGATAGTTAGAGGGGTCAGAAGGTTCTCCAGAGTTGTTAAAAACAGGGACTACAGTGGAGTACTTCCAACAAGCTGGAAGCAGCGAAGCAATAGTTGTAGAGTTTGGAGAGAACTTGAGACAGCTTGGGAGCACATTTCTTTGGAATGCCTTATAGAAGTCTAATTTAGAAATGATTTGTGAGACCAGTGAAGGGGTTATGCACATATCACTCAGCAGAGCCTCTGTTCTAGTGAAAAAATAAGATGTCGCAACTCCAAATGAGTTGAATGTTGAATTGGAAGAGAATTTCTGAGCAAAGCATTCAACTTTATCTACTGTAGAGGTCAGGACCGAATTGATTGTATATAGGAGGGATTGAGGATTTGCTGTTGTTCAGCACACCCTTGTAAAGCTGCCAATAATCCCCAGAACGGAACCTTTAAGATGCTATACCTTGTTTAATTCTATCAGCAAACAGTAACTTTGCTTCTTTCAGAACACACTTGCACTCACTACGAACAGAGACAGAGAGATGTCTGTTGCAGTCAGATGTGTTACTCTGGTACAGCTGAAAGAAGTGATTCCAGTGGGCTATAGTGGCTGATCATGCAGGTGATAACCAAGGAGATGAACATAATTTAACTTGGTATTTCCTTGCTGGAATGAAAGCATCGATACCAGCTTTCCCACAGGAGGAGACCTTAGAAACACATATTTGAACAGGATGATTAAAAGCTTCATTCCAAGAGACGTCACAAGGGAAATCAAAGAATGAGACCCAATCTGCTTGTTGATAACAGAAAGATATTCTGTTGGTAGGAGGTTCTAGGCTGGTGGGGGAGTAGAAAGAGATGTTTACAGATACTACTGCATGATCAGAGTTGCCAAGAGGGCAGAGTTAGGGATAGAGGTAAAAAAGAGATCTAGAAGAGAAGTATGTCAGTCAGGATTACTGGGAAAACATGCGGAGAAGTCCACCACTTGCATGAGAGATTGAGTGACTGAGACGTTCAGGGTGTGGATGCAAGTGAGGTCAGTAACAGTGTTTAATGACCTGGGCATTAAAGTCACTGACCACAAATATATTTGTAAATGGGTGTAGGGAGATGGCCTTGTCTATATTATCAGAAATATTATGTAACATGTATCAGTCATGAGAGGAAGGGGGGAACGGTAGAGAAAGAAGACAGCTGACTGAGTTTAATAGAGAAAGATGGAGACACATGTAAGAATGGTCTAGAGAGAGTTCCCTAGCCAGTGGGAGATGTTCATGGACATAAACTCCTTGGCCATGCATGTGGACATTAGAATCCTTCCTAAAGAGAGGAAGATAGATAGGAATTGAGAAATCAGAGGAGGAGATTGAAGAGTTAAGATTAGTTTTGCAGAGAACTAGGATATCTGGAGATTTTTCAAAGAGGAATGATTCCACACTACAGAAGTTGGTACAAATACCATGAATGTTGGAGAAATATAGGTTAAGGGGTTTAGGTGTTTTTCGTTCAGCTGGTTTAGTTTTGTATCTTTGCTTGTTTATAGTCATAGTGTGTTATATTGGTAAGGAAAAGTCTTATGGTAGTAGTAGCAGACAGTCATCTTACATGGAGTATTGCTGCCATAAATGGTCTGGAGCCCCTGCTGTTTGCCTCAGGGTTCTTGATAAGATCCAAAGATGGATATGCAATGTAATTGGCCCCGATCTGTCATCTTGTCTGCAGTCGTTCTCTCACAGACGCGACGTTGCCTCGCTCTGTCTTTTTTATAAATACTTTCACGGTAATTGCTCCGAGGAGCTGCTTTCGCTGGTTCCTAGGCTTCATGAATTTAAATGTCCCATGAGGCTGGCATCCCGTTCCCACCCCTTCACCGTTGAAACTGTTAGATGTAGACGTCTCTTCTACTCCAATAGCTTCATGTCTCGCACATCTCACCTGTGGAACTCCCTTCCTTATTCCTGTTTCCCTAACAAATACAATCTCCAACTATTTAAGTGTAACTTCAATCGACATCTCCAGCTGCCTTGATCTATCCTCTTCCCTTCTCCACGTCCTTTCACCTTTCATTCCCATCTGCTCTCACTCCAAATCTTCTGTAACCCCCTAGCCTTGATCGATCCACTATCTTTCTCCACATCCTCTCCTTTACCACTCCTATCTGCTCTTCCTCCAAACCTTCTGTAACCCCCTGCGTACTAGTGGCTTCCAGCCTTGCTTGGGGTGATATGCTTAAAAAAAAAAAAAAAAAAAAACATGCAGGAAGGGAACTGGCACAGACTGCAACATAGTGTGGCCTCGGTGTTGCCCACCAGAGGTTCTTGCAGGGACACCCTTCCATGCAAAAAAACTGATATTATGTGACTTGATCAGAGCAGCCGCTTGAGATGCTACACAAGATTTCAGGCTCCTAACTACCAGTTAGGAAACCCAACCAAAAAGCTGCCAACCTGGTACCCTCAGTATGAAGAGACATTGCCACCATCCACACATATTGCAAAAAATTAATGAAAGCACTGAGAAAAGGAAAGGAACTGAGAACCCTTCATAAACAAGAAAGAAGGGATGAGCCTTTACTCCTGTTTGAGCGAAGGGGAAGGAGTATGAACCGGGCGCTAGGAGAGCCTATCTACTCCTATTAAAAAATAAAAATAAAATAGTTACTATATTTTAACTTAGTTAAAGTCAAGATGTCCATTAGAAATTAAACAAAGAATTAAAACTAGTAGAGACCTACCACTAAAAGAACTTTCAAAAAACAACCCTGGGTTTGTCTTCCAGTTAAGGTATTTCAAAGAATGTATATTCAGATAACTTATTTGGAGAGTCATTCTGTGGCCCACAGGCGGCCTGATGATTGCATCTAGCATGAAACAGCCTGTCACCTCTGAGTGTTGACTTCAATGTTCACTTTTATATATATATATATATATATATATATATCTATATATATATATATATATATATATATATATATATATATATATGTGTGTGTGTGTGTGTGTGTGTACAGTACAACACCTCTAAACTGAACATCTCGGATGTTTGGTATTGAGGGTACTGTTCATATTCAAGAAGGAAAAGGCTGCTGTGGCAAGCTTAAAATTTTTATTAAGTTTTAGAGTTTAGGATACAAAAGGTAGTTTGTAAAGTTGATTCATTTTTATTTAAAGTGTAGATTGAAAAGATGAATGTACAAAAAA
This sequence comes from Acanthosepion esculentum, assembly GCA_964036315.1. Lineage (NCBI taxonomy): Eukaryota > Metazoa > Mollusca > Cephalopoda > Sepiida > Sepiidae > Acanthosepion > Acanthosepion esculentum. The sequence continues at coordinate 32,940,000 of OZ038516.1, forward strand.
AAAAAATAACTAAAAATAATGAAAAAAATGTTACTAAACAAATATTGTAATTTGTGAAAAACTAAGCCATTTTATGAAATGTTTAAAAATTATGGGCAAGAAATATCTTATTCACAAACATTTACAATCAGTAAAGGAAATCAAACATAAGGGTCTGTAAACCGAACATCCGAGATGTTTGGTATTGAGGGTACTGTTCATATTCAAGAAGGAAAAGGATGCTGTGGCAAGCTTAAAATTTTTATTAAGTTTTAGAGTTTAAGGTACAAAAGTTAGTTTGTAACATTGATTCGTTCTTATTTAAAGTGTAGATTGAATACATAAATGTACAAAAAATAATTGACAACAAATAGTCATGAAAAAATTTGTACTAAAAAAATATTGTAATTTGTGAAAAACTAAGACACTTTATGAAATGTTTAAAAATTTATGAAAGTTATAAATTTATCTTTCAAAAACAATTACAACCTGTAAAGAAAGACAAAAATAACTCCTGTAAACCGAACATCTGAGATGTTTGGTATTGAGGGTACTCTTCTGATTCGAGGAAGAAAAGACTTCATATTTATGTCAATACAAAAGTTCAGATTTGAAGATGAGTCCAAATACGAGGAAGTCTATATTATATCGATGTTCTGATTTGGGGAGTTCCGTACATGTGTGTGTGTGTGTGTGTGTGTAGATATAATAGGCCCGTGAAATAAATCTAAGAGATAAAAAAACAACAAAAATAATAATATTGATAATAACACTAATAATATTTATATGTTAGTCAGGTGGAGTAATGGATAGTGGCTCAGACTTAGTAATCGGAGAGCCGAGTTCAAATTCCAGTCGAATCCATTCATTTACAAGCTTCCAAATGGAAGCATGATGAGAAAGATTTTAAAAATTGTAATTTTTGGACACATATTTTCTTTAAAAATATATATAGATAGATATATGAACATATATGCATACAGGATTTTGAAAACCAACATATTAATACAAAAAAATGACACATTGACTCAGGCATGCTGAAAAATTCTCAGCCTTGTCAAAGAATAGAAAAGTTTCAATAT
>OZ038516.1:32951060-32966060 GCA_964036315.1 Acanthosepion esculentum
AGTCAGGTGGACAAAGAAATTTATTCCTGCTTTGAGAGGAAAGAAAGAAAAAAGCTTAAGCAATAAAGAAAGAGGGAGAGAGAGAGAGATGTACAGATGAAAGGTTTCCAATATTTTAGAAGAATTTAGAGTGAACCACCCAGAAGAACATCCCTGGATTAACATTTTACGTGAAAGACATTTTGAGATGGACAAAAAATTAATTGATTATATTAATAATAACACCTATAGGAAAAAACATTTCTATGGAACATTGGTAAATTGTGTTTAATTGAGAATGTAAGCCATTTAATAATACAGTTTGTTACCAGAAGGGGTAAAAAAGCAGAAACACAGAGTGGGTAAAATAATGCAATTATTTCACATAGGGTGTAAAATAATGCATCTGGTTCACAGAGGGGGTAAAATAATGAAGTTGTTTCACATCAGGTGCAAGATAATGCAGCTTATTTGCAAGGGTATAAAATAATGAAGTTGTTTCACATAGAAGCTCCAATATTGGAGTTGGTTCACATAGGGGGTAAAATAATGTTTGCATCACAGAGGATGTAAAATGATACAGTTGCTTCCCAGAGGGGTAAAATAATGCGGTTGATTCATGGGAAGGGGTTTAAAATAATGCAGTTGTTTCACAGAGAGTATAAAATATTGCAGCTGGTTCAGAGAGGGAGTAAAATAATGTAGTTGGTATATAGGGGTGGTTTAAATTACACAGTTGTTTCATAAAAGGAGTAAAATAATGCAGTTGCTTCACAGAGGGGCAAAATAATGCAGGTGGTTCAATGAGGGGCTAAAATAATGCAGTTGGTGGGGGGGGGGTAAAATAATGCAGCTGGTCCACAGAAGGAGTAAAATGACACATCTGCTTCACAGAAGAGGTAAAATAATGCAGCTGGTCCACAGAAGGAGTAAAATGACACATCTAGTTCACAGAAGAGGTAAAATAATACTGAGTGGGTAGAATAATGCAGCTGGTTCACTGAGTGGGTAGAATAATGCAGGTGGTTCAATGTGGGGGTAGAATAATGCAGGTGGTTCAATGAGGGGTAGAATAATGCAGGTGGTTCAATGAGGGGGTAGAATAATGCAGCTGGTTCACTGAGTGGGTAGAATAATGCAGCTGGTCCAATGAAGGGGTAGAATAATGCAGCTGATTCACTGAGTGGGTAGAATAAAGCAGGTGGTTCAATGAGGGGTTAAAATAATGCAACTGGTTCACTGAGTGGGTAGAATAATGCAGGTGGTTCAATGCGGGGGGAGAATAATGCAGCTGGTTCACTGAGTGGGTAGAATAATTCAGGTGGTTCAATGCAGGGGTAGAATAATGCAGGTGTTTCAATGAGGGGGTAGAATAATGCAGGTGGTTGAATGAGAGGGTAGAATAATGCAGCTGGTTCACTGAGTGGGTAGAATAATGCAGGTGGTTCAATGAGGGGGTAAAATAATGCAGCTGGTTCACTGAGCAGGTAGAATAATGCAAGTGGTTCAATGAGGGGGTAGAATAATGCAGCTTGTTCACAGAGGGGGTAAAGTAAGCATCTTGTAGTATATGATTCATACCAAAGAATATCAGAGGTCTTAATTGAATTTAATATCCATCATTTTATGCTATTGTTCACTCAATACAATGCCCAAGATCCACCCAAAGTAGAGTTTATTTAATGAGGTTGTTTTATGTATGTAAGAGGAGAGGGTAAGAAGTGCAGATTATGACGATATGTAGGATAGATAATGGCTGACCATGGACTTGAAGTAGTTAAAATTGTAGTGATTGGGGAAGTATCCTCTTCAGAGTCTATTCCACAAAACAGCAGCTCTTGGGAATATGCTATCCAAATGGAACTTCCTTCTTGCTATATAAGAATATGAATATCAAATAGGAAGAGAATAAGAATGGTTTGCCCCTGTGTACATGACATGGCAGGTCTTAGTTGTAAAGGTCTAAACTGGTGGAAATAAAAAATGTAGCCTCTTTGAACATTTTTCCATGAATATAGCAACAGAACTGTGATAGGCCTGTGATATTTCATCTGTCATACAAGCCTTGTCAGGTGGAAAATAATTTATCACACATAAAGTTAAGTATTGTAATTCCCCATGTATAATATGCATTTTTTTCTAAAAAATAATAAGCAAAATTAGGGGTGCATATTATGCATAGCTACAAAAAAATCTTTTAAAAATTGCCATTTCATAGATCGATATCAGTTGCGAAATGACAACTCACCACAAACATACAACAATTTGACGCTAACATTTGGCGATTATGACACCATAAGGATGTAAAATACGATAATATGTACCTAACAATATTTACAAATGTAAAATAAAATAAGAATTATCATAAAACTAAATTAGAATAATATTATTCTATGTTTAAAACCATTTTATTTTATAAGAGTAGGAAACGCTGGCCATAATGAAATTGGAGAGGTACAATTTATAGGGTTTGATTACAAAACAAGGGGTGCGTATTATGTGTGAGTAGAAGGATTTTCCCACACTTTCAGCACAATTTTAGGGGTGAGTATTATGGATGAAGGTGTATTATACATGGGGAATTATGGTAAATGAATTTTGAACTCTGTCAAAGTTGTGAGGATTGGCCATCTCCAACCAGGCTATGACAGAAATATTCCATTTTTGGTCTTATCTGACTCTTGTTGATATATTACATAGCAAATGAGTTTATATATTTTCTGGGGTGGTATGAAGAGCTGAGTAACATCTTTGATAATGGATTGTATATATCTGTTAAAGAATATCTATGATGAGTTGATCTGTGGTGACCCCCACTATATACTAGATTAACCCTAGAAAATATCAAAGTATATTTCTGAGATGAGTTATTATAACTAATTACATTATAGACATCTTTTAGACTTGTCTTCATCTTTATTGCTATATTCATGATGTTTTGGCAGCTGTTGTATTCTCCAACTTTCTTCAGCCGTCCTGGGTATGATAATAAACTGCATCCGCGTCCTGGGTAAGACGATAAACTACGTCCAACAGCAAGGCTTCTGATCAGGAGGTTTTGAGGAGTGTGGAACCACCTCTTAGTTGCTGGTGTTCCCAGTTCTACTCTGACCATAAAACAAACCAAACCAACTTTCTTCAGGTGATATACATTGAAATTTCAAAGTGAATCCTTTATTTAGTCCATGGGGGATGGATTGTTCTAATCAAGCCAAGCTTGTACATGAATGAATACAATATGGGAACCAGTAATACAGAGAGCTAGAGAAAAAACAAGAATAACAGAAATAGGTTTATAAACCCCAAAGGTTCACTCAGCGGAGTCACCTAAGGACACATAGTCCAGTAGCGAAAAGTGTTGTTTGAGTAAGCCAAAGACTGACTTGACCCAAAGAGTTGTGAGTTCAATATATATATATATATATATAATTATTTATTTGAAAATTATAGCATAAATATGTTATAAAATCACTACAAAAATAGCCATTTTGTTTCAACACTTCTGGTGTCTTATCAAGTGATAGTGTTGAATGTAGAATAAAGGGTTATAAAAGGTTCAAATCAATCAAACATCCCACGCTAGGGGAAACGCTGTTACATAGGCTGGAGTGACCAATCAAAATACAAGTATATGAGAATTCAAAAAACTTGACAATGGACTTAGGTTATACATATATATATATATATATATATATATATATGTGTGTGTGTGTGTGTGTGTGTGTGTGTGTCATCCACAGACAAACTGTTTCGCTGTATCACAGCTCATCAGTGTGGCTAGCCATCCAATTGCCTCAAGCCGGGATCGAAACCCAAACGATTTGGCATCAGTCGGAGATTTTTTTCCCTGAGCTATCAGCTCCCGGCTGAGAGGAAAGTGAATTTTTACGTATTTATTTTAGAATAAACACACCAGTGACTCAGAGTGCTCGATTCATAGAATAACATTTGCATCAGCAGTAGCAGTCACTGTTTACAAATTCGCACTTTGCCCTCTAAAGTGATTGACCGAATTTTATTTTTCCAGGGGCGTATATATGTGTCATCCACAGGCAGACTGTTTTGCTGTATCACAGCTCATCAGTGTGGTTAGGCATCTGATTGCCTCAAGCCAGGATCAAAACCCAACTGATTTGGCATGAATTGGAGATTTTTCCCCTGAGCTATCAGTTCCTGGCAGAGAGGAAGGGGAATTTTTACATATTTATTTTAGAATAAACACGCCAGTGACTCAGAGTGCTCGATTCATAGAAGAACTTTTGCATCTGCAGTAGCGTATATATATATATATATATTTTTTTGAATTGGACATAGTCCGACAATTTATTTAAAGACATTTATATTATGTTTAACGTTCTTTTTATAGATACAAGTATTTAAGCAAATGCTCTGTTTTATAATAAACAGTATTAAATAACATTTACCGGCCTGAATGTCCGAGAAATTTTCATAGAAAATTTTCGCTCTCCGACAGGAATCGAACCTGTATCCTATACGGAACCATCATTTCGCGTGATGTGCCTTAACCTTTCGGTCACAGAGCAGCGTCTGGTTAGCAAGGTCGATTTTACTATCTTTAAACTTAAATCTTCCATGAATCTCTTCTATTCATATCTGCTCTAGCGTATCAAATGTAAACAAATGACGTCATATATTTTAGAATTGGACATAGCCCGACAATTTATTTAAAGACATTTATATTATGTTTAACGTTCTTTTTATAGATACAAGTATTTAAGCAAATGCTCTGTTTTATAATAAACAGTATTAAGTAACATTTACCGGCCTGAATGTTCAGTTAGGCTAGAAATCCGTGACTTTCTTGCAACTTCGACTGGACGCGTCGCTTCTAGCTGAATTCTGAACACCATAAAATATAGTAGCGTTTGTTTAACAAGTCCAAAGCACAGGAAGAATTATTAACCAATGAAAATCAATTTCTTTATTCTTTTTCTTCATATCTAATTCTCTACTGAAGCTTTATTGAAAGGAAAACAAGTGAGAGTGATCTGTATTTGATCACAACTCATATATATATATATATATATATATATATATATATATATATATATATATATACGTCTGTCTTTGTTTCCCATTGCGTGTGTGATTGTGCAATAGTGTCCGTTTTTAAAAAATACGTATGAATATATATATATATATATATTTTAGAATTGGACATAGTCCGACAATTTATTTAAAGACATTTATATTATGTTTAACGTTCTTTTTATGGATACAAGTATTTAAGCAAATGCTCTGTTTTATAATAAACAGTATTAAATAACATTTACCGGCCTGAATGTCCGAGAAATTTTCATAGAAAATTTTTCGCTCTCCGACAAGAATCGAACCTGTATCCTATACGGAACCGTCATTTCGCGTGACGTGCCTTAACCTTTCGGCCTTTAAATAAATTGTCGGACTATGTCCAATTCAAAAATATATGACGTCATTTGTTTACATTTGATACGCTAGAGCAGATATGAATAGAAGAGATTCATGGAAGATTTAAGTTTAAAGATAGTAAAATCGACCTTGCTAACCAGACGCTGCTCTGTGACCGAAAGGTTAAGGCACATCACGCGAAATGATGGTTCCGTATAGGATACAGGTTCGATTCCTGTCGGAGAGCGAAAATTTTCTATGAAAATTTCTCGGACATTCAGGCCGGTAAATGTTATTTAATACTGTTTATTATAAAACAGAGCATTTGCTTAAATACTTGTATCTATAAAAAGAACGTTAAACATAATATAAATGTCTTTAAATATATATATATATATATATATATATATATATATATATATATATATATATATATATATATATATGCTCAGATACTGGGATAATGAGCATTCCTTTTATTCGTTGTCATCTTTCGGTGCCACATTCTTTTTTGCATTAATAATATATACACTCTGGTATAGAAAATTTGGGGACCTGAAATTGTCAAGCACTTTTTGATGTTAGTGTTACAAGCTTCGTTGATGAGGTCCTATTATTCTTGTGTCATTGAAAACATTTTTTGTCTCACTAGAAAATATATTCTAGTGCTTCAGGGATTTTTTTTTCAAATAACACTCGGTCTTATGGACATTCCCTCCAGGGTGGGCTTAGCTGATGAGTATATTATATGTATTCACCAGCTACCCTCATTACAACAGCTTGGGTTAGCCAAGGAAGGTATAAATGCCAATGTTATTGAAAGATCTAACACTCGCTGTCTCAAGAATATATGCATAGCACAGTGAAAACTGACAGTTTTAGTCAGTCACATCTACAACAAATGATTTTGATATACCGTACATACTTGCATATTATGTGACTTTTGAAGACCTAATTTTGAAGCTAATTTTAAGGGTATCGCATCATACACAAAATATAAAATTAGCATATGTACTGCTGGCTGTGGTTATGTTGTTTACCAAATTATATATCCATTTACTGTAATCAAAAAGTACAGCTGTATTTAAAATAGACATGATTTTGATAAAACTGATGTTTTACCTAATTGTATCCAATAATAATGCATGTAATATTCACATTAATATCGTATTATAAGATACAAACATAGGGAATAGGCATCTTTTCCATTGTTTACATTTATAAGATGTTTAGCTGTTTCTCATTCAGTTGTTTATGGCTGTACATATTTATGCAATGAGTATAGCATTACTAACAATATTTTTATCATTCTCTTTAACTTATTTAACTAGAAGATGGTATAAAGAGGTTAGTCTATTGTAATTTGGTCCCTCACTTTTTTATAAGTGAAAATTTTGGGATGGCACAATACATGAAATTGTGCATTACACGAGTATGTCCGTTAAGACAATCTCAAATAAGACGTTTGATGCCAGGTAGGAACTTTTAGAAACATTTTCTTTAATTTTGTTATTTTCCGAATAATTTTAACCATTGTTAATCATGCAAGGAAGAAAAATATAAAATGTGTGTGTGTGTAATTTTATAATTGTGCATTTAGGCAGCAATCCTTCATCTATACATGTTTCATTAAAGACTTCAGACAAGGTTCAGGAATTAAGCTTTTTATTTAATTATTATTGTGTACATATTTATGCAATGAGTATAGCATTACTAACAATATTTGTATCATTCTCTTTTACTTATTTAACTAGAAGATGGTATAAAGAGGTCAGTCTATTGTAATTTGGTCTTCCAAAAAAGAAACTTGCATGAGACACAAGATACATGATAGAAAATTTTTTTATAAGTGAAAATTTGGGGATGGCACAATACATGAAATTGTGCATTACACGAGTATGTCCGTTATATATTTAAGACAATCTCAAATAAGACGTTTGATGCCAGGTAGAAACTTTTAGAAAAATTTTCTTTAATTTTATTATTTTCCGAATAATTTTAACCCTTGTTAATCATGAAGGGCTTTAAAATAAACATGATTTTGATAAAACCGATGATTTACTTAAGTGTATCCAATAATAATGCATGTAATATTCACATATTAGTATCGTATTATAAAATACAAACATAGCGAATATGCATCATTTCCATTGTTTATGCTTATAAGTTGTTTAACTGTTTCTCGTTCGGTTGTTTATGGCTGTATGTATTTACGCAACGAGTATAACGTTACTAACGATACTTTTATCATTCTCTTTTACTTTTTTAACTCATTTAACTAGAAGATGGGATAAAGAGATAGAGGAAAAGAGGTTAGTCTATTGTAATTTGATCTATTAAAAAAGGAACTCACAGGATACATGAGATATATGCTAAAATTATTTTTTGTCAGTTAAAATTTGGGTGTTGCACAATATACAATGTAGTGCGTTAACCAAGTATATATATACATATATATATATATATGTGTGTGTGTGTGTGTGTGTGTATGTTTGTGTAATTTTATAATTGTGCATTTAAGCAGCAATCCTTCATCTATACATGTTTCATTAAAGACGACAGACAAGGTACGAGAATTAAGCTACTTATTTAATTATTCTTGTGTACATATTTATGCAATGAGTATAGCATTACTAACAATATTTGTATCATTCTCTTTTACTTATTTAACTAGAATTTTATAATTGTGCATTTCGGCAGCAATCCTTCATCTATACATGTTTCATTAAAGACGACAGACAAGGTACGAGAATTAAGCTATTTATTTAATTATTCTTGTGTACATATTTATGCAATGAGTATAGCATTACTAACAATATTTTTATCATTCTCTTTTACTTATTTAACTAGAATTTTATAATTGTGCATTTCGGCAGCAATCCTTCATCTATACATGTTTCATTAAAGACGACAGACAAGGTACGAGAATTAAGCTATTTATTTAATTATTCTTGTGTACATATTTATGCAATGAGTATAGCATTACTAACAATATTTTTATCATTCTCTTTTACTTATTTAACTAGAATTTTATAATTGTGCATTTCGGCAGCAATCCTGCATCTATACACGTTTCATTAAAGACGACAGACAAGGTACGAGAATTAAGCTACTTATTTAATTATTCTTGTGTACATATTTATGCAATGAGTATAGCATTACTAACAATATTTGTATCATTCTCTTTTACTTATTTAACTAGAATTTTATAATTGTGCATTTCGGCAGCAATCCTTCATCTATACATGTTTCATTAAAGACGACAGACAAGGTACGAGAATTAAGCTATTTATTTAATTATTCTTGTGTACATATTTATGCAATGAGTATAGCATTACTAACAATATTTTTATCATTCTCTTTTACTTATTTAACTAGAATTTTATAATTGTGCATTTCGGCAGCAATCCTTCATCTATACATGTTTCATTAAAGACGACAGACAAGGTACGAGAATTAAGCTATTTATTTAATTATTCTTGTGTACATATTTATGCAATGAGTATAGCATTACTAACAATATTTTTATCATTCTCTTTTACTTATTTAACTAGAATTTTATAATTGTGCATTTCGGCAGCAATCCTGCATCTATACACGTTTCATTAAAGACGACAGACAAGGTACGAGAATTAAGCTACTTATTTAATTATTCTTGTGTACATATTTATGCAATGAGTATAGCATTACTAACAATATTTGTATCATTCTCTTTTACTTATTTAACTAGAGTTTTATAATTGTGCATTTCGGCAGCAATCCTTCATCTATACATGTTTCATTAAAGACGACAGACAAGGTACGAGAATTAAGCTATTTATTTAATTATTCTTGTGTACATATTTATGCAATGAGTATAGCATTACTAACAATATTTTTATCATTCTCTTTTACTTATTTAACTAGAAGATGGTATAAAGATATCAGTCTATTGTAATTTGGTCTTCCAAAAAAGAGACTCGCATGAGACACAAGATACATGATAAAATCTTTATTTATAACTGAAAATTTGGGGACAGCAAAATACATGGGATTGTGCATTGCATGAGTATGTCCTTTGAAGGCCTAATTTTGAAACTAATTTTCAGGGGGTCGCATCATACACAAGATAAAAAAAATTAGCATATGTACTGCTGGCCCTGGCTATGCCGTTCACCAAACTATATTTCCATTTACTGTAGTCAAAAAGTACATCTGTATTTAAATACAGCTGTACTTAATCATGATTTTGATAAAACTGATGTTTTACTTAACGGTATCCAATAATAATGCATGTAATAATCACATATTAGTATCGTATTATAAGATACAAACAATAGCGAAGATGCATCTCTTCCATTGTTTACATTTATTAGATGTTTAGCTGTTTCTTGTTTGGTTATTTATAGCTGTATGCGTTTACACAATGAGTATAGAATTACTAACAATACTTTTATTATTCTCTTTTTTAACTTATTAAACTAGACGATGGGATTAAGAGATAGAGGAAAAGAGGTTAGTCTATTGTAATTTGGTCTCTTAAAAAGGAACTCGCATGATATATGAGATAGATGATAAATGAAAATTTTGGGGTTGTATGATATGCAAAATCGCGCATTACACAAGTGTATGCAGTATATATATAGGGTGCGATGGATAAATTTTCGTCTAAATTACACAAAAATGAAAATAACACTGATATCTCATCTTAACAGATATATTTACCAAAATTACACAAAAATATCTTGAAATACTAAAACAGCAAATTTATTCAATAAAATCGCCATTTTCCTCCAGACGATTTCGGAATCTCCTGCAACTTTTCTGGGCAGTCTCCTTGTTTAAATTGGTGAATGCTGCCATCAACTTTGTCTTCAATTCATCTTTGGTGTCACAAGGCATTACTGGGTGTGGAAGAATTAGGAACGGAAGCATTCATAATGAGCAGGAAGAGAAAAGACTAATCAGGTGGACAGCAGATAGCAATTGACATTGCATTGATATATATATATATATATATATATATAGTCAAACCTAATGAGCCAGACAAACCTACCAAGGTTTCACTTAGGCAGATCGTCAGGGTCAGCTGTTGATTTGGCTATTGTTAAATCAAGAACTCGAAGGTTTTTCGACACGAGTATAATTACCTATATATATATATATATATATATATATATATATACACAAACAAGTTTGATTAAAAAGAACTGTCTGTTTAATTCTTTGTTTAAAGTTTTCTGTCCAATGAACTGTTCATGAACTTTAGAGGGTTTATCCAAAATTTCAATCACAATACTTAAAACCTTAGTAATGAGGAAAGTGTGCTTGGAAAATTCAACTCTCACAGGGTAAATTGAGGGTAAGAGAGAGTGATGAAGGCATTGGGCTAGCTACCCAATGAGCTTGTGTTAATGGTTGGTAGAAGAGGAGACAGGAATCTTGGCAAAAGGAGAAACATTTTTAAGGGCCAGGATGAATAGGAAGTTAAGGCAAACCATGATTCCCAGTGCTCTGAAGTGACATGGCACACATACCCTTGTGCAAATTAATTGAAACCAAATGAATAATTCCATTATTATTTACTTCTTTCCTATTTTTATAATAAAACATGACCTAGTGCACATGTTAGTACTTTGTATGTCCATTCCACGAAGTGTTTCCTTGCAGATTGACCACAGATTCTCAATTGGATTTAAATCAAGAGAGTTTAAGTCAGTCTATAGTACTTTGATTTGCTCACTGGTAAGAGCTGCCAGTGTGTTCGTGCAGCGTTACAATTTTTGTATGCTTTCTTGGAGTAAGATCCATCACAAACAATGACCATAGGACAACTAATCAACAATCAAAACAATAGTGTCTGGGTGTGATAAAAATCTGATACAATCATGGATGTTGCAATATTTTTCAAGGGCAAAAACAATTTCATCATACACTCCAAAAATAGATTCATACTGCGGCATACCACTGCAAATGAACAAATCTGAGGAGAAAATACAAATCGATTACACCCTGTCACTCCAGTGGGTCTAAAACTGATTGTATGATGAAAGAAAGCAAACTAAAGCGGTTGTTTCAATTAATTTACACAAGGGTGTAGAAGAAGAAGCTAAATTCGCATAGTTATTATAAGTAATAAACTGGACATTTAATTTGTGGCCAATTGTTATATTCTAAGTATCAATAAATACATATGTTGATATATGATAGATATAAATATACTGATATAGACAAACATCATTTCTATGTGCATACCTCTGATGGTCGCTCCTTGTCATGGTGGAGACTCTTGCATGGTCCAATGACTCTGAGAGCGATGCCATCAGGGTTTTAAACGTTTGGTAAGGCCACCCTTGGTGGCCAGGTCAAACACGAAAACCCAGATTAAGAGCAACCAACCCTAAAGACCCAAACAGTGGAACAAGCAGATGAACATTACAAGATGTCTCAATGATTGAACAAGCGGATAAAGAGGGAGATATGCATGACAGACAGGCTATTGATGGTGCCACTTGAAATTATAGCAGATTCAGCAGCAGTCCATTGCAAATGCATAACTGCATTCTGCATGTCTCATTCCATATGTGCTGCAGAAGAAGGTCATAAAATCAAGTCTGTGGGTCACTTCTTGGCAAGCTGCAAACAACACTTGCAAAGCCAAACAGCAATAGCGAATGGAAGACAGGAGCGGGTTTTGGCGAAACAGGAAGCTTCTCATCCTGAACATGCACATTGGCGGCAATTTTAGTCGTTAACACGATTATCATAAAGGGTTAGGGTTAGGGATCATCAAAGAAGAAATTAAATTCTTAGATACAAGATAAAGCCGATGCCAACAATGAGATAGACGTGAACAGAAAAAAATAAAATACCTTGAAAAGTGATGGAATTTTGAGAAAATAATGTTTTAATTAATACTCTTATTTAAATAATAATAATAATATGTCCTACAGATGAAGAGATACTGTTCTACAGAAGGATAATGAGAATTCCATGACCTGAATGAGTAAACAAGGAAATCTTAAAGAAAATAGCAACAAAAAGAGCACTTTTCTTCAGATGGCTGAAATTCCTTGGATACTAGAGAAAAGAGGGCTTAGAAACCTTAACCCTCACAGGGCATATTGAGGGCAAGAGGGATAGGGAAAGGCAGAAAGCCACCTACATAACAAGCATGTGCAAATAGATAGCAAATTAGGAGGAGGTTTGGAAAAGAGAGAAACACTGCTAAAGGCCATGAGGGATAAGAAATTGTGGAGAGCCATGACTGAAGTAACATATCACTGACTAATGTGATTGTTTGTGTGCACAAATACAACGTGACTATGCAGGTGGTTGGTTCTCTGTTTTTATGACACATAAAAACCTCGTTCGGATACTTAATGCCAAATCTCTTAAGACGCACCTGCTGTGGAATGAACTCACAACTCAGTAGCAATGATTAACATAGAAAATTATGCTACTTTAAAGCACCTTGTTCATATATATATATGCATTAATATGGGGTCTATTTGAACAGAGGATGGAAAATGTGACGCCAAAACACGAATATACCATGAATTAGTGAAAGATGCATTCAAAAAATGCTAAAGCAATTATGAAGAAACTCTAAGAGATTATTAGAAACAAATAAAAGAATTTCTATGTGATATCCATCCTGTTATATGGCAGTGAATGCTGGACAATCTTCTCACAGATGAGGAGGAAAACTAGAGGCAACAGAAATGTGGTTCTACAGAAGGATACTGAGAATTTAGTGGATTTGTGTGAGTAAACAACAAAGAAGTCTAAAAGTAAATGGTAAAAAAAAGAACACTGAGTCAAAATGAAGCAGCTAAAAATTTCTTGAACGCCTAATCCTCATGAGTGATACTGAAGGCAAAGGCGATAGGTCGGGGGGAATTTACTCAATGAGCTTCTGTGAGGTGAATCAGTGGTGGAACCGGAGTTGGAAGGCTTGGCAAGGGAGAAACACTGTTAATGGCCACAAGGGAGAGAAAGTTGATTATCTTTACTATGGCCTCTCAGGTTTAAGAAACAGTAAGATTTCCTTAGAAACAAAGAAGAGAATTGCTATGTGATATCCATCATCTTATATAGCAGTGAATGCTGGACAATCTTCCTATAGATGAACAGGAAACTGGAAGCAAAAAAATGTGGTTCTACAGAAGGATACTGAGAACACAATGGATGGAGTGAGTAAGCAACAAAGGAGTCTAAAAGAAAATGATAAACTGAATGGGAGTTGGATGGTTTGGCATGGGAGAAACACTGTTACTGGCCACAAGGGAGAGAAAGTTGTGGAGAGCCATGATCACGCATGATTCTCCTTACTTTACATCTAGGGTCTCGGTTAATCCGTTCGCTCCTCATCGATCGAATCCAAACCTTTCACCAATCATGAAGAACCTGTACTTCATTGCTAATGATGCTGGAAAAATGATCAGATTCTTGTACCGCTGCAGTAATTACCTGACTCCTCCTGCTTATTCTTTACTTTTACAAGAGCAAGATCAGGAGGAAAATGGAATACTGCTGCCTTATATGGGAAGCAGCTTTACAGTCTTCACTTTCCAGTTTTGATAGACTCCAAAAGCGTCTCCATAGCGTTGTGAATGACAAATTATTTCCCACCCTACAACCCCTTTCCACACAGATGAAATGACACAAGCCTTTCTCTACTCTATCGCTATTTTCATAAAAAAAGTGTTCAGATGAACTGCATTCCTTAGTACTACTAGTTCTAACCTTCACGACTAAGACCTGTCATGTCACATACATTGTAGCAAACCACCTTTATTTCCTTCGTATTTCATCGCTGAGATGTAACTTCTACTTGAGTAGCTTCTTCCCATGAACTGTTGTGGAACCAACTCCAAGGATGATGCCCTCCCCAATGACTACAATCTCAACCTGTTCAAGTCTAGTGTTAACTGTTATCTTCCCCACATATCCGCAAAAACTGTGCCTCTATAACTCTCTACCTCGAGTGGCTCTTGAGCCTTGTACAGGCGTCCTGGGTATGACGATAGACTACAGGGCCTCTGATTGGAAGATTGGATGGTTTGAGGAGCGTGGGACCACCTGTTAACTGATCTGGGTGGTAGCACCTGTCAGGGTCCCAGCTATGGGCAACTAGTGAAAAACCAAACAAAAATCATCAGACATTTTTATAATAAAATTACCAGCATTACATTTATCTCACAGGATGATAAACAATGCCACATTAAAAAATATAAGAATAAATTTTTATAGTAAAATTACTAATAATACATTTTATGATCTATGAACTATATAGTGATTTTCCAAGCATAGTTTAGATGTGGCACAAGGCCAAAAGTATGGAGCACCCCATGAGGATCGAACTCACTACTCAGTTGTAATTGATCTAGTGAGACAAGCTTGCTTACCATTACACCATATTGAACTGCCCAAATCTACGAACTATATATGTAAAAAATATACCTTTACCCTGAAAGTATAGAATTATGTAGAAAAGTGTCTGCAGCTGAACAAAATCACAACCAAACAAAAGCTTTGAGTGAGTATCATGTGAAAAAGAAAAAAAAAATTGAAGCAAAAGGGATTTTACAGTTAAGAATATATTTAGATAAATTGGTTTATTTAATTGGTTTGTTTTTCCTTTATTCTTTT
>OZ038516.1:32971060-32973560 GCA_964036315.1 Acanthosepion esculentum
CAATAAAGGGTTGGGTTCGAAATTCCAGACCGACGGTTCCCGAGTTCGAGATGCACCTGAAGAAGGCCGGAGGATCAGACGGCCGAAACGTTGTGAGGAAAGCAACCAAGATGAGGAAGTCAGTCCGATTAACGAAATCCATAGTGAAAACCCCTCATCCCAAAAATATAGACAATATATATATATATATATATATATATATATATATATATATATATGTATATAAATGCACACATAAACATACATATATATATATATATATATATATATATATATATATATATATATGAAGAAATATAGTATTAAAGTGTGCTATATTTATGGGATAAAGTGCTCAATATCAGAGATAGAGCGTGTGTAAATATAAAAGTGAACATAGAAGTCAACACTTAGAGGCGACAGTCTGTTTCATGCTAGTGCAATCGTCAGGCAATTGCCCTTCCTCCTCCTTCTACTCGTCCCCGACACCCTCCGGATTCTGCTTTTGCGCTCGCGTCACTGACGAGAGAAACGGGCCGCGGGGAACGAGGAGAGCTGTGGCGGCGATTCGCATCGCTGCTGCTGCCGCCACTGCTGCTGACAATTGCACTAGCATTAAACAGACTGTCGCCTCTAAGTGTTGACTTCTATGTTCAATTTTATATTTATATATATATATATATATATATATACACAGGGTGGTTGAAAAGTAACTCCCCATTTTAAAATACTTATAATATATTTATATACTTTAAATGGATATGAGAGGAAAGCGCTTGGCATCATGTTATAATAAAATAGGGAGTTACTTTTCAATAACCTTGTAGACACACAAACATATATATATATATATATATGTACAGGCTTGGTACAGATGGCAAATAATTCTGATCCAAAAACACTATGCTTAAAAGAGTGCTCAATACAGTGTAGAGCAAATAATATTTATTTAAAATTATGATATATGCATGTTATAACGTCACTACAAAAATTTCAGATTTGTTTCAACACTACTGGTGAAAATTCCCTTCCCTATCTACCTCCTTATTTGAGTTCAGGCTTTCTTGTGTCAAACATGTGTGGTGATCATAAGTGCTTCTTACATCAGCACATTTATATATATATATATATATATATATATATTACATCAGCATTGAACTAAATATAGATAAGATAAATTGGCACTTCATTAAGAACAATAAAATTTAATTTTTCTCCTAGTTTCATTATTTGCATTATTTGGACTATTGTCCTCATCTTTCTCACCATATTCATTTCAACGTTTCGGCCGTTGTACGCTCAGGCCTTCTTCAGGTGGTTGGAATGTTGAACTGAAACCTTTATTTTGCTCACTGGCGTAGACTGTTCTAGTTCCACATTCCATGCTTTAATGGATGTCAGTTATCAGTTATTCCCCTCTCCAAGTTTTCCACTGCCTTAACCGAGTATTGAACTCACACTCTTAACTGGATCTAACCAATGTCTTTATCCACTGTGCCATGTGTCCTTAAGCACAGTTAAGATTTTGAAGATTACTGAGGACTTAAAAATTAAATAAAAAAGGTGCTCAAGTCATTTTCTTCAGTTATGTTTTACAGATAAATTCTCCGTAGAACGGCATCAGATCTGTCATGACATCGTCAAACATATAAACACAGCTACTGTCAGTTAAAAACACAACTACTGTTAGATTAAAAAATGAATTTCTGCAATATTTTAAATTTAAAGTAAATAATATTTGTTACAAATCACATTAACTATACTTTAAATCAGCTAATATTTCTCAAATAAAGTTTCAGAAATGTATATTTCAAATTTGTAAGTTTTTTAACAAAGCGATGGGAGACACATATAAGAAAGTGTGCCAATCAGCTATTTTAGCAAAAAAAAAAAAAAACATGAAATTCATTCCAGTCAATGGCGTGAGTTCAATACCCAGTTAAGGCAGTGGAGAACTTGGAGAGGGGAATAACTGATAACTGACATCTATTAAAACATAGCACGTGGAACTAGAACAGTCTACCCCAGTGAGCGAAATAGGGGGATGTAGATTTTCAAGAGGTTTATTTTAATAGGTTTTCTTGAATGTGCAGACCGGTAGACAAAATAAATATAGTTTAAAATAAAGAAAACATCTACTCAAATACAGATATTCCCATTTGAAGCAATAAAAATATGTTAGATTAAAAAATAAAATCCATTAGTTCTTTAGAAATTGCTTTATTTACGTTTCAGACTATTACCAAAGCAGATAAGCCTTTTGAGAAAAATGAGGGAGTGACCTTTAAAGGCAAATAGAAGCTTGCTTGATTGTGAAATTCTTTATAGCCAAGCAGGTAAGCACAACAGATCCTCCTTTTTAAAAAAAGGGCCCCTTCCTTGATGAATTTCATCTTAACATCAAGAAACTGATTAGACAACTGGAAAGATAGATAGATAGTTTGTTTGTTTAACCAGCATATTGACATTCGTTGGGCCATTTAATGCTGAAAAGGTTTTTTTTTCTTTTTTTTCAAAAAAG
>OZ038516.1:32978560-33032301 GCA_964036315.1 Acanthosepion esculentum
TGACACTTACACTTTCCTCCTGACTTTTTCCCTTGCCTCTTTTTCACACATGCATGTGAAGAAATCACATTTCTTTTCATCTTAACAAACCACTGTTCACAAGAACTTGAACACTTGTACATGCTGAGAAAAATTTTGTTGTAAAAACACAAAAAGAAAAATATTTTATATTTAAAAACCTTTCTTGCCTTTTTCTTTGTTGTAGATTGATTCAAGTAACATATGTACCATCTAATTTAATTTCAGGGTCATTCCAAGTCAAATCATCCAGGGTATGTCACCCTTGCTACTTCAATTTTTCTGAAATTTTCTTCATATTTTTATTTATTTTTTTTTTTTTTTTAAGCTTTACACCCCAAGCAAGGCTGGAAGCCACTAGCATGCAAGGGGTTACAGAAGGTTTGGAGGAAGAGCAGATAGGAATGGTAGAGGAAAGGATGTGGGGAAAGATAGTGGATTGATCAAGGCAAGGGGTTTACAGAAGATTTGGAGCAAGAGCAGATAGGAATGAAAGGGGAAAGGATGTGGAGAAGGGAAGTGGATAGATCAAGGCAAGGGGGTTACAGAAGATTTGGAGCGAGAGCAGATAGGAATGAAAGGGGAAAGGATGTGGAGAAGGGAAGTGGATAGATCAAGGCAACTGGAGATGTCGATTGAT
Source organism: Acanthosepion esculentum (assembly GCA_964036315.1). Lineage (NCBI taxonomy): Eukaryota > Metazoa > Mollusca > Cephalopoda > Sepiida > Sepiidae > Acanthosepion > Acanthosepion esculentum. The sequence goes on from OZ038516.1 coordinate 32,979,219, forward strand.
GTTACACTTAAATAGTTGGAGATTATATTTGTCAGGGAAACAGGAATAAGGAAGGGAGTTCCACAGGCGAGAGGTGCGAGAAAGTACGACAATCCCCCCCCCCCCCGAAAATTGTCTGATTTACATCATTTTTTAGTTTTCCCTGTTTTGGGATCACACAAAAAGTAACAACTTTTCATAATCTATTTTTCTCTTTAAAATAGTTCTAGAACTTCTCTACTCCTAAAAATTGACTCAGAAAAGATTTTTGGCCTGAGGAATCCAAAAAGGCAATAAAAAGACTCAAAATTAATCCCTTTTAAGTTATTAATGTTTTCTGATTTTTTCAAAGCAAGATCAATCGGAGGGAGAATCCCCATGTGTCAGTGCATCTATTACAAAGAAACTTTTTTACTATTATTTTATATATATTGAACATTATGTACACTATTTACATTATTTGGACTATTGTCCTCATCTTTGTCACCATGTTTATCACAACGTTTTGGCCATTGTACACCCCGGCCTTCAGGTGGTTGGAATGTTGAACTGAACCCTTTATTTCGCTCACTGGAGTAGACTGTTCTAGTTCCACGTGCCATGTCTAATCCACTTATCTGCCTTTATTCACTGTGACATGTGTCCTTGATGACACATGTCACAGTGAATAAAGGCATTAGTTAGATCCAGTGACAGGAGCCAAAAGAGTGTGAGTTCAATACCTGGTTAAGGCAGTGGAGAACTTTCGGAGGGAATTAACAGGAGATAACTGACATCCATTAAACATGGCACGTGGAACTAGAACAGTCTACCCTAGTGAGCGAAATAAAGGGTTCAGTTCGACGTTCCAACCACCTTAAGAAGGCCAGAGCGTACAACGGCCGAAACATTGTAATAAACATGGCGACAAAGATTCGGACAATAGTCCGAATAATGTAAATAATGTACATAATACCTTATCTCGGAAATATAGACAGATATTAAACATTATTTGTACAAAAAAGATAGTTTGGTTACTTCTTAGTTTGCTCAGAATAGAAGCTATCACATTAGTTAAAATGTTACCCTTTTATGTTTTAAGTGTTTCTGTTCAGACATTAAATAGTGTCCATAACTGTCAGAGTGGAATAGAAGTTCTTGACATGTTTTTGTTTTTTTTCTGGATGATTTGACATGGATTTACCCTTCATTCTTTTGTTGATGTCCATACCATACTTCTATGTTATAGTACTGGTATGGCAGTCTATTTTCATGTTGATAGGTAAATTTGATTTCTCAGTTGTTGATAACTGTTGTAACCTAGGGAAAGTCACTGAATAGAATAATCAAACGAAGGTTGGTAATGAACGATAATACTTAGAACAAGACCAACACATATAAGATTCTCCAGCGGGGCATAGAAGTAGTCAACTGCTAGAAGTGAGCCAAGTGAATTCCACAATGAATCTCCAACTGCAGGATATCTACCAACCACCCCACATGGTCAGATGTGGCACAAGGCTGAATTTAATGTGGGGTATCCAAGCCCGTAGGCTCGGCCAAAAATTCCTCATAGACCCCATATAAAATGGGGTCGGGTAGCTGTTTCCTGGGATGAGATTCTACCCTTCGACATAGCCTCGTCTGGAGATCCTCTCTGCCTGGAAGCAGAGAGTTTGACCAGCATAGCTGGAGACGAATCTCCAACTGCAGACCAACATACAGTATTTACTACTGTATTTATGTGAATGGAGACATAACCATTAACGTCTATAGTTATACTACAACAATAACAATGCAATGTTAATATTTATGTCGCTTTTTGTAGCGTCTATATTACTACCAAGAGAAATGAGCTGATCCACACTTATTAGCTTTTTTTACAGTGATGTTCAACTTGTACAAGACTTAAGAGCCACTCAAGATAGTGGGTTACAGAGTAAGAGGCACACTTTATGAGGATATGCGGGAAAGACTTGAACTTATTGTATTGTTTGGGGAAGCATCTTCTTAGATGTCTCGGCTTTGGTATGAAACTACATCCAGCAGCAAGACCTCTGATAGGGAGATTAGAAGTTTTGGGAACATAGAACCACCTCTTAATTGCCGTTGTTTCCAAGTAGCACCTGTTAGGGTCCTAGCTATGGGCAAATAGTGAATCCCTGAACAAAAACCAACAGTATATTTTTATAATAAAATGACCAGCATTACATTTTTATAGCAAAATGATAATCAGTGCAACATCAAAAAAATATAAAAATACATTTTTATAGTAAAAATACCAGCAATATCTTTTTATATAAAAAAAATTACCAACAATACATATTTATAGTTTGTTTGTTTGTTTGTTTGGGGTTTTATGGCATATCAACCACCATGGGTTATTTAATGCCAGATCCAGCATTTACTAGATATATCAAAAACGTACAGTTGACAACATCATTGTTTCAAAAACGCATAGCTGGCAACATTATTGTTTCAAAAACGTATAGCTGGCAACATCATTGTTTCAAAAAAATGTATCACTGGCAACATCATTGTTTCAAAAAAGTATAGCCGGCAACTGTTTCAAAAATGTATAGCTGGAAACATCATTGTTTCAAAAAAGTATAGCTGGCAACTGTTTCAAAAATGTATAGCTGGAAAATGTTTCAAAAACGTATAGCTGGAAACATCATTGTTTCAAAAACGTATAGCTGACAACTGTTTCAAAAATGTATAGCTGGAAACATCATTGTTTCAAAAACGTATAGCTGGCAACTGTTTCAAAAATGTATAGCTGGAAACATCATTGTTTCAAAAACGTATAGCTGGCAACATCATTGTTTCAAAAACGTAAGCTGGCAACATCATTGTTTCAAAAACATATAGCTCGCAACATCATCGTTTCAAAAACGTATAGCTGGCAACATCATTGTTTCCCATCACATTTTAGGGGTAAGGTGTTAGTATATTTAGTGTAGGGTTTGGGAGGGAAAGTTAATTGTAAGTTGTAGTTGTTTTGGGATTGTATTGATGTGATGGGGCATGACATGACCAGCCGATTGATCGGATCGACGGCCTTTTGGTTGGACGTAGTTTATCATCATACCCAGGACGCGGATGTAGTTTATCGTCATACCCAGGACGTCATATTTATAGCAAAATGACCAACAATACATTTTATATGTATTTGAAGCCATAGAACTGTGTTCAAAATATGTAGATTTCGGCAGTGAATAACTTGTAGGGAATGATATACCCCTTAACAAAATCAACCAAACAACTTCTTGGGAATCAGTTCCACAAAACAGTGGTTTGTGGGAAGAAGCTGCTCAGGTGGAAGTTACATCTCACCATTGGAATCTGAAGGGTATGCGGGTGGTTTGCTGCAATGTGCATGGCAGGGTGGGTTTTAGCCATGAAGGTTAGAAATGGCAGAACTAAGGAATGTAGTTTTATCTGAACAGTTTCCATGGAGATAACAATAGAGCAGTAAGAGATTTGCAACATTTTGTCTGTGATAAAAAGGATTGCAGGGTGGAAAATAATTCATCACTCACAAGGATGCGAAGACCCTTTTGGGTCAGACCCTCAGTACTGACAGCAAGTTCATTTAGATTCATAATAAACCAAATGTCTTTTTAGTTGTTTCAGTTTTACAAACTTAGTCTGAATACTCATTGTGAACATTTTTATACATTTTATACTTTGTAGCAACTCTGAATTTATTTTCTTGAGATTTTATATACTTTGCAGGCCCAGTTGTCATTATTACATGCCTTTATCATATAACTTGGTGATGAGGAGGAGGCAAAATGCAGGGACCCTGGTCTTTGTGAGCAGGGGACCTGGACAGGATATGTATTGAGTTATGTGCCCATTTATTTTTGTTCTGCCAACTGGACACTAGTTGGGCTTTCCTATCCACTCTTACTACTGGCACACCTGGCCATTATTATTTCCAGATACTACAGACTCTTACTTCTGGGATTCCTGGCCTTTATTACTTCTAGCCCTTACTTCAACCTAGCTCACCTGGTTGATCTGTGTCAATGGACCTGCTTACAACAGCCCTGAACTTCTGGCTATGCACTGATCTCTACTTCCACCATCTCTATATCAACCTAACTCACCTGGTCGATTGGCGTTAATGGACCTGCTTACAACAAGCCCTGAAATTCTGGCTACTCATTGGTCCTGCTTACAACAGGCCCTGAACTTCCTGCTATGTATAGATCCCTGGTGATACGCACTTAGGCGATCATGTATCTTTCAATAACAAGGCAGATTTTTTTCCCTTAGCAGATTGCCATTTCTTTCTGCAGTAGACCAGTTGCCATCCAAGGCTTTGTCTGTCCTGCTATCTACCCATAGCTGAGGGGAGAAGAAGAGGATTCATACCCTTTCCCAAGGGTCAGTCAGTTATGTGTCATGCGGGATACACACTTCGGCGATCATGTATCGACAGACAAGGCAAATTTTCCCACAGTAGGTTGCCATTTCTTTCTGCAGTAGACCAGTTGCCATCCAAAGTTATAGCTGGTGGGGGGAGAAGATGAGGATTCATACCTTTCCCAAGGGTATTAGCATGTAAGTGAATGTAATGGATTTGATTGGAATTTGAACTCCAGAAGTGTACTTACCTGAAAAACTGTTTTAAGAAAAATCTTCTTTTTTTTTGATTGGCAGTGATACTATTAATAAACGAATGCCAAAGTTCCTTCATTAAAAATGGCTAATCTCACCATTATCAATTTCTTTACCATGTATGTTCACAACTTAGGCAGTCATAACTCTATAATACTGTAATATTAAATGAATGGGAAGAGTAAATATAAACCATCAAATATAGTAAGTCATATGGAATTCTTTAGGGCCAACTATCATGACCAATGTCTCATCCTAACTACTAATCATATATGACGATAAGAATTAATTTGGACTTCATTAACAGGATAATACAAATAGCAGTGGATTAACAAGGATAAATTCGCACAAACTAATCCAAAAGCTGAGCTCCATGGAAGAAAGTTAATATTGTGCATGGTAATGTCAGGATATTATTCCTTTAGAGTTCTTACAATTCAATGAAGACCTATATGTTCATTTATACGTCCAGCAGCTGCAACATGTCTAAAGGTAAAATGTCTTTCTCATCTATGACGGTACCAGTCTGCATACAGTAAGAATAACAAAGTCTGTTCTATCACTGCCCCGGATATTCACCTGATCTTGTACCAATCAATTAATTTTTTTTTTTATCACATCAAAACTAGTGGAATTTTACTCAAAAGTTATTGAAGAGCTCCCTGATAAATGGCAACAAGTCATTGCAAATAATAGTGAATATAGACACGAGTAAAAGATTATTGTACTTTATTTCTTGAAGAATAAAGTTGATAAGCTAGAATAGAAATTATTTATGAATCAACCTAATATAATACTACTACTACTAATAATAATATACTTTCTTATTGACATAAAGAAATAAAAAAAAATGATGTTGGCTGATTTTGTTTAGCGGCATATCAACACCTCTATGGGCTATCCTGGGTAATGACAATAAACTACATCCGCATCCTGGGTAAGAAGATAAACTACGTCCAAGGCCTCTGATCAGGAGGTTTTGAGGAGCGTGGAACCACTTCTTAATTGCTGGTGTTCCCAGGTCCACCCTGACCTGGGGTGGTAGCACCTGTTAGAGTCCCAGCTATAAGCAAATAGTTAACCTATGAAAGTGTAAAAATAGGTTTTAATACCAGAAATAATTTGTAAAAAATTATTACCGGCAGTAAATTTTTGAAGAAAAAAACTATTCTGAAAAAAAAATATTACCAACAATACGTTTTTGACAAAAAAATATTAGCAGCAATGCAGTTTTGAAAAAAATATTACCAGCTATACATTTTTAAGAAAAAAGTATTACCAGCAATAAAAATTTTGTCGGCATTAAATAACCCATTGAGGTTGATATGCTGTAAAACAAACCAAACCAAACCAAACCTCTATGGGTTATTTAATGCCGAAATCTAAATATTTTGTATGTAATTTTATGCTTTCAACTACAGATATTTTGTACATAATTTTATACTTTCAGAATATAGGCAAGTTTTTTAGATATATATTTTATAAATCATAATGTGTATTGTTGGTAATTTTACTATAAAAATGTATTTTTATTTTTTTTTAATGAGGCATTGATTGTCATTTTTCTATAAAAATCTTTAGTTGGTCATTTTATTATAAAAAATCAAAATCTCAAAAATGTGGCACATAGGAACATCAACAATCCCTGTTGTTGTTGGAGCCCTCGGATTGATTGGAAAAGATTCCAGAAGACTATTTGAAAAGATTCCGGGTAGTCGATGCCGTAAAGAAATACAAAAATTTGTTCTCACAAGTACAGCCCACACCTTATGAAGGGCTATGTAAAATATGCTTGTGTCTTTTTTTTTAATTGGACAATGGAAAATGTCATGATGCCATTTCTAACCTTAGGTCTTTGGGCGGGACCCGCAATGAAATGTGTACACACCAGAAATCAAAGGAAATAAAATAATAATAATAATAAACATGATTTCTTCAGAAGGTGGCAATTGTGTCACCTCCCAATTCATATTTGCATCCAAATGTACAAAACATGACTTGATTCATGTGCGTTACATCATTGAAAAATTAAACAAAAGATTTAATGGCTACAGGTATGATGTCAAACACAATTCCTTTTATCAAGAACAACTGCAATTTCAATAAAATACTTTAAGGCAGTGCTTCTCAAACTATCTGCTATGGCGGACCGGCAATTTTTTTTCTCAGTGTGTCATGTACCTGTAATATTTTGTGGTAATATTGATTTATACCAGAAACAATATATATAATGAATATAATAAAAGTTGACTATTTTTTATCTTCCATTTATTTTGCAAAAAATAATTCAATATCAAAACATATAAAAAGTAATAAAAAATAAGCTGTTTATTAACACAGAAACAAAAATTATATAACCTTAATCTTTACAAATAATTCCTTAACATGGCCTGGACACTGGCTGTGTACTGGTAGCTGATGGTTCATGGTCTGGTGTCGGTACGCAGACCACCACTTTGAGAAGAGCATTGTTTTAAGGTACACATTCTGAATCTACCAAACGTAAAATGTGTGAAGATAATTACAAATCAAATTCCCCAAAGAATGAACAAAATAACAGGAGAGCTTCATAAGATTTATACTAAACTGTTTGATTGCGGAAAAGTTCAACATGAGTATAATCCCCGTTATGTTATTCACATTTCAGTTGCATTCCTTTCATGTTGCCTGCGCTTCATTTGCTTTGTTGCATTGATTTAGCAGTACAATCATTTTTCTCAAGACAAGTGATGTTTTTACAAAGGCTTGTGTTTTTTTTTATATTTTGTATACTTGTACACAATTTTTAAACATAATTTGAAGAACACAGACATACTGAAGTATTGTTAAACATTGTTAAACACTGTCTTTTCCATTTATTTTTTAAATCATGCACTTCTTGAAGTGTTGCAAAATATTGGAAGCGTTACATTTGTCAGAATTACCTCCTCCTTATTTCCTAATTTTGAAACCACTACTTGGGGACACACTCAACTGACGATATATACTTGGCGAAACCTCGTCTTGTCTTTTCTTCTCAATTTTCAGCTGATATACCATGATATAAACCTCTGGTGAAGATTTGCATTTTCCCCTTTGTGTGTGTATGGTGGGGAGGGCACTATGCATTTCCTTTGGGAAACACACATGAACATTAAATGCACACACGTACGTACTAACAATCATATTCACTTACACATACTTTGACCACAAACTTTCTACATTCATTCATACACACTAATTATTGTCTTTGTCAATTGTAACCCTTATTGTATGTTAAAAAACATATACCTGTTTGTATATATATATACCAGTCTTTGTTGATTTCTTCACATTTTTCCTTTCTTCATTTCTGTTGGCAGGCTCATACTTTGGTAGAGTCTGCCATGTTTGTAGTGGGCTATTTCAGGAGACACACATGTTTCTCTCACAATGCATACAAATGGCCCACTACACATCAATCATTTTGTTTAGTAATAATAATAATATAATGGGATTATAGAGTTTTAGATGTGTTAATAAAATAAACTTTTGAATAAATGCCAGTAAAAAACAAATCTAATTATTTGCAGTGAGTACCCTGTATTCACAGGGGTTAGGGACCAGAACTGTCTGCGAATAGTTAGAATCAGCAAAAACTTGTAACCCCCACTAAAAGTGCTTATAAGTACTTATTTTTATTGTTAAAACCCCATATGCCTTAAACTTCCATCCTAAACACTTTAGAAACATTTCAGACCCTTTTTAAAACATTTTTGAAAAATAGTATTGGTGACCATACACTTAGCGTAAATTTTCTTTCACATATGGTGTCTATTTACTACCAAAGAGTTCAAACATGGACTTGTCTGATCAAAATACATTTTGCCACTCTTTCAATGTTCACTTCTTATACTTTTAACTGTCTTTTTTGCATATTCACCTTCTGTAACAAGGGCTTCTTGATGGCTATGCACCCCCTGAGCCCTGTTGATCTTTGTTTTTCACAGTTTAAAGTGGTACTAGCTGCTCTCAACACTGGAGCAGTTTTCCTTCTATTTCTTTTGCTCTCAATAATCAATTGCTTATCTTCAGCAGCAATTGTCACTTTCTAGTGCTCTAGTTTTTTTTCTGTCAACATTTGTGCCAGTTGCTAACTGCATTTATATTAAGTATTGCACCTCATGTCTAAAAATCTTTAACTTCTTGGCAATTTGTCTTTGAGAGTAGACTTCTCTGAATAAAAATTTCATTTGTGCCCTCATTTTAATGCTTATCTGCTTTGATTTTACCACTTTGTGCAAATTACTTCAAAATTAAAAAATCAATTAAAAAAAAAAATCCAAATACCGTTGTAATGGCACAATCATTTTTTCTTCAAACAGAGACAGCTACATTTAGAATCTCTCGTTGGAAATTTTGCTAATCCTTCTGTAGACCAGCATCTTTTCATCTATTGGATCTATTATTATTATTATTATTATTATTATTATTATTATTTAAATAAGAGTATTACTTACACCATTCTTTTCCCAAAATCCATCACTTTTCAAGGTATTCCATTTTTGTGTGTCCATGTCTACCTTGTCATTGGCATCAGTTTTATCTTGTATCCAAGAATTTAACTTCTTCTTTGCTGATTGCTTCCTTTATGATGACAGTATTGATCACTTATTTTGCTGCTAATGTAATTTGCTGCTAATGTAATTTGCTGCTAATGTAGAGGTTTTCGACAAGAATCTGCCAGTTTCACCAAAGCCTGCTCCCGTCATCCATTCTCTATCACCATTTGGTTTTATAAGAGTTGGTTGAATGTGAATGGAAATTAAAGTAGAACAAAGTACCAATGGCATGAATTTGCTTAAGGTTGACTTCAACTTGCCAGGAAGTGACCCACAGACTTGATTTCATGCTCTTCCTCTGTGGCATATATGGAATGAGACATGGGCACCTCGACGTGGTGTAATGGTTAGAAAGCTTGTCTTGCTATACCAATTACGACTGAGTAGTGAGTTCGATCCTCACTGGGTGCCCCATACTTTCGGCCTTGTGCCGCATCTAAGCCGGGCTTAGAAAATCACTATATGGAATGAGACATTCAGAATCCAGTTATGAGACTGCAACAGACTGCCGCTGACTCTGTTATAATTTAAAATGCCGCCTCCTGCAAAATGTCCGTCATGTGTAGCCCCTTTCATCCACTGGTTCAAATGTTGAGATCTGTTGTCATCATCATCTTCTTGTTCTACTGAGAAGATAATGGTGAAAACAAAATGTAATGTTTCTCGTACAAAATATTCATAATTTAGCAAAATGTATTGTGAACAGTAGAATCCAAATTTGAATTTTTGGTAGTAAGCAGAGTTTGGCAAAAGACTGAAAAATAAAAGTAAATAGACGGTAGGTACTGAAATTTTATTGTTTACTTTAAAAAAAGTACAAAAATATCTCATTTTAAAGTAGTTTTTTTAAGTAATGCAGGGTGGCCCCAAACTTTTTGCCTGTAGTGTATATATTTATAAATGAGATTACATACATACTTAAAAGTTGTGGCTGAAAAAAAAAATGGATATTGATTTATCATTAAAGCTATGAAAGTTATTATGGCCTGATATGGACTGATTAGCAAGCGATTCAATATATATGGTCAAGATTTTTATTTATTTTACTTTTTGTAAGCCAGTTACCGAATGACTGGTGAAGAGAAACACTAAAATGTTTTTGTCTTATAATTGAAGTAAAATCTCCGCCCCCCCCCCCCACAACAAAAAAGCATAAAAAATAATGATCTTCCTTGTTTGTTATATATGACCTGATAAAAAGATTTATTTATTCTTTAAAAAATTACATGTTCCACAAAAAGTTGCAGTTGATAAAATCAAAACGTTTTTCCTTGTATCTGAAGCAATCTCCTGAAAAAGAACAAAAATCTAATTTCCCACATTAGTTCTTATACAAGGTCTGATCAAAAAGTATTGGGACTGCTGCTATGGTAATGGAACTGAGGGACACAGAGTGAAACCGCTTAGCACAGACTGACCTTTAACTCTGTCGCATATACACACTAAGTTATAACCTTCTCACTTAATACCTTTGTATATAACAGGGATTGTGTTTATATTAATGTGATGTGGGGGGACAACCAAACCACAGAGGTTACATCAGTGACCATATCTTGTGAAACAGTTGTTGAAACTTTGCCATAAACATTTTTACTGTAGGAAAACTTGCCTTGGGAATTTTTGCCATATAGGATTTTTGCTGTAAGACAATTTCACTGCATTTTTTTTTCAATACCATTATCTAGAACGTCCCTTTTGTAGTAATGTTCAATTTAAAAAGCAAAGTGACTTGTTATCAAAGTATATATGGATGTCTTTTTTTACAGGGTCAAATATCAAAAAAGAAATTAAAAAGTAAACATTTATTTAAAAAACAAAAGACTAAAAATATGTGTGCAAATTCCAAGCAATAGTTCGTAAGTAATGTGTTTTTTGCATTGGACTGTAATGAAGCATTTTCCACTGAAGTCTTGATTTGATATCAATATATATTTTCTTCATTTGTACTGCATCTCCTCGATCTAAACGAAACTTTTCCTTTTTTGCTAATGTCTCTTCCTTTTCCAAAGACACAATTAGTTTCCACAAATTTGGGTGCATCTTATAACTTTGTTTGTTAAAATGTTTAAACCAAAGTAACAATAGTGTGAGCCAGATATACTTAATAACAAGGTAATTTGCATATTAAAAAAAAAAAAGCAACAAAATTGTCTTACAGCAAAAATCCTCTATGGCCAAGTTTTCTATGGTGAAAATTTCTGAGCCAAGTTTTCCTATGGCAAAAATGTTTATGGCAAAAATGTTTATGCCAAATGTTCCTAGAACCGTTTCCATCAATGGCAATGATGCTGGATAATCTGTGTGGCTTGAGAAGAGGAATACAGTGAAGGAGACTAAAAGCAAAATTGATATGTTTTATAGTTTTTGTCATATAGCACCAGACCTGATACTTTTTGATCAGACCTAGGGTGTGATGTGTAAATTGTCACCATTTTATATGTTAAATTTCACACATGTGCATAATTTGTTTTTAATTTGGTTGACAGCACAGTATAGTAGAAATAGCTGGGCACCATCTAAAAGAAAAAGAGCACCATGACGCAATTCAGTCTGCCACAAATTTGGAAATGGCATGCTGTACTGCTTGGCATTTGTGCCAGAAGCTCTAATACAAACAATTAAGAGTGTTTGGATGTTAATCTGAGAACATTGCAGAGGATTCTGAGGTAATGAGTGTGAAGAAAACTAAATATCCAGTCAACATCATGGTGTTTGGTGTGTTTTGAATAACCCATAGAGGTTGACATGTCACTAAACAAAATCAACCAATCAAACAAGACCTTTGTAAAGAGTGAGTAACATGAAAAAAAATGTGAAGAAAAAGGGATTTTACCATTAAGGCTGTATTTTTAGATAAATTGGTTGATTTAATTGGTTTGTTTTCCCTTTATTCTTTTTTATTTAACTGCATCTTAAATATATAAAATTAGCCAGTATAGGTTACTATGAAAAGTAAACTTTGCTATACTGCATAACTTTCTGTTTAAAGACATAAAAAGTAATTTTGTCGTTATTTTTAAGTTGTCTTTATTTCTATTACTGTTATGTCAAATATTTGATAGTGAATAAAAATTAATGGCTTGAATGATGGGAAAATGTCATATGTAGGTGGATGCTTACAATTGCTTTTAAAACCTTTTAAAAATGTTTAAAATCCCAGTCATTACATGCTCTTGGGCAAGACCATCAGTTTAAAAAATATACAGCATCTGAAGATCAATATATATATATATATATATATATATATATATATATATATATATATATATATATGCAGGGTGAGATGGGTAAATTTTTGCCATTTTATATAAAATCATTTGCACCAGCTTGGATATGTTAGTCATTTTGATGTGTGGCTTTCACATAATTAAATAAAATCACTTGGACCAGCTTGATTATGTTAGTCACTTTGATATTTGGTTTCCACATAATTAAATAAAATCCCTTGCACCAGCTTGATTATGTTAGTCACTTTGATTTTTGGCTTCCACATACTTAAATAAAATCCCTTGCACCAGCTTGATTATGTTAGTCACTTTGATGTTTGACTTCCACATAATTAAATAAAATCCTTGCACCAGCCTGATTATGTTAGTCACTTTAATGTTTGGTTTCCTCATAATTAAATAGATTCATTTGCACCAGCCTGGTTATGTTAGTTATTTAGATGTGTGGCTTCAACATAATTAAATAAAATCACTTACGCCAGCTTGATTATGTTAGTCACATTGATGTGTCTCTTCCAAATAATTAAATATAATCATTAACACCAGCTTGGTTACAATAGTCACATTGATGTGTGGCTTCCACATACTTAAATAAAATAATTTCTACCAGGTTGGTTACATTTTGAACAGGTATTTGAGTGACTTTGTTTGTTGTGCTATAGTGAGCCATACTGGTTCTGTTCTGATTTTGGTCTCCATGATTTTCTTCAGGCTAAATCACAATGTTTTTGTTTCTTACTAACAATCAGATCATCCTTCTTTTCACCAAGAGAAAAATTTCCTTGTTTTAATAAATAGCACAATGCATATGGTCTGTATTGACTACTTTTATTTTACCGAAGTATGGAAATGTTGTCAACTACTTGTCAGTAATGGAGAGAGTGTAGTGTGTGAGAGAAAAATTCACCATCTTGAAGATCCACATGTTTGCTATCATTAGAAACATTCTCACTGAAGAATTTTGAATAAAGAAACTCCTTTTTTAGCAAGAAATCTCATGTTCTCACTTATTGTTGATTTTTTTGCTGGGGGTGGTGTTTATGCAGGACTCATGATCATTAAGTGATCCTGTCAAATTTAATGTATTTCAGAAATACAGTATATTTCCAACAATCTGTGTGGCTGTTTATTAGCTAGATTTTTTTTTCAAACTTTAACATTAAATTCTTTTTTTTTTACGCACAATGTTACAACAATAAGATATAAAAAGGATGATGATGATGATGATAAAATTAATAACTATGACACAAGGGATGAAAACATAGATAATCATAGAGATTTAACTTGCCAAACCCACAGATATTACCCCCAAAAAAGAATTATTGGCAAGATTATTGTCATTGTCGTTTTGACTTGGGCTGAAAACCATCAAATCAAAGTTGAGTTCTTCATGCCTATCTGCCAGATTTTAGAGAAATATATCTCTAAGTTGGTTTATCAGAAATGCAAGGATCAGGGGAATTAGCGCCAAAAGGCAGTGAGGTTTATTATTAATAAATCTGTTAGCAAGACAAGTGAGTTGTGGAGCAAAGACAATGCCTTAATGTGTGTCTTTATCTGGAAGGATTTTGCTAAGAGATTACCATTTGGTGTCAGTGATCCCAGTGTGTCTAGTAGCATCTGACATGTTTAATCGTCTTTAAAAGGCTTTCTCTTTTGAAGCTGTTAGCAATGGAGAAAATGGCACTGGTCCCATAAAGAAAAGATGAAAGTCATAGAGATAGAAATGAAGAAGAAGAGACAAAGAGAAAAATGGAAGGAAGAAAAGGAAGATGGAAGAAGCAAAGTAGAATGAAGGAAAGAAATATGAAAGAGTGAGAAAATAATAAAAGAAAGGAGTATGAAGGAAAGTGACAGAATAGAAAGAAAGAAAATGAAAAATGTAAAAGAAAGAAAGGAAGAAAGAAAGAAAGAAATACTAAAGAAAAACAAAGAAAGAGTAAAATACTAATGAAGGAAAGCAATATCAAAGAAAGAAAGACAGAAGGAAATGCTAAACAAGGATATCAAGATGAAAAGAAGAAAGAAAGAAAGAAAGAAAGAAAGAAAAAGAAAGAAAGAAATCTCAAACAAGGATAGCAATATTAAAGAAAGAAAGGAGGAAGAAATACTAAAACATGATAACGGTTTTAAAAAAAGAATGAAAGAAAGACTGAAATGCTAAACAACCATACCAATATAGAGGAGGAAAGAAAAAAAGAAAAAATGCTAAACACAGATAGCAAGATGAAAAAAAGAACAAAGAAAGAAAGAAAGAATGAAAGAAAGAAGGAAGGAAATGCTAAACAAGGATAGCAAGATGAAAACAAAAAGAAAGAAGAAAGAAAGAGAGAACGAATAAACAAATGAACAAAAAAAGAATGAAAGAAGGAAGGAAATGCTAAACAAGGACAGCAAGAGGAAAAAAGAAAAAATCTAAGAAAGAAAAAAAGAAAAAAAAAATCTAAGAAAGAAAAAAAGAAAGAAAAAACAAGAAAGAAAAAAAGAAAGAAAAAATCTAAGAAAGAAAAAAAGAAAGAAAAAATCTAAGAAAGAAAAAAAGAAAGAAAAAAACAAGAAAGAAAAAAAGAAAGAAAAAACTAAGAAAGAAAAAAAAAGAAAAAATCTAAGAAAGAAAAAAAGAAAGAAAAAATATAAGAAAGAAAAAAATCTAAGAAAGAAAAAAAGAAAGAAAAAACCTAAGAAAGAAAAAAGGAAAGAAAGAAGAAATGGTAAACACAGATAGCAAGATGAAAAAGAAATGAACAATGAGAACAATATTGAGGAAAGAAGAAAAGAAGAAAATATTAAACAAAGGTACAACAGGGTTGAAGAAAGTAAAAAAGAAAGGAAAATACTAAATAAATATAGCAATATTAAAGGAAGAAAGAAAGAAGGAAATATTAACAAAAGTTAGTAATATTAAAGAGAGCGAAAAGGAGAAAAGGAAGAAAGAAAGATGGAAGAAAAAAAAAATGCTAAACAACCTATACCAATATCAAAGAAGGAAATGAAGAAAATGCTACACAAAGATAACAATATGAAAAAAAGAAAAAAATGAGAAGAAATGTTAAATGAAGATAGTATTGGGTTGGTGCATAATTATCAGGCGTTTTTTAAACAATATTTATTATGAAAAGGAAACATAACAATTCAACAATAACATTTTTCGATGATTATTCAGGAGAATATTATTATCGACACGCATTTTTATAACCTGAAAATAAAATAATATTTTTATTAAAAAAAGTAAACAAAACAGCAGTTTTTATTAACAAATAACTAGCCTATCTATCTATCTATTTATCTATCTCAGTTCATATCTGTTGGCTTGGTGCATAATTATTACGCATTTTCCAACAATACTTATTATGAAAAAAGAAATATAAAAATAACATTTTTAAATGATTATTCCGGATATTATTATTATTGACACGCATTTTTATAACCTGAAAAAAAACTAATATTTTTATTACAAAAAGTAAACAAAACAGCAGTTTTTATTAACAAATAACTCGCCTAAAAGAACGCCTGATAATTATGCACCAACCCAATATCTATCTATCTATCTATCTATCTATCTCAGTTCATATCTGTTGGCTTGGTGCATAATTATTACGTGTTTTCCAATAATACTTATTATGAAAAAAGAAATATAAAAATAACATTTTTAAATGATTATTCTGGATATTATGATTATCGACACGCATTTTTATAACCTGAAAATAGAAATAATATTTTTATTAAAAAAAGTAAACAAAACAGCAGTTTTTATTAACAAATAACTCGCCTAAAAGAACGCCTGATAATTATGCACCAACCCAATAATATTAAAGAGTGAGAGGAAGAAATGATGAAATTATAAAAAAGAAATATTTCATAAAGATAAGAAGATAGAATGAAATACAAATCAAAGATAGCAACACTGAAAAAAAGAATGGGAAAGAAAGAAAGAAAAAGTAAAAGGCAAAGATGAAAGAATGAAGAAAATGAAAAAAACATAAAAAGTCGAAAAGAAAAAAAAAAAAGAAGGATGTTTCTGACTCAAGACAGAAATAGTTACATATATATTTTCAACCAGCAGCAGAAGTTTGTATTCAAGTCCCAGCAAAAAGCAAGGCTTTACAATGCTCATTTTTAAGGTAGGACTTCCACACTTGATATAAATTGATCTGCTTAACCTCCATTTCACCCCTTGTCCCAGGCTCATCTTGGCTAAATAGATAGCAAAAGAAAAGTTTTAAAAAAATAATCAATGAATTTTTTTTTTATAAAAAATACAAGTTTTGAAAAAAATAAAACTAAATGAGAAAAAATTAAAAACGTAATATGAGAAGAGGGAAATAGCAACAATTTCCTTTTTTTTGAAAAACAGAATTCTAAAAAAATATCCGCAAAAGAAATGAAAATACAAAAATATAATAAAAAAAAACCAGCAATAAAATGAATTGAAATAGAAAGGCTATGCTTAACTGTTTGTCTAAAATCAATTGACAGAAACAGCACCTGACCGATTCCAAGTGTTTGTAAAAGCCAATTGGCAGTAAGAGGAAGAATAAACAACAATGTCTTGTAGAGCAGAATTATTACGGACATAAAAAAGAAATCAGGCTGCCTGCAGGTTTATTTCTTGCCTAATAGATACAATTCTTTGATTTTAATGCTTCCTGTCTTACTCTTTTCGAAGAATCCACAGATGCAGAACACAAAGGATATAAAAGAAGATTTTGGTGAAATTCTTAAGCAAACCTTGTTTTTTGTTCTGTCTTAAAAGCTGTCTTTTATTTTTAGCTACTTTCGTTTTGGAAATATGTTAGCTTCAGCATTTACTATGTGGTAATGGTCAGAGTGACCATACTGACATTACTGAAAAAGGTTATAGACAAAATGTTTATAATAACACTGAAGGTAGGCACTGGGATGATAATAATTATCATTGTGCTGACGATCATGGTGACCATACTGGTTTTATTGACAAAGACTAGATTCAAAATGACATTGCATGTAGCCATTGGGATGATGATGTTGATTTAGCTGATGGCCATGGAGACTATACTGAGCGCTATATTCAAAATATTTATAATGACATTGAAGGAATTCAGTGGGATGATGATGATGATGATGATGATGATGGTGATGGTGGTGGTGGTGGTGGTGGTGGTGATGATGATGATGATGATGGTGATGGTGGTGGTGGTGGTGGTGATGGTGATGATGATGATGATGATGATGATGGTGATGGTGATGATGATGGTGATGGTGGTGGTGGTGGTGGTGATGATGATGATGATGGTGATGATGATGATGATGATGGTGATGATGATGGTGATGATGATGGTGGTGGTGGTGGTGGTCAAACTGACAAGGACTATATTCAAAACGAGCTCTTCTATCGGGTGGCATTTAAGCGAGCTCGTGCAGAGTGCTCTTCATTAGGCCTTTGTCAAAATAGGTAGGGAGGAGCAGATGTGATAGGCAACAATAAACTACAGGAGAACTCAAAACTGATTGCTGCATTTAAGCATTGCCTTAATATCTAAGCTTACCTCTTAAAAGTTTAACGATAATTCTTCTGCTGTCACTTAATTTAAAAACAAGTTAATGTACGTAAATTTTACTTTCCATCCGAAAACAATTATTTTTATGTCACGGGTGACTTTTGCTTGATCTTGCAATTAATTTTGATTATTTCCAAGTTATAAAAATTATCGTACAAAAAAATTTATCACAAAAAATCATGTAAAAAAATTACCAAAAACAATTACAGTAATGAAAATTTGGGAATTCAAAATTTCAGGATTGCTGGTCCAGATCCAGCCCAGAATGTTTTTAATTTTCTCACAGAATTGGCCTGATTCCAAAAGGGTATATGTTGGGCTACGGGCTCTAGGAGTAAAGTTTAAAACAAGGACAATTTTATTTTGAGAACAGTAATTTTTTTCATTTGAACATGAGCTATTGGAAGTTGGAGTGTTATGTCCCTTTAATTGCTTTATCAGTAGAAGTGATGATGGTGAAATCCAAAAACAATCACAGTAATGAAAACTTGCAATATCAAAATTTCAGGATTGCGGGTTTGGATCTAGCCTGGAATGATTTTATTTTGCTCACGGAGTCAGACTGATAGAGATTCATAGGCATAGATATATAGATAGATTATAAGTGGACTAATCCAGTATTGATAGATTATGAACAAAAATAGATAGACAGTATTTGTTTGCCTATTTTTTTTGTCTATCAATCTATTTTAGTTTATTCAGATCTATCTCTCAATCTATCTATCCATAAGTGAAGAAATTTACATAGATAGAGATATAGTTCTCAAGATACATATATATGAATAGAATGAGATAGACAAGATAGACAGAGATGTAGTACCTGAGATAGATAAAAACATACTTAGATAGACAGATTGATAGATATGCACATAGAGATGAATAGACATAGAGAGATAGATCGATAGATAGATAGATAGATAGATAGATAGATAGATAGATAGATAGATAGATAGATAGATTTTGAGTCAACTAGTCTAGTTTAGATAGATATATAGATAAACAGATAGATATGAACAAAAATAGATACATTCAAACCTGCATAGACATAGATAGATAGATAGATAGATAGATATAAACAGGATGAGATAGATAGATAGATAGATATGAACAGGCTGAGATAGATAGATAGATAGATAGATAGATAGATAGATAGATAGATATGAACAGGCTGAGATAGATAGATATAAACCGGATGAGATAGATAGATAGATAGATAGATAGATAGATAGATAGATAGATAGATAGATATGAACAGGCTGAGATAGATAGATAGATAGATAGATAGATAGATAGATAGATAGATATAAACAGGATGAGATAGATAGATAGATAGATATGAACAGGCTGAGATAGATAGATAGATAGATAGATAGATAGATAGATAGATAGATATGGACAGGATGAGATAGATAGATAGATAGATAGATAGCCAGATAGATAGATAGATAATGAACAGACTGAGATAGAGCGATATGAACAGAGATAGATAGATAGATAAATATGAACAGGCTGAGATAGATAGATAGATATGAACAGGCTGAGATAGATAGATAGATAGATAGATAGATAGATAATGAATGTAAATAGATATCTCTGCAGCTAGCTAAATAAACAGATACATATAAACAGATGTAGAAAATATTCATTTTTAACTTTCCTGTTCTTGTCTATATCTAACTCTGTCGAAAAAGTTATACTGCTAGCAGAGTATCTCCTGGGACGATCCGTATAGTAAAAGTAATTCAATAAAGTGTTCTGATATATTGAATTTATGGAAGAGGACAACAGATGCATGATTTCAATCCTCTGTATTTGTAAATTTGTAATTCTGTAGATATAAAATGTATGATATATATATATAGTGTGTGTGTGTAAAATGGCCAGTTACTCAATTTTGAGTACATCTGTCTTCCTGGGTGGCTAGACAATCACAACTGCGATCACTAGCCCGACCCCGACAGAGCCCATCTGTGGTTTCATATTGTATTGAATCCAGTCTTTCCTACCAAATTGCAAAATGAAAGTTATCTTGAAAGGCCACTCATCTACGGCCTTTTGTACAAATGCAGGTGTCACCCAGGGGCTCTATCATCTATTTAATTTCCATTAATGATCTTCCCAATGACATCAGCTTGGTATCTATGCTGAGGACACAACCATTTATTTCTGCCTCGAAAGCTAGGCTGATCAGTCTGACAAGGTCAAAATGGCAGCCAATTTACAAAACAACCACCAGTCTGTAGTTAACTGGGGCAAAAGATGGCTTGTTAATTTTAAAGCCTCCCAAACTAAACTTTTCTCCATTAATCATCTGAGAGGCCCCCTCTCTTGCCTTCCATCATGGCTGATGCTATCCTCCAAGAAAGTCACTCGTTGTGCCTTCTCAGGGTAATGTTCTCAGCTGATATGTAGTGGAAAGACTATATTGAATCCATTGCTAGGTCAGCTGCCAGGAAAGTCAGTTCACGGTGTCGTGCGAAACAGTTTTTCTCTCCAGAATCTATCTTACATCTCTATAAGTCTACCATTCATCTATGCTTAGAATTCTGCTGCCATATATGGTCCAGTGAACCTGCTATTTACCTACAGCTCTTTGATACGATGCAAAGAAGAATTAGCAATATTATTGGTCCTGATCTGGCAGCTCAGCTTCAGATACCCCCACCCCACTGCTGTAAGGTTGCTTCTCTGTGTCTTTTCTATAAATACTTTCATAGTAAATGTTTGGATGAGCTCTTCGCTATAGTAACTAGATTTCATGAATTTAAGTGCAGTACTAGATTGGTAGCTAGGTCTCATCATTTTATGCTTGAAATGGCTAGATGTAACTGTAAGTTCAATGCTAACAGTTTCTTCTCTCACCTTCTCTATAAATACTTTCATGGTAATTGTTCTGATGCACCTAGACATATGAATTTAAGTGCAGTACTAGATTGGCAGCTAGGTCTCATCATTTTATGCTTGAAATGACTAGATGTAACTGTAAGTTCAATGCTAACAGTTTCTTCTCTCACCTTCTCTATAAATACTTTCATGGCAATTGTTCTGATGAATGTTCCTCTATGGTACCTAGAATTTATGAATTTAAGTGCAGGACTAGATTGGCAGCTAGGTCTCATCATTTTATGATTGAAATGGCTAGATGTAACTGTAAGTTCAATGCTAACTGTTTCTTCTCTCACCTTCTCTATAAATACTTTCATGGTAATTGTTCTGATGAATGTTCCTCTATGGTACCTAGAATTTATGAATTTAAGTGCAGTACTAGATTGGCAGCTAGGTCTCATCATTTTATGCTTGAAATGACTAGATGTAACTGTAAGTTCAATGCTAACAGTTTCTTCTCTCACCTTCTCTATAAATACTTTCATGGCAATTGTTCTGATGAATGTTCCTCTATGGTACCTAGAATTTATGAATTTAAGTGCAGGACTAGATTGGCAGCTAGGTCTCATCATTTTATGCTTGAAATGGCTAGATGTAACTGTAAGTTCAATGCTAACTGTTTCTTCTCTCACCTTCTCTATAAATACTTTCATGGCAATTGTTCTGATGAATGTTCCTCTATGGTACCTAGAATTTATGAATTTAAGTGCAGTACTAGATTGGCAGCTAGGTCTCATCATTTTATGCTTGAAATGACTAGATGTAACTGTAAGTTCAATGCTAACAGTTTCTTCTCTCACCTTCTCTATAAATACTTTCATGGTAATTGTTCTGATTAACTTTCCTCTATGGTACCTAGACTTTATGAATTTAAGTGCAGTACTAGATTGGCAGCTAGGTCTCATCATTTTATGCTTGAAATGACTAGATGTAACTGTAAGTTCAATGCTAACAGTTTCTTCTCTCAACTTCTCTATAAATACTTTCATGGTAATTGTTCTGATTAACTTTCCTCTATGGTACCTAGACTTTATGAATTTAAGTGCAGTACTAGATTGGCAGCTAGGTCTCATCATTTTATGCTTGAAATGACTAGATGTAACTGTAAGTTCAATGCTAACAGTTTCTTCTCTCACCTTCTCTATAAATACTTTCATGGTAATTGTTCTGATGAACATTCCTCTATGGTACTTAGACTTTATGAATTTAAGTGCAGAACTAGATTGGCAGCTAGGTCTCATCATTTTATGCTTGAAATGGCTAGATGTAACTGTAAGTTCAATGCTAACAGTTTCTTCTCTCACCTTCTCTATAAATATTTTCATGGTAATTGTTCTGATGAACATTCCTCTATGGTACCTAGACTTTATGAATTTAAGTGCAGTACTAGATTGGCAGCTAGGTCTCATCATTTTATGCTTGAAATGGCTAGATGTAACTGTAAGTTCAATGCTAACAGTTTCTTCTCTCACCTTCTCTATAAATACTTTCATGGTAATTGTTCTGATGAACTTTCCTCTATGGTACCTAGACTTTATGAATTTAAGTGCAGTACTAGATTGGCAGCTAGGTCTCATCATTTTATGCTTGAAATGGCTAGATGTAACTGTAAGTTCAATGCTAACAGTTTCTTCTCTCACCTTCTCTATAAATACTTTCATGGTAATTGTTCTGATGAACATTCCTCTATGGTACTTAGACTTTATGAATTTAAGTGCAGTACTAGATTGGCAGCTAGGTCTCATCATTTTATGCTTGAAATGGCTAGATGTAACTGTAAGTTCAATGCTAACAGTTTCTTCTCTCACCTTCTCTATAAATACTTTCATGGTAATTGTTCTGATGAACATTCCTCTATGGTACCTAGACTTTATGAATTTAAGTGCAGTACTAGATTGGCAGCTAGGTCTCATCATTTTATGCTTGAAATGGCTAGATGTAACTGTAAGTTCAATGCTAACAGTTTCTTCTCTCACCTTCTCTATAAATACTTTCATGGTAATTGTTCTGATGAACTTTCCTCTATGGTACCTAGACTTTATGAATTTAAGTGCAGTACTAGATTGGCAGCTAGGTCTCATCATTTTATGCTTGAAATGGCTAGATGTAACTGTAAGTTCAATGCTAACAGTTTCTTCTCTCACCTTCTCTATAAATACTTTCATGGTAATTGTTCTGATGAACTTTCCTCTATGGTACCTAGACTTTATGAATTTAAGTGCAGTACTAGATTGGCAGCTAGGTCTCATCATTTTATGCTTGAAATGGCTAGATGTAACTGTAAGTTCAATGCTAACTGTTTCTTCTCTCACCTTCTCTATAAATACTTTCATGGCAATTGTTCTGATGAATGTTCCTCTATGGTACCTAGAATTTATGAATTTAAGTGCAGTACTAGATTGGCAGCTAGGTCTCATCATTTTATGCTTGAAATGACTAGATGTAACTGTAAGTTCAATGCTAACAGTTTCTTCTCTCACCTTCTCTATAAATACTTTCATGGTAATTGTTCTGATGAACTTTCCTCTATGGTACCTAGACTTTATGAATTTAAGTGCAGTACTAGATTGGCAGCTAGGTCTCATCATTTTATGCTTGAAATGGCTAGATGTAACTGTAAGTTCAATGCTAACTGTTTCTTCTCTCACCTTCTCTATAAATACTTTCATGGCAATTGTTCTGATGAATGTTCCTCTATGGTACCTAGAATTTATGAATTTAAGTGCAGTACTAGATTGGCAGCTAGGTCTCATCATTTTATGCTTGAAATGACTAGATGTAACTGTAAGTTCAATGCTAACAGTTTCTTCTCTCACCTTCTCTATAAATACTTTCATGGTAATTGTTCTGATGAACTTTCCTCTATGGTACCTAGACTTTATGAATTTAAGTGCAGTACTAGATTGGCAGCTAGGTCTCATCATTTTATGCTTGAAATGGCTAGATGTAACTGTAAGTTCAATGCTAACTGTTTCTTCTCTCACCTTCTCTATAAATACTTTCATGGCAATTGTTCTGATGAATGTTCCTCTATGGTACCTAGAATTTATGAATTTAAGTGCAGTACTAGATTGGCAGCTAGGTCTCATCATTTTATGCTTGAAATGACTAGATGTAACTGTAAGTTCAATGCTAACAGTTTCTTCTCTCACCTTCTCTATAAATACTTTCATGGTAATTGTTCTGATGAACTTTCCTCTATGGTACCTAGACTTTATGAATTTAAGTGCAGTACTAGATTGGCAGCTAGGTCTCATCATTTTATGCTTGAAATGGCTAGATGTAACTGTAAGTTCAATGCTAACTGTTTCTTCTCTCACCTTCTCTATAAATACTTTCATGGCAATTGTTCTGATGAATGTTCCTCTATGGTACCTAGAATTTATGAATTTAAGTGCAGTACTAGATTGGCAGCTAGGTCTCATCATTTTATGCTTGAAATGACTAGATGTAACTGTAAGTTCAATGCTAACAGTTTCTTCTCTCACCTTCTCTATAAATACTTTCATGGTAATTGTTCTGATGAACGTTGCTCTATGGTACCTAGACTTTATGAATTTAAGTGCAGTACTAGATTGGCAGCTAGGTCTCATCATTTTATGCTTGAAATGGCTAGATGTAACTGTAAGTTCAATGCTAACAGTTTCTTCTCTATAAATACTTTCATGGTAATTGTTCTGATGAATGTTCCTCTATGGTACCTAGATTTCATGAATGAAGTATTAGATTGGAGTTGAGGTCTCATCACCTAACAGTTGAGCTGACTAGATGTAGGTGTAAATTTTATGCTAACAGTTTCTTTTCTCACACTTCTCACTTGTGGAACTCCCTTCCGGCTCTAACTTTAATCTCCAAAAATTTAAATGCAACATCAATTGTGATCTACTGTCCAGCTGATTATTTTTTTTCTTTTTCATTCATTATTAATGTTTCTGTTCCTAATTCCTTCACACACAGTAACCCCTTGTGTTTTAGTGGCTTTACTGCCTTGTATGGGGTGATACCAATTAATATATACATATATAATAGCTGACCACTCGTATTCGAGGATACCTGTCTACTAGGGCAGCTAGCCAATCCCTGTTGCAGACGCTCGCTCAGGCACATTTGTGTTTGATCAACACCTACAGAGCCCACCTGTGGTTTATACTGCAACTATGCTGAGCAGACCTTAGTTACAGTTTCTGGGAGAGAGCGTGTTATCTAGCATGATCGACAATTTGAACAAGGTCAGCACACTCAAGCCTTCAGCCATGATGACTTGTGGCTTCATGCTAGCACAGCTATTGACAGTTCACAAGAGTTCTGTCTACCCAATTTCACTCACAAGGTTTGGGTCAACCCATGGTGTTTTCCGGCACTTTCCAAAGTTGCCACATGCTGTGATCGAGCCTGGTCCAGTCCGATAATATCAGGAAGTCTCCTTCCTGACAAACCGACCATGGTGAAATTCGAATATATATATAGAAAATGGATTAAATCTGACATATTGTTATTTTTAATTTATTTTCAAGCGTTATTTTTAATGGATGCCCATATTTGAGTAGAAGCTCTGTTTTTTAATTAAACAGTATTTTTTTTCCAGAGGATGCATATTCTTATTATATATAATATGGGATGATGATACATAATTTTTTTTATATATCAAGAACAGATTTGGAGGAAAGATGTATGAAAAAGTGGAAAAAAAATTTGTGATACGTTTCGGTCCTCCGGACTTAGGTTTGCTTACATTGTCCATGAATAAGTGGGAATTTTAAATTTTGAAAAAAAAATTTTTTTTTCTTTCAATAATGTGTTTTGGGTTTTGTTCTTTTAATAATGTGTTTTGCATATATAATCTAAACTCAATTCGTTTAGATTCTTTTTCTTCTTGTTTCCATCATCTTCGTCATTAAATATCCCACATCTTGATAAGATCTGCCAAGAAAGGTGAAAGAACTTGGATGCAAATTTACTCTGGATGATCTAGTGTACTTTCTAAACATTTTTGTATTATTTTCTCTTTTAATTAGAGTAGCATTTTTTATGTCAAAATCATTATGCTGAGCAACTAATGAAGTTAATGTGTTCTGTAAAAGATAATCTTTTGTATTCATATATTCTTTTATTTAAATTCCTTGGGGTTTCTCCAATGTATTCTTTGTAGCAATTATTACAGGTAATAGAGTAAATTCCTCCTTCAAGTTTAGTTTTGTTTTGTATTAATTCTTTTATTATTTTTTTAATATGTTTAGCATATATAATCTAGCTCATTTCATTTAGATTCTTTTTTCTTTTTGCTTCCATCGTCTCTGTTATTAAATATCTCCACATTGTGATAATAGATCTGCCAAGAATGGTAAAACATTGTAAGAACCAAATTTACTGTAGATGAACTAGCAATTGAAGCAGCTTTTAAACATTTTTGTTCTAGTGAATTATTTTCTCTTTTATTTGCAGCTTCTTATGTCAAAATTGTGGTCAGCCTGATTATAGTGAACAAATAATGCATTTTGTGTGTTGTTTATTAAAATGTCCCTTTTGTGTCCATATAATCTTTTATTTAAACTTCTTGAGGTTTCTCCAATATATTCTTTCTGGCAATCCTTACAGGTGATAGAGTAAATTCTATCTTCAAGCTTTGGCATGTTTTTTGTTTTATTTTGTATTGATTAATTCTTTTATTGTATTAGATGTAGTTGTGACAAATCTTTTCAAAAATCTTTTTAAAATTTAAAATTCTCAGCGTCCCTTGTTCACCGGCATGTGTAGTTGCATCAAGGTAAGCAAGCCTAGTTTGATGAAGTCCTAAGGGACAAAATGCATCACACAATGACTTTTTCCCCTTTGCCATACATCTTTCTTCCAAATAATATAATATATAATAATATATATCTCTCTCGTCATATATATCTATGCATATATATTTTTACAACATTCAGTTCTTAGTCTCTGCCTGATGACTGCCACATGCATGAAACTGGTAAGGAACAAAATATATATTTACTATTCATATATATATATATATATATAGATATATATATATATAGATATATGTATACAATATTATCATATATTATTATATGGATATATACCTGCATACAGAGTATCAATTCCATGTAAACAAAATACTATCTGAGGTAATATTTATCAATTTATCACTAAGCAGGATGCAGTAAAAGCCAACCTGTTGCAATAATATTAAAAGTACAAATTCTTTTACTTTGTTTCTTGATACCTTAGTCAATACAGAAAGCATAAATTTTCCGAAGAAAACATCTGAAATAATTTTATGGAGGCAGTCAAACGAGCAGAGCAAATAAGTAAGAAGCTTTGGATGAACTTTGTCTTGATTTATAAGAGAAAACCACTTAGATGGACAAAGGAGGGAATTTCTTACTTGCATTTATGGAGTCTATCTATCAGCTTGTTCACATCTATCTATCTATCTATCTATCTATCACCTTGTGCACATCTATATATCTACCTATCTGTTCACATTTCTCTATCTATCTATCTAAATATCTATCTATCAGTCTGTTCACATCTATCTATCTATCTATATATATATATATATATATTTTCTATCAGCCTGTTTACATCTATCTATCTATATATTTATCTATCAGCCTGTTCACATCTATCTATCTATCTATCTAACTATCTATCTATCTATATATATATATATCTATCAGCCTGTTCACATCTATCTCAATCAGCCTGTTCACATCTATCTATCTATCTATCTATCTATCTATCTATCTATTTATCTATCTATCTATCTATCAGCCTGTTCACATCTATCTATCTATCTATCTATCTATCTATCTATCTATCTATATCAGCCTGTTCACATCTATCTATCTCTATCAGCCTGATCACATCTATCTATCTCTATCAGCCTGTTCACATCTATCTATCTATCCATCTATCTATCTATCTATCTATTTCAGCCTGGTTATTTATCTATTCTACGTGGGACATGTAGCTGTTGTTATTTGTCAAATACAACAGCTACATATCCCATGTAGTGAACAACGTATTACAATGAATTAACCACAATACCTTGTATGTGTGTGTGTATATATATATATATATATATATATATATATATATATATATATATATATATATATTTATTTATTTACTTATTTTAGGATATTACCCGGAAAACATGTCAAAATCACTACAAAATTGCAGTTGTGTTTCAGTGTGTGTCAATGCATCTCATCAGGTGATTGTAAATAATTATATATATATATATATATATATATATATATATATACATATATATATATATATATATATATAAGTGTGTGTGTGTGTGTGTGTGTGTGTGTGTGTGTGTATGTGTGTGTGGGTGTGTGTGTGTATATATATATATATATATATATATATATATATATATATATGCATGGATTCAGACCTTTCCCAGGAGAATTTGCCCATAATACTTGTTCCTTTAATTGTCCTCTATCCTTAATGTATTTTTCTCGAGTTCTTCTACTCTCAGTAATCTTTGCATCTTAGTGGCTTTATTACCTTCCTTTGGGTGAAATGATTAAAAATTCTAAAAATCAATGTTTTAAAACGTTACAAATAAATTTGCCAAATTAAATCCTTCTAAAACAACTATTTTTTTTTTTCAACCTCCTTCAATAAAGGCAACAGCTATTTTTCTTCACCATCTGGCAAATTGAAATGCAGAGCCAATAACTTCAGCAGGAACACCATTTATTATAAATTTGTTTGAATCATGAAATGGCTGACCAATTTTGGGTGTCAGAAATAATTGCTCAATATATCCTTATTTACAGCATGTTCTAGCAATCTTGCTGTGAGGAATTTTTGATCTGTCATGTTTGGCATTCCCATATTCCCGGTGCTTTGCTGGTGATGGAATTGGCAAATGTTTGCCTGCAGGATTTTTAGAGAATTCAGGACCAGTGTTGAATGGCTAGTTGGGCTAAATGCTGCTTGATTTTTTCACCATGGGCCATAAAAATGCATTTAAAATTCTTTTCTTTTGTTCATTTCCCAAAGTGGAAAGATTTCTGATGAACGAATACATGGCTAATTGCTTCTGAGGCTGCAATATCTCATATTCTGCTTGGTTTATGAGCAGAAAAAAGATGTTCAGTAAAATTAAATAATAAGAAGAATAAAATGCAACTGAAACGTGAGTAACATGATGGGGATTGTGCTCAACTTGAGATTTTTCATCAGGTTATTAGTTAGAGCAATTAATCAAACAGTTTTGCATAAAACATGGAACTCTCTTGTCATGGTGTTCATTTTCCCTGTGGTGGGACATTAGTAATTTGCATATGTAATTATATTCACATGCTTTAAAAGTTGAAAGGTCAGTGTATTCTGGATATTTTGTTCAGAATGTGCACTTTAATATTTGTTTAAATTACAGTTGCTCGTAATAAAATGTTCTTCTTTTATATGCCGTGTCTCTTCAGGACATAGATGATCATAGCCCTCCACAATTTCCAGTAGTTTGTAGCTATTCATAACTTTTGTCTTTTTGCTATCCTTCCCAAATGCTGCTCCGCTATCCATTCACTGAGCCTCGCCAGGTAGGTGCATTGTTTTCCTCTGACCTTCAATCTGTCCTGTGAGTATCAAATTTTCCAAGACTTCTTTTCTCATTACACAAATACAGGTATCAACTAAAAATAATGTTCAAATAAAAAATAAACAAATTGTCTAACTAATAAATAAATAAATAAAAATAAAAATAATAAATTAAAAAAAAATCCATTACTTTTTTAGAAATTGCTTTGTTTACATTAGTATACAAACCTGAGAGGTTATGAATGTTTCAAGAGTTGGAGAAAGATTTGTGCTTATAAGGCATTATTCAACTTTGCTAGATCAGCAACATCTTCTGTAGCTAAGTCAGTATAAGGACATCAAATCTAAGAAAGCTTCACTAGTTTTAAGAATGAACTACAGAAGAGATAATAATGACCACTGAAGCATATCCCATGATTGACAAAGAAAAGCTTGGAACTGGACTAAAAGTATTCTATTGTTGATCTGATATGCATGAATATCGCAAATTCATTGAGCTGCTGGAATCAGAAATAACATTAGATGGTGTTCTTAATAAAATTATGAAACTTTTAGTTCAGTTCCAAGCTTTTCTTTGTCAATCATGGGATATGCTTCAGTGGTCAGAAATAACCTAGATGATGTTCTTAATAAAATTATGAAACTTTTAGTTCAATTCCAATCTTTTCTTTGTCAATCATGGGATATGCTTCAGTGGTCAGAAATAATCTAGATGATGTTCTTAATAAAATTATGAAACTTTTAGTTCAGTTCCAAGCTTTTCTTTGTCAATCATGGGATATGCTTCAGTGGTCAGAAATAATCTAGATGATGTTCTTAATAAAATTATGAAACTTTTAGTTCAGTTCCAAGCTTTTCTTTGTCAATCATGGGATATGCTTCAGTGGTCAGAAATAACCTAGATGATGTTCTTAATAAAATTATGAAACTTTTAGTTCAGTTCCAAGCTTTTCTTTGTCAATCATGGGATATGCTTCAGTGGTCAGAAATAATCTAGATGATGTTCTTAATAAAATTATGAAACTTTTAGTTCAGTTCCAAGCTTTTCTTTGTCAATCATGGGATATGCTTCAGTGGTCAGAAATAATCTAGATGATGTTCTTAATAAAATTATGAAACTTTTAGTTCAGTTCCAAGCTTTTCTTTGTCAATCATGGGATATGCTTCAGTGGTCAGAAATAATCTAGATGATGTTCTTAATAAAATTATGAAACTTTTAGTTCAGTTCCAAGCTTTTCTTTGTCAATCATGGGATATGCTTCAGTGGTCAGAAATAATCTAGATGATGTTCTTAATAAAATTATGAAACTTTTAGTTCAATTCCAAGCTTTTCTTTGTCAATCATGGGATATGCTTCAGTGGTCAGAAATAATCTAGATGATGTTCTTAATAAAATTATGAAACTTTTAGTTCAGTTCCAAGCTTTTCTTTGTCAATCATGGGATATGCTTCAGTGGTCAGAAATAATCTAGATGATGTTCTTAATAAAATTATGAAACTTTTAGTTCAGTTCCAAGCTTTTCTTTGTCAATCATGGGATATGCTTCAGTGGTCAGAAATAATCTAGATGATGTTCTTAATAAAATTATGAAACTTTTAGTTCAATTCCAAGCTTTTCTTTGTCAATCATGGGATATGCTTCAGTGGTCAGAAATAATCTAGATGATGTTCTTAATAAAATTATGAAACTTTTAGTTCAGTTCCAAGCTTTTCTTTGTCAATCATGGGATATGCTTCAGTGGTCAGAAATAATCTAGATGATGTTCTTAATAAAATTATGAAACTTTTAGTTCAGTTCCAAGCTTTTCTTTGTCAATCATGGGATATGCTTCAGTGGTCAGAAATAATCTAGATGATGTTCTTAATAAAATTATGAAACTTTTAGTTCAGTTCCAAGCTTTTCTTTGTCAATCATGGGATATGCTTCAGTGGTCAGAAATAATCTAGATGATGTTCTTAATAAAATTATGAAACTTTTAGTTCAGTTCCAAGCTTTTCTTTGTCAATCATGGGATATGCTTCAGTGGTCAGAAATAACCTAGATGGTGTTCTTAATAAAATTATGAAACTTTTAGTTCAGTTCCAAGCTTTTCTTTGTCAATCATGGGATATGCTTCAGTGGTCAGAAATAACCTAGATGGTGTTCTTAATAAAATTATGAAACTTTTAGTTCAGTTCCAAGCTTTTCTTTGTCAATCATGGGATATGCTTCAGTGGTCAGAAATAATCTAGATGATGTTCTTAATAAAATTATGAAACTTTTAGTTCAGTTCCAAGCTTTTCTTTGTCAATCATGGGATATGCTTCAGTGGTCAGAAATAATCTAGATGATGTTCTTAATAAAATTATGAAACTTTTAGTTCAGTTCCAAGCTTTTCTTTGTCAATCATGGGATATGCTTCAGTGGTCAGAAATAATCTAGATGATGTTCTTAATAAAATTATGAAACTTTTAGTTCAGTTCCAAGCTTTTCTTTGTCAATCATGGGATATGCTTCAGTGGTCAGAAATAATCTAGATGATGTTCTTAATAAAATTATGAAACTTTTAGTTCAATTCCAAGCTTTTCTTTGTCAATCATGGGATATGCTTCACTGGTCAGAAATAATCTAGATGATGTTCTTAATAAAATTATGAAACTTTTAGTTCAGTTCCAAGCTTTTCTTTGTCAATCATGGGATATGCTTCAGTGGTCAGAAATAACCTAGATGGTGTTCTTAATAAAATTATGAAACTTTTAGTTCAGTTCCAAGCTTTTCTTTGTCAATCATGGGATATGCTTCAGTGGTCAGAAATAACCTAGATGATGTTCTTAATAAAATTATGAAACTTTTAGTTCAATTCCAAGCTTTTCTTTGTCAATCATGGGATATGCTTCAGTGGTCAGAAATAATCTAGATGATGTTCTTAATAAAATTATGAAACTGATAAAAATCCTCTTGACAATTCCCATGACAACATCAGAGCTAGAACACTGCTTTTCATCACTGAAAGGAATAAGGACATTTCTAAAAGAGCACTATGAATCCTGAAAGACTAAATGCACATGCAGTGCTTTCAACTGAGTTTCCCATATATATATATATACATATATATATATATATTTGAATTGGACATAGTCCGACAATTTATTTAAAGACATTTATAAATGTCTTTAAATAAATTGTCAGACTATCTCCAATTCAAAAATATATGACGTCATTTGTTTACATTTGATACGCTAGAGCAGATATGAATAGAAGAGATTCATGGAAGATTTAAGTTTAAAGATAGTAAAATCGACCTTGCTAACCAGACGCTCCTCTGTGGCCGAACGGTTAAGGCACATCACGCGAAATGATGGTTCCGTATAGGATACAGGTTCGATTCCTGTCGGAGAACGAAAATTTTCTATGAAAATTTCTCAGACATTCAGGCCGGTAAATGTTATTTAATACTGTTTATTATAAAAACAGAGCATTTGCTTAAATACTTGTATCTATAAAAAGAACGTTAAACATATTATAAATGTCTTTAAATATATATATATATATATATATATATATATATGTATATGTATGTATGTATGTATATTGTCATCCATAGACATACTGTTTCGCTGTATCACAGCTCTTCAGTGTGGCTAGATGTCTGATTGCTTCAGGCCAGGATTGATACCTGACTGACTTTGTATCAGTCAGATATTCTACCCTTAGACTATCATCACATGGCAAAGAGGAAGGGAAATTTTAACATTTTCTATGCAAAATATCTCATATACATATATATATACTAGCAGCATGGCCCGGCGTTGCCCGTGCTTGATTAAAAAATCATACAACTCATACAGCAATCGCTATCACTTGACTTAAAATATTTTTGCCCTTCCTTGCCTTTAAAGGAGTGCCCTTTGCCGTGCTGGTGTTGCTACATGCCTTACTTCTTGCCTATCTCACGCTGCAAATTTTTTCTAAGCTCTATACTAATCATTAAATCTGTTACGAAAAAAGAACTAAACAAAATGAGCACAAAACGATCAGCTTTAAAAAAGAACTCGTAACTGGAAAAACCGAATGAAAAAAGAATGTTAACAACAAATACTTTTTCACACCCAACCCAGTTCTGCAGAATCAGAATCAACATTGAGTTTAAGCAAGCGAATGAGCCAATTGGAGTAAAGTGCCATGCAGATTTAAATTCTTCCCACTTGTGACGAATGCAGCTATCGATTTTTTTTTGCATGCTAACATGCTAGTTAACATTCATGTCAGTCAGCTGTTGGCTCTCACGTTGACCAACAGAATCTTCCTGCCTATTCGTGGCAGCCAGCTATAGGCTCTCACTCTGGCCAGTAGAAAATGGCCGCAAACTACATGAAAACTGCCGTAGAAGCATGAAAAAATAGATTATTTCCACTATCGATGGAAGTTGGGAAATGCAAAGTCGATGTTGGCCTTCCCATTAACTTGGAACATGTAAATTTTGGTGCAAATCCATTGAAAATTGCGGCCATGCATTCGTTACAACCACACACACACACACACACACATCCTGCCTTTTATAGATAGATATATATATATATATATATATATGAAATACATCACACATATATATATATATATATATATATATATATATATATATATATATATATATATATATATATATATTTACAGTAAGGTTCACCTTGTACAAGACCCAAGGCTACTGAGGGTTATCTCAAGGAGTAGTTTATGTGGATAGGAGGGCGAGATAATAGTTAATTCTAAACTTGAACAAGTTAAGATTGTAATTATTGGGGAAATATCCTCTTGGGGGTCTGTTCCACAGAGTAGTGTTTTCTGGGAAGAAGCCGTTTGTGTTAAACTTACTTCCTGCCAATGTACTACACAGGGAATATGGGTGGTTTGCTACTATCTTAGCAGCATGGCGGATCCTAACCATGAAGGTTAGACCTGGTGGAACCAAGGAAAGTAGTTCATCCAAGCACTTTCCATGGAAGTCGTGATAGAACAGCGAGAGACTCGCCACATCTGACCTGTGAGAGAGAAGCTGGAAGGTGGAAAATCATTCTTTTCCAACAGAGGCTCAGAGACGCTGCTGAACTCTATCAAAACTGGAAAGTGAGGACTGTGCAGCTCCTGCACAAATATACCAACAGTGCTCCATTTACAGCCTGATCTGGCTCTTATAAATGTAGAGGATAGCATGAAGAGTCAGGTACTTACTGGAGTGGTACAGGGAGCTGATCATTTTACCTGTATCTTTAGCGATGGGTCATGTGTAAGAATTCCACTTGAGGCTGGGTGTGAGTTTGAGGCCCAATATTATCTCAAGACATGGCATCTCCTCAAGGAGACATCCGTTCATCGTGACTGGCCATAGTTCGGGCTCTGATCATCCATGGTGGAATATAAATACTCTAAGGAACATAACTAGTCTAAGTAGGCAAATTTCGGACTAATCTGGCTCTTATAAAGGTAGAGGATAGCATGAAGAGTCAGGTACTTACTGGAACTGTACAGGTAGCTGATCATTTTACCTGTATCTTTAGCAATGGATTGTGGATAAGAGTTCCACTTGAGGTCGGGTGTGAGTTTGAGGCCCAATATTGTCTCAAGGCATGGAGGACATCCATTCATCATGAGTGACAATAGTTCAGGATCTGATTGGCAGTGATAGAATTTTGGTTTTGAAGCAGTAACCAGCCAGTTTTTTCCACACTGGGAAGTTAGTGCTGGATCGGAAGAGTGGTCAGCTGCCGATCTCTGATCATCAAGAGTTTTACAGGTGCACCGTATATTGTCATATCATTGGCATAGATGTTTACAAATGATCCGAGTATATTCTTAGGCAGATCAGTTATGTAACTCAAAAAGAGGGTTGGTCCGAGAAGTGACCCCTGGGGGACGCCTGCGTTGACCGCCAAGGCCTTGGAGGATTGGCCATTAATAACTACGTATTTTTTTTAAAAAGTAGTCAGTGGCTCTTAGTTGTAATGTGAAAAAAAACATGTCATGCTATGTTATTCTTCTTCTTCATGTGCCATGTACCCTCAGGATGTAGGCGATCATGGCCCTCCACATCCTCCTGTCCCTTGTAGCTCTTAATAAATTTTTTACTTTTTATTTTCCCCAGACTCTGTTTCACCATCCACTTGCACAAGCCCATTAAGTATATTACATGTTGCTTTCCCCTGTCCTTCTTTTCCTCTATCTGCCCTGTGAGTATCAGATTTTCCAAGCCCTCCTTTCTCATTATGTGTCTCAGAAAGTTCAGCTGCCTCTTCCTCTGTTGAGTATAAGTTTCCATTTTTATTCCATTCTCTTCAAAAACTCATTGTTGCTCACATGTTCAGCCCATGGTATCCTTAGCATCCTTCTGTAGAACCACATTTCTGTTGCTTTGAGTTTCTTCTTCATCTTTGAGGAGTTTGTCCAGCATTTGCTGCCATACAGGAAGACAGATATCACATAGCAGTTCAATACTCTTTTCTGTTTTCAACAAAACATTCCTGTCTCGTAATACTCTGCTTAGCATTTTGGAATGCCTTTTGGCCATCCCAATACAGCAGATTTTCAGAGAGACAGTTGAAGTATGGATGACCAAAATGACAAAAAACACAGTGCACTATTTTTAGCGGATATTTTGGAACTATCATGATTACATTCATTGCTATTCACGCCAGCTTTTCTTGGTTGTTATAATCATAATGTTTCGACTGCTGTACCCTCTGGCCTTCTTCAATAAAGGGTTTGGTTTAAAATTCTGAGAAGATTCCCAAGTTCAAAGAAGAAGCCCATAGGGTACAACAGCTGAAATGTTGTGATTCTAAAAACCAATATGAGAATGCAGGTCTGAATATAATAATCTCATACAATCTTTTTCCATATGTGATGAAAGCCCATTTAAATTCATGTATGTTTCTTGGGGCAGCTGATGTATGGATAACCAAAAATGCCATAATCTATTATTACCTGCAATGTCAAAACTACATCTGTCTATATTCATGTATGTTTCTTGGGGCAGTCGATGTATGGATAACCAAAAATGCCATAATCTATTATTACCTGCAATGTAAAAATGATGTCTGTCTCTAATTCTGAGATGAGGTGTTGTAACTAACTACTTTGTTCAGACTGTTGTCCTCTTCTTTATTGTCATATTCCTGACGTTTTGGCCATTTTTACACTCCAGCCTTCTTCAGGTGATATACATTGAAATTTCAAAATGAACAATTTATTTAATCTCCAAGGACACATGGCCAAATGGATAAAATCATTGGTTGAAGTAATCCAGCAACTTGAGCCAAAGAGTTGTGAGTTCAGTACCTGGTCACAGCAGAGATGAACAAAAGAAACTTGAAAAGCTAAGTTACAAAGGGAATTAACTGAAACTGAGGTATCCAGAAAAGGCATGGTATGTGGAACTAGAACAATCTACCCCTATGGACTAAATAAAGAGTTTGGTTTGAAATTCCAACATATGTCACCTGAAGAAGGCTGGAGCGTACAATGGCTAAAACGTTGTGATGATAATAAAGATGAGGATAATGGTCTGAACAATATAAATGATGTAAAAAAAT
Organism: Acanthosepion esculentum; assembly: GCA_964036315.1. Taxonomy (NCBI): domain Eukaryota; kingdom Metazoa; phylum Mollusca; class Cephalopoda; order Sepiida; family Sepiidae; genus Acanthosepion; species Acanthosepion esculentum. The sequence goes on from OZ038516.1 coordinate 33,016,164, forward strand.
GTCAAAAATATATTCTCAAAATTGAAACGCCTTCATATAACAAATAAAACAATGAAACTTTAAAATTCAAACAATGCTAAACAATCATTTAATATTTACAATTTGTGATACACTCACATTCAGTTTAGAAGTTTTTAAAAATTAAATGCAACTGGGAATTTTGGTAGGGCAATAACTTCAAAGATACCACCAACAAAATCCTGTAGTGGACTAGAAAAATGGCTGATACAAATAAATAAATCAATAAATTCTTCAGTATCTGTCTATATTTCTGAGTTGAAGTATTATGTACACTATTTACATTATTCGGACTATTGTCCTCATCTTTGTCACCATATTTATTACAACGTTTTGGCCGTTGTACACTGTGGCCTTCTTCAGGTGGTTGGAATGTCGAACTGAAACCTTTATTTTGCTCACTGGGGTAGACTGTTCTAGTTCCACATTCCATGTTTTAATGGATGTCAGTTATCAGTTTTCTCCTGGTAATTTCCCTCTCCAAGTTCTCCACTGCCTTAACCGAGTATTGAACTCACACTCTTAACTGGATCTAACCAATGTCTTTATCCACTGTGCCATGTGTCCTTAAGCACAGTTAAGATTTTGAAGATTACTGAGGACTTAAAAATTAAATAAAAAAGGTGCTCAAGTCATTTTCTTCAGTTATGTTTTACAGATAAAGTCTCCGTAGAACAGCATCAGATGTGTCATGACATCGTCAAACATATAAACACAGCTACTGTCAGTTAAAAACACAACTACTGTTAGATTAAAAAATGAATTTCTGCAATATTTTAAATTTAAAGTAAATAATATTTGTTACAAATCACATTAACTATACTTTAAATCAGCTAATATTTCTCAAATAAAGTTTCAGAAATGTATATTTCAAATTTGTAAGTTTTTTAACAAAGCAATGGGAGACACATATAAGAAAGATGGCCAATCAGCTATTTTAGCAAAAAAAAAAACAAAACATGAAATTCATTCCAGTCAACTTTAATTAGTTTTGAAAATGGTGCAAAGTATTTAGCTTAGAGGAAATATTAAATTTAATCTACTGGCTTGAAATTAAAACTAAAATAAAAGCCTCAAGAAAGAATTTTCATTTTTTAAATTTATTTTAAACCTTAGGTATTACATTTTTTGTGGCGGTCCCTATATATATATATTTGTGTGTGTGTGTGTGTGTGTGTGTGTGTGTGTGTGTGTGTGTGTGTGTGTGCACAAACACAAAAATATACAAAGGATGCTCTGAAAATTCTGCGTTTATTTGTATATAATTTGACTTTCGGTCAAGTCAATTTTCAATCACTCAACACTTCTGAGTAGCAAGTTCAATACCTGGCCACAGCAGAGGGAACAAAAACTTGGAGAGCTAAGTTACCAAGGAGAATTAACTGAAAACCAATTTTTTTTTATTTTTAAGCGTTTCACCCCAAGCAAATCAGGAAGCCACTAGCATGCAAGGGGTTACAGAGAGTTGGAGCGAGAGCAAATAGGAGTGATAGAGGAAAGGATGAAAAGAAGGATAGGGGATAGATCAGGGCATCTGGAGACGTCGATTGAGATTACATTTGAATAGTTGGAGATTATAGCTATCAGGGAAACAGGAAAAGGGGAGGGAGTTCCACAGGTGAGAGGTGCAAGCCATGAAGCTATTGGAGTAGAAGAGACGGCTACATTTAACAGTTTCAACAGTGAAAAGGTGAGAGCCGAGATGCCAGTGTAGTTAAATTCATGAAGTCTGGGAACCAGCAAAAGTAGCACATCGGAGCAGTTACCGTGAAAGTATTTGTAAAAAAGACAGAGGGAGGCAACGGCATGTCTGTGAGAGAGCGACGGCAGACGAGATGCCAGATCAGGGCCAATTACATTGCGTATCTGTCTTTGGATTTTATCAAGGACCTTGAGACAAACAGAAGGGGCTCCAGACCATATATGGCAGCAATACTCCGTGCATGGCATGGGAAATTAGAACAATGTACCCCCGTAGACTAAAGAAAGGGTTTGGTTTGAATTACTAACTAATATCACCTGAAGAAGGCTGGCGTGTACAATGGCCGAAACGTTGTAATAAATATGGCGACAAAGATGAGGACAACAGTCTGAACAATGTAAATAGTGTAAATATCTGTGTAGTTTTGAAACAGATGATGGAAAACATGACATAAACATACAAAAGAGGCTTTTCAGAAATTAAAAAGTAAGAAATTTCATTAGAAAGGGAAAAAAGAGCACTGAACTGCTATGTCATATATATATCCCCATACAATGAATACAAGACTATTTTTTTAAAGAAGAGACTATCTCCTGTTAATTCCCCTGGCAGTGGTAAACTTTCAGAGCGGAATTAACAGGAGATAACTGATAACTAACATCCATTAAAACATGGCACGTGGAACTAGAACAGTCTACCCCAGTGAGCGAAATAAAGGGTTCAGTTCGACATTCCAACCACCTGGAGAAGGCCGAAGTGTAAAATGGCCGAAAAGTTGTAATAAATATGGCGACAAAGATGAGGACAATAGTCTGAATAATGTAAATAGTGTACATAATACCTCATCTGAGAAATATAGACAGATACTGAAGGGCCGAAACGTTGTAATAAATATGGCGACAAAGATGAGGACAATAGTCCGAATAATGTAAATAGTGTACATAATACCTCATCTCAGAAATATAGACAGATACTGAAGGGCCGAAACGTTGTAATAAATATGGCGACAAAGATGAAGACAATAGTCCGAATAATGTAAATAGTGTACATAATACCTCATCTCAGAAATATAGACAGATACTGAAGGGCCGAAACGTTGTAATAAATATGGCGACAAAGATGAGGACAATAGTCCGAATAATGTAAATAGTGTACATAATACCTCATCTGAGAAATATAGACAGATACTGAAGGGCCGAAACGTTGTAATAAATATGGCGACAAAGATGAGGACAATAGTCCGAATGATGTAAATAGTGTACATAATACCTCATCTGAGAAATATAGACAGATACTGAAGGGCCGAAACGTTGTAATAAATATGGCGACAAAGATGAGGACAATAGTCCGAATGATGTAAATAGTGTACATAATACCTCATCTGAGAAATATAGACAGATACTGAAGGGCCGAAACCTTGTAATAAATATGGCGACAAAGATGAGGACAATAGTCCGAATGATGTAAATAGTGTACATAATACCTCATCTGAGAAATATAGACAGATACTGAAGGGCCGAAACGTTGTAATAAATATGGTGACAAAGATGAGGACAATAGTCCGAATGATGTAAATAGTGTACATAATACCTCATCTGAGAAATATAGACAGATACTGAAAGGTCGAAATGTTGTAATAAATATGGCGACAAAGATGAGGACAATAGTCTGAATAATGTAAATAGTGTACATAATACCTCATCTCAGAAATATAGACAGATACTGAAGGGCCGAAACGTTGTAATAAATATGGCGACAAAGATGAGGACAATAGTCTGAATAATGTAAATAGTGTACATAATACCTCATCTCAGAAATATAGACAGATACAGAAAGGCCAAAACGTTGTAATAAATATGGTGACAAAGATGAGGACAATAGTCTGAATAATGTAAATAGTGTACATAATACCTCATCTCAGAAATATAGACAGATACTGAAGGGCCGAAACGTTGTAATAAATATGGCGACAAAGATGAGGACAATAGTCCGAATAATGTAAATAGTGTACATAATACCTCATCTCAGAAATATAGACAGATACTGAAAGAAAGAGGGTTTGAAGAATTTGACACTGACAGGAAATACGGAAAGAAGAAAGGTAAATGAAAACAGAAGAACTTGTTTAAATTGGAAGGATGTTCCATCAGGGAGGTATCCATCACTATATATGCTGGAAAAATGGTTGCTTACATGTACCCCTCCAGTAAGTACCTCACTCCTCCTGCTATCCTCTACATTTTCAAGAGCCAGACAATAGAGTACTGCTGCCATATATGGGCAGGAGCTACACAGTTTTTGCTTTCCAGTTAAAATAGAGTCCAAAAGTGTCTCCACATCCTTGTGGGTGATGAATTATTTTCCACCCTACAACTCCTTCCCTCACAGACAAAAAGTCGCAAGACTTGCACTGGTCTATTGCTATTTCAGACACACTAAACTTCTTAGGTTCACCAGTTATAACCTTGGCGGCAAAGACGCACCATGCCATGCATATTGTAATGAACAATCCTCATTCCCTTTGTATTTGATTGGTGAGAAGTAAGTTCCGCTCAAGCAGCTTCTTCCCAGGAACCGCTATTTTGTAGAACTGACTCCCAAGAGGATGCTTTCCTCAATCACTACAATCTTAACCTGTTCATGCCTAGGGTTAACCATTATCTTTTTCACACATCCCCATAAACTGTGCCTCTTACTATGTAAGCCTCTACCTCGAGTGGCTCTTGGACTTTGTACAGGGTGAGCATCACAAAAAATAGTAAACAGGGAGTCATCATAATTGGGGAACAAAAATTGCTTAGAGCTACGAAGGATAGGAAACTGTGGAGAGCCATGATCACCCATGTCATGAAGGGATACAGAACATAACAAAAGAAGTTGGCAATAATTTCCTGTTTTGTTTTATCTTCCCTAGATATGATGAAAATTGTTTGTATAGAAAAACATCTGCTTCTAAAATGTTTTATACCTGTAAAATCCTTGATGGCTGAAAAGTGTGAATAAAAAACAGAATACGGAAAATATAAATGTGAAAATACATTGCTTTCTTCATATTTGGTGGGTATAAGAAAGAAAATGAAAGAAAACAATCTTAAAAAAACACTTCTACTGAAATTTATGGCCACTCTTAGACTTTCATAGATTAGAATTTATAAATATTTCACCAAATAAAAACAAAAAAATGTGGTAAAATGAAGCAGTCAGTATAGTTTATGGAGAAAAGCTTTGAAAACTAAGATTGCTATCATGAACACCGAAGTAGATGTGGAAAATAATGTGGAAGAAAAAGAAAATTGTGGAAAGAAAAATCAAAAGAAGAAAATGTAATAAAAGAGAATGAAGTTATTTACAAAGAATAAAGATTGTAAAGAAAAGAAAAAGAAAATATTGGAAAGGATAAACAAAAGAAGAAGAAGAAGAAATAAAAAGAATGAAGTTATTTACAAAGAATAAAGATTGTAAAGAAAAGAAAAAGAAAATATTGGAAAGGATAAACAAAAGAAGAAGAAGAAGAAATAAAAGAATGAAGTTATTTACAAAGAATAAAGATTGTAAAGAAAAGAAAAAGAAAATATTGGAAAGGATAAACAAAAGAAGAAGAAAAAGAAATAAAAAGAATGAAGTTATTTACAAAGAATAAAGATTGTAAAGAAAAGAAAAAGAAAATATTGGAAAGGATAAACAAAAGAAGAAGAAGAAGAAATAAAAAGAATGAAGTTATTTACAAAGAATAAAGATTGTAAAGAAAAGAAAAAGAAAATATTGGAAAGGATAAACAAAAGAAGAAGAAGAAGAAATAAAAAGAATGAAGTTATTTACAAAGAATAAAGATTGTAAAGAAAAGAAAAAGAAAATATTGGAAAGGATAAACAAAAGAAGAAGAAGAAGAAATAAAAAGAATGAAGTTATTTACAAAGAATAAAGATTGTAAAGAAAAGAAAAAGAAAATATTGGAAAGGATAAACAAAAGAAGAAGAAAAAGAAATAAAAAGAATGAAGTTATTTACAAAGAATAAAGATTGTAAAGAAAAGAAAAAGAAAATATTGGAAAGGATAAACAAAAGAAGAAGAAGAAGAAATAAAAAGAATGAAGTTATTTACAAAGAATAAAGATTGTAAAGAAAAGAAAAAGAAAATATTGGAAAGGATAAACAAAAGAAGAAGAAGAAATAAAAAGAATGAAGTTATTTACAAAGAATAAAGATTGTAAAGAAAAGAAAAAGAAAATATTGGAAAGGATAAACAAAAGAAGAAGAAGAAGAAATAAAAAGAATGAAGTTATTTACAAAGAATAAAGATTGTAAAGAAAAGAAAAAGAAAATATTGGAAAGGATAAACAAAAGAAGAAGAAGAAATAAAAAGAATGAAGTTATTTACAAAGAATAAAGATTGTAAAGAAAAGAAAAAGAAAATATTGGAAAGGATAAACAAAAGAAGAAGAAGAAATAAAAAGAATGAAGTTATTTACAAAGAATAAAGATTGTAAAGAAAAGAAAAAGAAAATATTGGAAAGGATAAACAAAAGAAGAAGAAGAAATAAAAAGAATGAAGTTATTTACAAAGAATAAAGATTGTAAAGAAAAGAAAAAGAAAATATTGGAAAGGATAAACAAAAGAAGAAGAAGAAATAAAAAGAATGAAGTTATTTACAAAGAATAAAGATTGTAAAGAAAAGAAAAAGAAAATATTGGAAAGGATAAACAAAAGAAGAAGAAGAAATAAAAAGAATGAAGTTATTTACAAAGAATAAAGATTGTAAAGAAAAGAAAAAGAAAATATTGGAAAGGATAAACAAAAGAAGAAGAAGAAATAAAAAGAATGAAGTTATTTACAAAGAATAAAGATTGTAAAGAAAAGAAAAAGAAAATATTGGAAAGGATAAACAAAAGAAGAAGAAGAAGAAATAAAAAGAATGAAGTTATTTACAAAGAATAAAGATTGTAAAGAAAAGAAAAAGAAAATATTGGAAAGGATAAACAAAAGAAGAAGAAGAAGAAATAAAAAGAATGAAGTTATTTACAAAGAATAAAGATTGTAAAGAAAAGAAAAAGAAAATATTGGAAAGGATAAACAAAAGAAGAAGAAGAAGAAATAAAAAGAATGAAGTTATTTACAAAGAATAAAGATTGTAAAGAAAAGAAAAAGAAAATATTGGAAAGGATAAACAAAAGAAGAAGAAGAAGAAATAAAAAGAATGAAGTTATTTACAAAGAATAAAGATTGTAAAGAAAAGAAAAAGAAAATATTGGAAAGGATAAACAAAAGAAGAAGAAGAAGAAATAAAAAGAATGAAGTTATTTACAAAGAATAAAGATTGTAAAGAAAAGAAAAAGAAAATATTGGAAAGGATAAACAAAAGAAGAAGAAGAAGAAATAAAAAGAATGAAGTTATTTACAAAGAATAAAGATTGTAAAGAAAAGAAAAAGAAAATATTGGAAAGGATAAACAAAAGAAGAAGAAGAAGAAATAAAAAGAATGAAGTTATTTACAAAGAATAAAGATTGTAAAGAAAAGAAAAAGAAAATATTGGAAAGGATAAACAAAAGAAGAAGAAGAAATAAAAAGAATGAAGTTATTTACAAAGAATAAAGATTGTAAAGAAAAGAAAAAGAAAATATTGGAAAGGATAAACAAAAGAAGAAGAAGAAGAAATAAAAAGAATGAAGTTATTTACAAAGAATAAAGATTGTAAAGAAAAGAAAAAGAAAATATTGGAAAGGATAAACAAAAGAAGAAGAAGAAATAAAAAGAATGAAGTTATTTACAAAGAATAAAGATTGTAAAGAAAAGAAAAAGAAAATATTGGAAAGGATAAACAAAAGAAGAAGAAGAAATAAAAAGAATGAAGTTATTTACAAAGAATAAAGATTGTAAAGAAAAGAAAAAGAAAATATTGGAAAGGATAAACAAAAGAAGAAGAAGAAATAAAAAGAATGAAGTTATTTACAAAGAATAAAGATTGTAAAGAAAAGAAAAAGAAAATATTGGAAAGGATAAACAAAAGAAGAAGAAGAAATAAAAAGAATGAAGTTATTTACAAAGAATAAAGATTGTAAAGAAAAGAAAAAGAAAATATTGGAAAGGATAAACAAAAGAAGAAGAAGAAGAAATAAAAAGAATGAAGTTATTTACAAAGAATAAAGATTGTAAAGAAAAGAAAAAGAAAATATTGGAAAGGATAAACAAAAGAAGAAGAAAGAAATAAAAAGAATGAAGTTATTTACAAAGAATAAAGATTGTAAAGAAAAGAAAAAGAAAATATTGGAAAGGATAAACAAAAGAAGAAGAAGAAGAAATAAAAAGAATGAAGTTATTTACAAAGAATAAAGATTGTAAAGAAAAGAAAAAGAAAATATTGGAAAGGATAAACAAAAGAAGAAGAAGAAATAAAAAGAATGAAGTTATTTACAAAGAATAAAGATTGTAAAGAAAAGAAAAAGAAAATATTGGAAAGGATAAACAAAAGAAGAAGAAAGAAATAAAAAGAATGAAGTTATTTACAAAGAATAAAGATTGTAAAGAAAAGAAAAAGAAAATATTGGAAAGGATAAACAAAAGAAGAAGAAGAAGAAATAAAAAGAATGAAGTTATTTACAAAGAATAAAGATTGTAAAGAAAAGAAAAAGAAAATATTGGAAAGGATAAACAAAAGAAGAAGAAGAAATAAAAAGAATGAAGTTATTTACAAAGAATAAAGATTGTAAAGAAAAGAAAAAGAAAATATTGGAAAGGATAAACAAAAGAAGAAGAAGAAGAAATAAAAAGAATGAAGTTATTTACAAAGAATAAAGATTGTAAAGAAAAGAAAAAGAAAATATTGGAAAGGATAAACAAAAGAAGAAGAAAAGAAATAAAAAGAATGAAGTTATTTACAAAGAATAAAGATTGTAAAGAAAAGAAAAAGAAAATATTGGAAAGGATAAACAAAAGAAGAAGAAGAAGAAATAAAAAGAATGAAGTTATTTACAAAGAATAAAGATTGTAAAGAAAAGAAAAAGAAAATATTGGAAAGGATAAACAAAAGAAGAAGAAAAAGAAATAAAAAGAATGAAGTTATTTACAAAGAATAAAGATTGTAAAGAAAAGAAAAAGAAAATATTGGAAAGGATAAACAAAAGAAGAAGAAGAAGAAATAAAAAGAATGAAGTTATTTACAAAGAATAAAGATTGTAAAGAAAAGAAAAAGAAAATATTGGAAAGGATAAACAAAAGAAGAAGAAGAAGAAATAAAAAGAATGAAGTTATTTACAAAGAATAAAGATTGTAAAGAAAAGAAAAAGAAAATATTGGAAAGGATAAACAAAAGAAGAAGAAGAAGAAATAAAAAGAATGAAGTTATTTACAAAGAATAAAGATTGTAAAGAAAAGAAAAAGAAAATATTGGAAAGGATAAACAAAAGAAGAAGAAAAGAAATAAAAAGAATGAAGTTATTTACAAAGAATAAAGATTGTAAAGAAAAGAAAAAGAAAATATTGGAAAGGATAAACAAAAGAAGAAGAAAAGAAATAAAAAGAATGAAGTTATTTACAAAGAATAAAGATTGTAAAGAAAAGAAAAAGAAAATATTGGAAAGGATAAACAAAAGAAGAAGAAGAAGAAATAAAAAGAATGAAGTTATTTACAAAGAATAAAGATTGTAAAGAAAAGAAAAAGAAAATATTGGAAAGGATAAACAAAAGAAGAAGAAGAAGAAATAAAAAGAATGAAGTTATTTACAAAGAATAAAGATTGTAAAGAAAAGAAAAAGAAAATATTGGAAAGGATAAACAAAAGAAGAAGAAAAGAAATAAAAAGAATGAAGTTATTTACAAAGAATAAAGATTGTAAAGAAAAGAAAAAGAAAATATTGGAAAGGATAAACAAAAGAAGAAGAAGAAGAAATAAAAAGAATGAAGTTATTTACAAAGAATAAAGATTGTAAAGAAAAGAAAAAGAAAATATTGGAAAGGATAAACAAAAGAAGAAGAAGAAGAAATAAAAAGAATGAAGTTATTTACAAAGAATAAAGATTGTAAAGAAAAGAAAAAGAAAATATTGGAAAGGATAAACAAAAGAAGAAGAAGAAGAAATAAAAAGAAAAGAAAAAGAAAATATTGGAAAGGATAAACAAAAGAAGAAGAAGAAATAAAAAGAATGAAGTTATTTACAAAGAATAAAGATTGTAAAGAAAAGAAAAAGAAAATATTGGAAAGGATAAACAAAAGAAGAAGAAGAAGAAATAAAAAGAATGAAGTTATTTACAAAGAATAAAGATTGTAAAGAAAAGAAAAAGAAAATATTGGAAAGGATAAACAAAAGAAGAAGAAGAAGAAATAAAAAGAATGAAGTTATTTACAAAGAATAAAGATTGTAAAGAAAAGAAAAAGAAAATATTGGAAAGGATAAACAAAAGAAGAAGAAAAGAAATAAAAAGAATGAAGTTATTTACAAAGAATAAAGATTGTAAAGAAAAGAAAAAGAAAATATTGGAAAGGATAAACAAAAGAAGAAGAAGAAGAAATAAAAAGAATGAAGTTATTTACAAAGAATAAAGATTGTAAAGAAAAGAAAAAGAAAATATTGGAAAGGATAAACAAAAGAAGAAGAAGAAATAAAAAGAATGAAGTTATTTACAAAGAATAAAGATTGTAAAGAAAAGAAAAAGAAAATATTGGAAAGGATAAACAAAAGAAGAAGAAGAAGAAATAAAAAGAATGAAGTTATTTACAAAGAATAAAGATTGTAAAGAAAAGAAAAAGAAAATATTGGAAAGGATAAACAAAAGAAGAAGAAGAAATAAAAAGAATGAAGTTATTTACAAAGAATAAAGATTGTAAAGAAAAGAAAAAGAAAATATTGGAAAGGATAAACAAAAGAAGAAGAAGAAGAAATAAAAAGAATGAAGTTATTTACAAAGAATAAAGATTGTAAAGAAAAGAAAAAGAAAATATTGGAAAGGATAAACAAAAGAAGAAGAAGAAGAAATAAAAAGAATGAAGTTATTTACAAAGAATAAAGATTGTAAAGAAAAGAAAAAGAAAATATTGGAAAGGATAAACAAAAGAAGAAGAAGAAGAAATAAAAAGAATGAAGTTATTTACAAAGAATAAAGATTGTAAAGAAAAGAAAAAGAAAATATTGGAAAGGATAAACAAAAGAAGAAGAAGAAGAAATAAAAAGAATGAAGTTATTTACAAAGAATAAAGATTGTAAAGAAAAGAAAAAGAAAATATTGGAAAGGATAAACAAAAGAAGAAGAAGAAATAAAAAGAATGAAGTTATTTACAAAGAATAAAGATTGTAAAGAAAAGAAAAAGAAAATATTGGAAAGGATAAACAAAAGAAGAAGAAGAAGAAATAAAAAGAATGAAGTTATTTACAAAGAATAAAGATTGTAAAGAAAAGAAAAAGAAAATATTGGAAAGGATAAACAAAAGAAGAAGAAGAAGAAATAAAAAGAATGAAGTTATTTACAAAGAATAAAGATTGTAAAGAAAAGAAAAAGAAAATATTGGAAAGGATAAACAAAAGAAGAAGAAGAGAAATAAAAAGAATGAAGTTATTTACAAAGAATAAAGATTGTAAAGAAAAGAAAAAGAAAATATTGGAAAGGATAAACAAAAGAAGAAGAAAAGAAATAAAAAGAATGAAGTTATTTACAAAGAATAAAGATTGTAAAGAAAAGAAAAAGAAAATATTGGAAAGGATAAACAAAAGAAGAAGAAGAAGAAATAAAAAGAATGAAGTTATTTACAAAGAATAAAGATTGTAAAGAAAAGAAAAAGAAAATATTGGAAAGGATAAACAAAAGAAGAAGAAGAAGAAATAAAAAGAATGAAGTTATTTACAAAGAATAAAGATTGTAAAGAAAAGAAAAAGAAAATATTGGAAAGGATAAACAAAAGAAGAAGAAGAAGAAATAAAAAGAATGAAGTTATTTACAAAGAATAAAGATTGTAAAGAAAAGAAAAAGAAAATATTGGAAAGGATAAACAAAAGAAGAAGAAGAAGAAATAAAAAGAATGAAGTTATTTACAAAGAATAAAGATTGTAAAGAAAAGAAAAAGAAAATATTGGAAAGGATAAACAAAAGAAGAAGAAGAAGAAATAAAAAGAATGAAGTTATTTACAAAGAATAAAGATTGTAAAGAAAAGAAAAAGAAAATATTGGAAAGGATAAACAAAAGAAGAAGAAGAAATAAAAAGAATGAAGTTATTTACAAAGAATAAAGATTGTAAAGAAAAGAAAAAGAAAATATTGGAAAGGATAAACAAAAGAAGAAGAAGAAGAAATAAAAAGAATGAAGTTATTTACAAAGAATAAAGATTGTAAAGAAAAGAAAAAGAAAATATTGGAAAGGATAAACAAAAGAAGAAGAAGAAGAAATAAAAAGAATGAAGTTATTTACAAAGAATAAAGATTGTAAAGAAAAGAAAAAGAAAATATTGGAAAGGATAAACAAAAGAAGAAGAAGAAATAAAAAGAATGAAGTTATTTACAAAGAATAAAGATTGTAAAGAAAAGAAAAAGAAAATATTGGAAAGGATAAACAAAAGAAGAAGAAGAAGAAATAAAAAGAATGAAGTTATTTACAAAGAATAAAGATTGTAAAGAAAAGAAAAAGAAAATATTGGAAAGGATAAACAAAAGAAGAAGAAAAAGAAATAAAAAGAATGAAGTTATTTACAAAGAATAAAGATTGTAAAGAAAAGAAAAAGAAAATATTGGAAAGGATAAACAAAAGAAGAAGAAGAAGAAATAAAAAGAATGAAGTTATTTACAAAGAATAAAGATTGTAAAGAAAAGAAAAAGAAAATATTGGAAAGGATAAACAAAAGAAGAAGAAGAAGAAATAAAAAGAATGAAGTTATTTACAAAGAATAAAGATTGTAAAGAAAAGAAAAAGAAAATATTGGAAAGGATAAACAAAAGAAGAAGAAGAAGAAATAAAAAGAATGAAGTTATTTACAAAGAATAAAGATTGTAAAGAAAAGAAAAAGAAAATATTGGAAAGGATAAACAAAAGAAGAAGAAGAAGAAATAAAAAGAATGAAGTTATTTACAAAGAATAAAGATTGTAAAGAAAAGAAAAAGAAAATATTGGAAAGGATAAACAAAAGAAGAAGAAGAGAAATAAAAAGAATGAAGTTATTTACAAAGAATAAAGATTGTAAAGAAAAGAAAAAGAAAATATTGGAAAGGATAAACAAAAGAAGAAGAAAAGAAATAAAAAGAATGAAGTTATTTACAAAGAATAAAGATTGTAAAGAAAAGAAAAAGAAAATATTGGAAAGGATAAACAAAAGAAGAAGAAGAAGAAATAAAAAGAATGAAGTTATTTACAAAGAATAAAGATTGTAAAGAAAAGAAAAAGAAAATATTGGAAAGGATAAACAAAAGAAGAAGAAGAAGAAATAAAAAGAATGAAGTTATTTACAAAGAATAAAGATTGTAAAGAAAAGAAAAAGAAAATATTGGAAAGGATAAACAAAAGAAGAAGAAAAGAAATAAAAAGAATGAAGTTATTTACAAAGAATAAAGATTGTAAAGAAAAGAAAAAGAAAATATTGGAAAGGATAAACAAAAGAAGAAGAAGAAGAAATAAAAAGAATGAAGTTATTTACAAAGAATAAAGATTGTAAAGAAAAGAAAAAGAAAATATTGGAAAGGATAAACAAAAGAAGAAGAAGAAATAAAAAGAATGAAGTTATTTACAAAGAATAAAGATTGTAAAGAAAAGAAAAAGAAAATATTGGAAAGGATAAACAAAAGAAGAAGAAGAAGAAATAAAAAGAATGAAGTTATTTACAAAGAATAAAGATTGTAAAGAAAAGAAAAAGAAAATATTGGAAAGGATAAACAAAAGAAGAAGAAGAAATAAAAAGAATGAAGTTATTTACAAAGAATAAAGATTGTAAAGAAAAGAAAAAGAAAATATTGGAAAGGATAAACAAAAGAAGAAGAAGAAGAAATAAAAAGAATGAAGTTATTTACAAAGAATAAAGATTGTAAAGAAAAGAAAAAGAAAATATTGGAAAGGATAAACAAAAGAAGAAGAAGAAATAAAAAGAATGAAGTTATTTACAAAGAATAAAGATTGTAAAGAAAAGAAAAAGAAAATATTGGAAAGGATAAACAAAAGAAGAAGAAGAAGAAATAAAAAGAATGAAGTTATTTACAAAGAATAAAGATTGTAAAGAAAAGAAAAAGAAAATATTGGAAAGGATAAACAAAAGAAGAAGAAGAAATAAAAAGAATGAAGTTATTTACAAAGAATAAAGATTGTAAAGAAAAGAAAAAGAAAATATTGGAAAGGATAAACAAAAGAAGAAGAAGAAGAAATAAAAAGAATGAAGTTATTTACAAAGAATAAAGATTGTAAAGAAAAGAAAAAGAAAATATTGGAAAGGATAAACAAAAGAAGAAGAAGAAGAAATAAAAAGAATGAAGTTATTTACAAAGAATAAAGATTGTAAAGAAAAGAAAAAGAAAATATTGGAAAGGATAAACAAAAGAAGAAGAAGAAGAAATAAAAAGAATGAAGTTATTTACAAAGAATAAAGATTGTAAAGAAAAGAAAAAGAAAATATTGGAAAGGATAAACAAAAGAAGAAGAAAAGAAATAAAAAGAATGAAGTTATTTACAAAGAATAAAGATTGTAAAGAAAAGAAAAAGAAAATATTGGAAAGGATAAACAAAAGAAGAAGAAGAAATAAAAAGAATGAAGTTATTTACAAAGAATAAAGATTGTAAAGAAAAGAAAAAGAAAATATTGGAAAGGATAAACAAAAGAAGAAGAAGAAGAAATAAAAAGAATGAAGTTATTTACAAAGAATAAAGATTGTAAAGAAAAGAAAAAGAAAATATTGGAAAGGATAAACAAAAGAAGAAGAAGAAATAAAAAGAATGAAGTTATTTACAAAGAATAAAGATTGTAAAGAAAAGAAAAAGAAAATATTGGAAAGGATAAACAAAAGAAGAAGAAGAAGAAATAAAAAGAATGAAGTTATTTACAAAGAATAAAGATTGTAAAGAAAAGAAAAAGAAAATATTGGAAAGGATAAACAAAAGAAGAAGAAAAGAAATAAAAAGAATGAAGTTATTTACAAAGAATAAAGATTGTAAAGAAAAGAAAAAGAAAATATTGGAAAGGATAAACAAAAGAAGAAGAAGAAGAAATAAAAAGAATGAAGTTATTTACAAAGAATAAAGATTGTAAAGAAAAGAAAAAGAAAATATTGGAAAGGATAAACAAAAGAAGAAGAAAAGAAATAAAAAGAATGAAGTTATTTACAAAGAATAAAGATTGTAAAGAAAAGAAAAAGAAAATATTGGAAAGGATAAACAAAAGAAGAAGAAGAAGAAATAAAAAGAATGAAGTTATTTACAAAGAATAAAGATTGTAAAGAAAAGAAAAAGAAAATATTGGAAAGGATAAACAAAAGAAGAAGAAGAGAAATAAAAAGAATGAAGTTATTTACAAAGAATAAAGATTGTAAAGAAAAGAAAAAGAAAATATTGGAAAGGATAAACAAAAGAAGAAGAAGAAGAAATAAAAAGAATGAAGTTATTTACAAAGAATAAAGATTGTAAAGAAAAGAAAAAGAAAATATTGGAAAGGATAAACAAAAGAAGAAGAAGAAGAAATAAAAAGAATGAAGTTATTTACAAAGAATAAAGATTGTAAAGAAAAGAAAAAGAAAATATTGGAAAGGATAAACAAAAGAAGAAGAAAAGAAATAAAAAGAATGAAGTTATTTACAAAGAATAAAGATTGTAAAGAAAAGAAAAAGAAAATATTGGAAAGGATAAACAAAAGAAGAAGAAAAGAAATAAAAAGAATGAAGTTATTTACAAAGAATAAAGATTGTAAAGAAAAGAAAAAGAAAATATTGGAAAGGATAAACAAAAGAAGAAGAAAAGAAATAAAAAGAATGAAGTTATTTACAAAGAATAAAGATTGTAAAGAAAAGAAAAAGAAAATATTGGAAAGGATAAACAAAAGAAGAAGAAGAAGAAATAAAAAGAATGAAGTTATTTACAAAGAATAAAGATTGTAAAGAAAAGAAAAAGAAAATATTGGAAAGGATAAACAAAAGAAGAAGAAGAAATAAAAAGAATGAAGTTATTTACAAAGAATAAAGATTGTAAAGAAAAGAAAAAGAAAATATTGGAAAGGATAAACAAAAGAAGAAGAAGAAGAAATAAAAAGAATGAAGTTATTTACAAAGAATAAAGATTGTAAAGAAAAGAAAAAGAAAATATTGGAAAGGATAAACAAAAGAAGAAGAAGAAAAATAAAAAGAATGAAGTTATTTACAAAGAATAAATAGTAACGAAAATGAAGTTATTTACAAAGAATAAAGATTGTAAAGAAAAGAAAAAGAAAATATTGGAAAGGATAAACAAAAGAAGAAGAAGAAGAAATAAAAAGA
>OZ038516.1:33032501-33060001 GCA_964036315.1 Acanthosepion esculentum
AAGAAAATTATTTACAAAGAATAAAGAAAAAATAAGAAAAGAAAGAATGAAGTTATTTACAAAGAATAAAGATTGTAAAGAAAAGAAAAAGAAAATATTGGAAAGGATAAACAAAAGAAGAAGAAGAAGAAATAAAAAGAATGAAGTTATTTACAAAGAATAAAGATTGTAAAAGAAAAGAAAAAGAAAATATTGGAAAGGATAAACAAAAGAAGAAGAAGAAGAAATAAAAAGAATGAAGTTATTTACAAAGAATAAAGATTGTAAAGAAAAGAAAAAGAAAATATTGGAAAGGATAAACAAAAGAAGAAGAAGAAGAAATAAAAGAGAATGAAGTTATTTACAAAGAATAAAGATTGTAAAGAAAAGAAAAAGAAAATATTGGAAAGGATAAACAAAAGAAGAAGAAGAAGAAATAAAAAGAATGAAGTTATTTACAAAGAATAAAGATTGTAAAGAAAAGAAAAAGAAAATATTGGAAAGGATAAACAAAAGAAGAAGAAAAAGAAATAAAAGAGAATGAAGTTATTTACAAAGAATAAAGATTGTAAAGAAAAGAAAAAGAAAATATTGGAAAGGATAAACAAAAGAAGAAGAAGAAGAAATAAAAGAGAATGAAGTTATTTACAAAGAATAAAGATTGTAAAGAAAAGAAAAAGAAAATATTGGAAAGGATAAACAAAAGAAGAAGAAGAAGAAATAAAAGAGAATGAAGTTATTTACAAAGAATAAAGATTGTAAAGAAAAGAAAAAGAAAATATTGGAAAGGATAAACAAAAGAAGAAGAAGAAGAAATAAAAAGAATGAAGTTATTTACAAAGAATAAAGATTGTAAAGAAAAGAAAAAGAAAATATTGGAAAGGATAAACAAAAGAAGAAGAAGAAGAAATAAAAAGAATGAAGTTATTTACAAAGAATAAAGATTGTAAAGAAAAGAAAAAGAAAATATTGGAAAGGATAAACAAAAGAAGAAGAAGAAGAAATAAAAAGAATGAAGTTATTTACAAAGAATAAAGATTGTAAAGAAAAGAAAAAGAAAATATTGGAAAGGATAAACAAAAGAAGAAGAAGAAGAAATAAAAAGAATGAAGTTATTTACAAAGAATAAAGATTGTAAAGAAAAGAAAAAGAAAATATTGGAAAGGATAAACAAAAGAAGAAGAAGAAGAAATAAAAAGAATGAAGTTATTTACAAAGAATAAAGATTGTAAAGAAAAGAAAAAGAAAATATTGGAAAGGATAAACAAAAGAAGAAGAAGAAGAAATAAAAAGAATGAAGTTATTTACAAAGAATAAAGATTGTAAAGAAAAGAAAAAGAAAATATTGGAAAGGATAAACAAAAGAAGAAGAAGAAGAAATAAAAGAGAATGAAGTTATTTACAAAGAATAAAGATTGTAAAGAAAAGAAAAAGAAAATATTGGAAAGGATAAACAAAAGAAGAAGAAGAAGAAATAAAAAGAATGAAGTTATTTACAAAGAATAAAGATTGTAAAGAAAAGAAAAAGAAAATATTGGAAAGGATAAACAAAAGAAGAAGAAGAAGAAATAAAAGAGAATGAAGTTATTTACAAAGAATAAAGATTGTAAAGAAAAGAAAAAGAAAATATTGGAAAGGATAAACAAAAGAAGAAGAAGAAGAAATAAAAAGAATGAAGTTATTTACAAAGAATAAAGATTGTAAAGAAAAGAAAAAGAAAATATTGGAAAGGATAAACAAAAGAAGAAGAAGAAGAAATAAAAGAGAATGAAGTTATTTACAAAGAATAAAGATTGTAAAGAAAAGAAAAAGAAAATATTGGAAAGGATAAACAAAAGAAGAAGAAGAAGAAATAAAAAGAATGAAGTTATTTACAAAGAATAAAGATTGTAAAGAAAAGAAAAAGAAAATATTGGAAAGGATAAACAAAAGAAGAAGAAGAAGAAATAAAAGAGAATGAAGTTATTTACAAAGAATAAAGATTGTAAAGAAAAGAAAAAGAAAATATTGGAAAGGATAAACAAAAGAAGAAGAAGAAGAAATAAAAAGAATGAAGTTATTTACAAAGAATAAAGATTGTAAAGAAAAGAAAAAGAAAATATTGGAAAGGATAAACAAAAGAAGAAGAAGAAGAAATAAAAAGAATGAAGTTATTTACAAAGAATAAAGATTGTAAAGAAAAGAAAAAGAAAATATTGGAAAGGATAAACAAAAGAAGAAGAAGAAGAAATAAAAAGAATGAAGTTATTTACAAAGAATAAAGATTGTAAAGAAAAGAAAAAGAAAATATTGGAAAGGATAAACAAAAGAAGAAGAAGAAGAAATAAAAAGAATGAAGTTATTTACAAAGAATAAAGATTGTAAAGAAAAGAAAAAGAAAATATTGGAAAGGATAAACAAAAGAAGAAGAAGAAGAAATAAAAAGAATGAAGTTATTTACAAAGAATAAAGATTGTAAAGAAAAGAAAAAGAAAATATTGGAAAGGATAAACAAAAGAAGAAGAAGAAGAAATAAAAAGAATGAAGTTATTTACAAAGAATAAAGATTGTAAAGAAAAGAAAAAGAAAATATTGGAAAGGATAAACAAAAGAAGAAGAAGAAGAAATAAAAAGAATGAAGTTATTTACAAAGAATAAAGATTGTAAAGAAAAGAAAAAGAAAATATTGGAAAGGATAAACAAAAGAAGAAGAAGAAGAAATAAAAAGAATGAAGTTATTTACAAAGAATAAAGATTGTAAAGAAAAGAAAAAGAAAATATTGGAAAGGATAAACAAAAGAAGAAGAAGAAGAAATAAAAGAGAATGAAGTTATTTACAAAGAATAAAGATTGTAAAGAAAAGAAAAAGAAAATATTGGAAAGGATAAACAAAAGAAGAAGAAGAAGAAATAAAAAGAATGAAGTTATTTACAAAGAATAAAGATTGTAAAGAAAAGAAAAAGAAAATATTGGAAAGGATAAACAAAAGAAGAAGAAGAAGAAATAAAAGAGAATGAAGTTATTTACAAAGAATAAAGATTGTAAAGAAAAGAAAAAGAAAATATTGGAAAGGATAAACAAAAGAAGAAGAAGAAGAAATAAAAAGAATGAAGTTATTTACAAAGAATAAAGATTGTAAAGAAAAGAAAAAGAAAATATTGGAAAGGATAAACAAAAGAAGAAGAAGAAGAAATAAAAAGAATGAAGTTATTTACAAAGAATAAAGATTGTAAAGAAAAGAAAAAGAAAATATTGGAAAGGATAAACAAAAGAAGAAGAAGAAGAAATAAAAAGAATGAAGTTATTTACAAAGAATAAAGATTGTAAAGAAAAGAAAAAGAAAATATTGGAAAGGATAAACAAAAGAAGAAGAAGAAGAAATAAAAAGAATGAAGTTATTTACAAAGAATAAAGATTGTAAAGAAAAGAAAAAGAAAATATTGGAAAGGATAAACAAAAGAAGAAGAAGAAGAAATAAAAAGAATGAAGTTATTTACAAAGAATAAAGATTGTAAAGAAAAGAAAAAGAAAATATTGGAAAGGATAAACAAAAGAAGAAGAAGAAGAAATAAAAAGAATGAAGTTATTTACAAAGAATAAAGATTGTAAAGAAAAGAAAAAGAAAATATTGGAAAGGATAAACAAAAGAAGAAGAAGAAGAAATAAAAGAGAATGAAGTTATTTACAAAGAATAAAGATTGTAAAGAAAAGAAAAAGAAAATATTGGAAAGGATAAACAAAAGAAGAAGAAGAAGAAATAAAAGAGAATGAAGTTATTTACAAAGAATAAAGATTGTAAAGAAAAGAAAAAGAAAATATTGGAAAGGATAAACAAAAGAAGAAGAAGAAGAAATAAAAGAGAATGAAGTTATTTACAAAGAATAAAGATTGTAAAGAAAAGAAAAAGAAAATATTGGAAAGGATAAACAAAAGAAGAAGAAGAAGAAATAAAAAGAATGAAGTTATTTACAAAGAATAAAGATTGTAAAGAAAAGAAAAAGAAAATATTGGAAAGGATAAACAAAAGAAGAAGAAAAGAAATAAAAAGAATGAAGTTATTTACAAAGAATAAAGATTGTAAAGAAAAGAAAAAGAAAATATTGGAAAGGATAAACAAAAGAAGAAGAAGAAGAAATAAAAAGAATGAAGTTATTTACAAAGAATAAAGATTGTAAAGAAAAGAAAAAGAAAATATTGGAAAGGATAAACAAAAGAAGAAGAAGAAGAAATAAAAAGAATGAAGTTATTTACAAAGAATAAAGATTGTAAAGAAAAGAAAAAGAAAATATTGGAAAGGATAAACAAAAGAAGAAGAAGAAGAAATAAAAAGAATGAAGTTATTTACAAAGAATAAAGATTGTAAAGAAAAGAAAAAGAAAATATTGGAAAGGATAAACAAAAGAAGAAGAAGAAGAAATAAAAAGAATGAAGTTATTTACAAAGAATAAAGATTGTAAAGAAAAGAAAAAGAAAATATTGGAAAGGATAAACAAAAGAAGAAGAAGAAGAAATAAAAAGAATGAAGTTATTTACAAAGAATAAAGATTGTAAAGAAAAGAAAAAGAAAATATTGGAAAGGATAAACAAAAGAAGAAGAAGAAGAAATAAAAAGAATGAAGTTATTTACAAAGAATAAAGATTGTAAAGAAAAGAAAAAGAAAATATTGGAAAGGATAAACAAAAGAAGAAGAAGAAGAAATAAAAGAGAATGAAGTTATTTACAAAGAATAAAGATTGTAAAGAAAAGAAAAAGAAAATATTGGAAAGGATAAACAAAAGAAGAAGAAAGAAGAAATAAAAAGAATGAAGTTATTTACAAAGAATAAAGATTGTAAAGAAAAGAAAAAGAAAATATTGGAAAGGATAAACAAAAGAAGAAGAAGAAGAAATAAAAGAGAATGAAGTTATTTACAAAGAATAAAGATTGTAAAGAAAAGAAAAAGAAAATATTGGAAAGGATAAACAAAAGAAGAAGAAGAAAGAAATAAAAGAGAATGAAGTTATTTACAAAGAATAAAGATTGTAAAGAAAAGAAAAAGAAAATATTGGAAAGGATAAACAAAAGAAGAAGAAGAAGAAATAAAAGAATGAAGTTATTTACAAAGAATAAAGATTGTAAAGAAAAGAAAAAGAAAATATTGGAAAGGATAAACAAAAGAAGAAGAAGAAGAAATAAAAAGAATGAAGTTATTTACAAAGAATAAAGATTGTAAAGAAAAGAAAAAGAAAATATTGGAAAGGATAAACAAAAGAAGAAGAAGAAGAAATAAAAGAATGAATTATTTACAAAGAATAAAGATTGTAAAGAAAAGAAAAAGAAAATATTGGAAAGGATAAACAAAAGAGAAGAAGAAGAAAATAAAAGAGAATGAAGTTATTTACAAAGAATAAAGATTGTAAAGAAAAGAAAAAGAAAATATTGGAAAGGATAAACAAAAGATGAAGAAGAAGAAATAAAAGAGAATGAAGTTATTTACAAAGAATAAAGATTGTAAAGAAAAGAAAAAGAAAATATTGGAAAGGAAAAAAGAATAAAAGAGATGAAGTTATTAAAGAATAAAGATTGTAAAGAAAAGAAAAGGATAAACAAAAGAAGAAGAAGAAGAAATAAAAAGAATGAAGTTATTTACAAAGAATAAAGATTGTAAAGAAAAGAAAAAGAAAATATTGGAAAGGATAAACAAAAGAAGAAGAAGAAGAAATAAAAAGAATGAAGTTATTTACAAAGAATAAAGATTGTAAAGAAAAGAAAAAGAAAATATTGGAAAGGATAAACAAAAGAAGAAGAAGAAGAAATAAAAAGAATGAAGTTATTTACAAAGAATAAAGATTGTAAAGAAAAGAAAAAGAAAATATTGGAAAGGATAAACAAAAGAAGAAGAAGAAGAAATAAAAAGAATGAAGTTATTTACAAAGAATAAAGATTGTAAAGAAAAGAAAAAGAAAATATTGGAAAGGATAAACAAAAGAAGAAGAAGAAGAAATAAAAAGAATGAAGTTATTTACAAAGAATAAAGATTGTAAAGAAAAGAAAAAGAAAATATTGGAAAGGATAAACAAAAGAAGAAGAAGAAGAAATAAAAAGAATGAAGTTATTTACAAAGAATAAAGATTGTAAAGAAAAGAAAAAGAAAATATTGGAAAGGATAAACAAAAGAAGAAGAAGAAGAAATAAAAAGAATGAAGTTATTTACAAAGAATAAAGATTGTAAAGAAAAGAAAAAGAAAATATTGGAAAGGATAAACAAAAGAAGAAGAAGAAGAAATAAAAGAGAATGAAGTTATTTACAAAGAATAAAGATTGTAAAGAAAAGAAAAAGAAAATATTGGAAAGGATAAACAAAAGAAGAAGAAGAAGAAATAAAAGAGAATGAAGTTATTTACAAAGAATAAAGATTGTAAAGAAAAGAAAAAGAAAATATTGGAAAGGATAAACAAAAGAAGAAGAAGAAGAAATAAAAGAGAATGAAGTTATTTACAAAGAATAAAGATTGTAAAGAAAAGAAAAAGAAAATATTGGAAAGGATAAACAAAAGAAGAAGAAGAAGAAATAAAAAGAATGAAGTTATTTACAAAGAATAAAGATTGTAAAGAAAAGAAAAAGAAAATATTGGAAAGGATAAACAAAAGAAGAAGAAAAAGAAATAAAAGAGAATGAAGTTATTTACAAAGAATAAAGATTGTAAAGAAAAGAAAAAGAAAATATTGGAAAGGATAAACAAAAGAAGAAGAAGAAGAAATAAAAAGAATGAAGTTATTTACAAAGAATAAAGATTGTAAAGAAAAGAAAAAGAAAATATTGGAAAGGATAAACAAAAGAAGAAGAAGAAGAAATAAAAAGAATGAAGTTATTTACAAAGAATAAAGATTGTAAAGAAAAGAAAAAGAAAATATTGGAAAGGATAAACAAAAGAAGAAGAAGAAGAAATAAAAAGAATGAAGTTATTTACAAAGAATAAAGATTGTAAAGAAAAGAAAAAGAAAATATTGGAAAGGATAAACAAAAGAAGAAGAAGAAGAAATAAAAAGAATGAAGTTATTTACAAAGAATAAAGATTGTAAAGAAAAGAAAAAGAAAATATTGGAAAGGATAAACAAAAGAAGAAGAAGAAGAAATAAAAAGAATGAAGTTATTTACAAAGAATAAAGATTGTAAAGAAAAGAAAAAGAAAATATTGGAAAGGATAAACAAAAGAAGAAGAAGAAGAAATAAAAAGAATGAAGTTATTTACAAAGAATAAAGATTGTAAAGAAAAGAAAAAGAAAATATTGGAAAGGATAAACAAAAGAAGAAGAAGAAGAAATAAAAAGAATGAAGTTATTTACAAAGAATAAAGATTGTAAAGAAAAGAAAAAGAAAATATTGGAAAGGATAAACAAAAGAAGAAGAAGAAGAAATAAAAAGAATGAAGTTATTTACAAAGAATAAAGATTGTAAAGAAAAGAAAAAGAAAATATTGGAAAGGATAAACAAAAGAAGAAGAAGAAGAAATAAAAGAGAATGAAGTTATTTACAAAGAATAAAGATTGTAAAGAAAAGAAAAAGAAAATATTGGAAAGGATAAACAAAAGAAGAAGAAAAAGAAATAAAAGAGAATGAAGTTATTTACAAAGAATAAAGATTGTAAAGAAAAGAAAAAGAAAATATTGGAAAGGATAAACAAAAGAAGAAGAAAAAGAAATAAAAGAGAATGAAGTTATTTACAAAGAATAAAGATTGTAAAGAAAAGAAAAAGAAAATATTGGAAAGGATAAACAAAAGAAGAAGAAGAAGAAATAAAAAGAATGAAGTTATTTACAAAGAATAAAGATTGTAAAGAAAAGAAAAAGAAAATATTGGAAAGGATAAACAAAAGAAGAAGAAGAAGAAATAAAAAGAATGAAGTTATTTACAAAGAATAAAGATTGTAAAGAAAAGAAAAAGAAAATATTGGAAAGAATAAACAAAAGAAGAAGAAGAAGAAATAAAAAGAATGAAGTTATTTACAAAGAATAAAGATTGTAAAGAAAAGAAAAAGAAAATATTGGAAAGGATAAACAAAAGAAGAAGAAGAAGAAATAAAAGAGAATGAAGTTATTTACAAAGAATAAAGATTGTAAAGAAAAGAAAAAGAAAATATTGGAAAGGATAAACAAAAGAAGAAGAAAAAGAAATAAAAGAGAATGAAGTTATTTACAAAGAATAAAGATTGTAAAGAAAAGAAAAAGAAAATATTGGAAAGGATAAACAAAAGAAGAAGAAAAAGAAATAAAAGAGAATGAAGTTATTTACAAAGAATAAAGATTGTAAAGAAAAGAAAAAGAAAATATTGGAAAGGATAAACAAAAGAAGAAGAAGAAGAAATAAAAAGAATGAAGTTATTTACAAAGAATAAAGATTGTAAAGAAAAGAAAAAGAAAATATTGGAAAGAATAAACAAAAGAAGAAGAAGAAGAAATAAAAAGAATGAAGTTATTTACAAAGAATAAAGATTGTAAAGAAAAGAAAAAGAAAATATTGGAAAGGATAAACAAAAGAAGAAGAAGAAGAAATAAAAAGAATGAAGTTATTTACAAAGAATAAAGATTGTAAAGAAAAGAAAAAGAAAATATTGGAAAGAATAAACAAAAGAAGAAGAAGAAGAAATAAAAAGAATGAAGTTATTTACAAAGAATAAAGATTGTAAAGAAAAGAAAAAGAAAATATTGGAAAGGATAAACAAAAGAAGAAGAAGAAGAAATAAAAGAGAATGAAGTTATTTACAAAGAATAAAGATTGTAAAGAAAAGAAAAAGAAAATATTGGAAAGGATAAACAAAAGAAGAAGAAGAAGAAATAAAAAGAATGAAGTTATTTACAAAGAATAAAGATTGTAAAGAAAAGAAAAACAATGAAGAAGGAAATACATAGAACAACAGAAAAAGTAAAGAAAAAGAAAACCCGCATTGATTTATCATCTGTTTATTCATGAGGCTGGACACTGTCCACTCTCATTTTTTATCTGCTGCAGATAATTTGAAAATGAAAGTCATAAAAAAAAAAAAAAAATGACAGAATCCAATATTTATTTCATCTAACTACTGAATTTTTTACACTTTTTGAAGAAATACTTACTGTGCCAAATTAGTGACTTTCTAAATATGATAAGGTCTGTAATAACTTTCATTCAGTGTCTTTTCATCCTCACCTTCGTCCAACCCACCAGCCTGTTACCAAACTCCTAGCGCCAAAGTCATATATCAAATATAGCTAAAGTGCCAGTAACAATATGAACGGTGAAGTATTTTAACCCTCTCAGACATGAGTTTCAATTTAGTACATGTTTTGAAGATAATAAATTTAAATTACTGCAATTTTTAAATCCATATCTGCATCTGTGTAATGACAACGCTATACTTAAAGCTATTTCCATGGAAAGTGTTCAGATGAACTACATTCCTTGGTTTTACCAGTTCCATCTTTCATGTCTAAGACCAGCCATGCCACACACATCATAACAAACCACCCTCATTCCCTTCATATTCCATTGGTGAGATGTAAGTTCCACTCAAACAGCTTCTTCTCACAAACCACTGTTTTATGGAACCGACTCCCAAGTGGATGCTTTCCCGATCACTACAATCTTAACCTGTTCAAGTCTAGGATCAACTGTTATCTTCCCCACATATCCTGATAAACTGTACCTCTTACTCTGAAACCTTGAGTGACTCTTGGGTCTTGTACAGAGTGAGCAACATTATTGTAAAGTTACTTGCATTATTTACATTATTCGGACTGTTATCCTCATCTTCATTACCATATTCACAATGTATTGGCACAAAAGCCTATCAAGCTGGAGCAATTTATCAAAGTGAAATTTTTCATTTTGCTTTTATTTTCTTGTTTTAAATTTTTGATTTTATTTTTATTTTCTGTAGGTTTTGCCATTTTCACTTACTTCTTATTTAGGATTGTAGCATTCTTTGCAAAGGTTGTCCCAGAAACACATCAAGTTAGATTTAGAGCAGAATTCTATCCTGAAAATGGGAAAAAAGTCAAAATTCCCTAAAACCTGAAATGGAATTAAGGAAAATTTGAAATGGGAAATTTGTTCCTCTAGATTACCTGTCTTCTAAATAATTCTATACTGACAATGGGAAAAACGACAAAATTCCCTAAAACCTGAAATGGAATTAAGGAAAATTTGAAATGGGAAATTTGTTCCTCTAGATTACCTGTCTTCTAAATAATTCTATACTGACAATGGGAAAAAAGACAAAATTCCCTAAAACCTGAAATGGAATTAAGGAAAATTTGAAATGGGAAATTTGTTCCTCTAGATTACCTGTCTTCTAAATAATTCTATACTGACAATGGGAAAAAAGACAAAATTTCCTAAAACCTGAAATGGAATTAAGGAAAATTTGAAATGGGAAATTTGTTCCTCTAGATTACCTGTCTTCTAAATAATTCTATACTGACAATGGGAAAAAAGACAAAATTTCCTAAAACCTGAAATGGAATTAAGGAAAATTTGAAATGGGAAATTTGTTCCTCTAGATTACCTGTCTTCTAAATAATTCTATACTGACAATGGGAAAAAAGACAAAATTCCCTAAAACCTGAAATGGAATTAAGGAAAATTTGAAATGGGAAATTTGTTCCTCTAGATTACCTGTCTTCTAAATAACCGCTCATCATGTCATGGCACACAAAAGGAGCTGAAGAATTACAAATTTATATAAACTGCAAAGATGGCCTACCAAATCTCTTCAGCATTCCAACAATTTGGTGTGCTAATAAGAGCAGACTTACCATTCTGTCACAGACTGTCACTAAAGTTATTTAATTCTTTTAATAATCTGTTGTGCTACCTTTCTGTACGTTTTGCCACTTTCACTTAATTCCTATTTAGGATTTTAGCATTCTTTGCAAAGGTTGTCGCAGGAATTCACCAAAGTTAGATTAAGAGCAGAAGAATGAGGTGCAAAAGATTCTATCAAGCTGGAATAAGCCAATTTTTGTGAGAAAACACTTCCAAAAGGATGCCATAAGAGTAAAGGATGTGACGATTTCCTTGTCTGCTCGGGTGTAGAGATGCCATGTCAGGACCAATAACATTACAAATTATTCTTTGAATTTCTGTCAATATATATTTGAGGGTCATTCAATAAATAAGGTGAATTTTTCTGGGGATATTTTTTTAAATTTGTGTATCATTATTGTTTTTAACCATTCCCTATACTCATATCATTATTATTATTATTATTATTATTAAGAATATGTTTGTGTTTAAAAACAACATTATCAATTGCCAGATATTTATATTGTGAATGTGTATCAAATCATTTTGCTTGCTAAATCTCATTCCACCTTGTTTCTCCAATTCGGTTTTGGCAGAGCATTGAAACATCTTCAGCACCAGACGGATCTGTTGTAGGTTGTCTAAAGTTTACAAATAGTGGGATGAGTTGGTAGATAACTCTAGTGGCATGGTCATCAGGTTGTCACAGGACATGACTGAGCCAGTAAACATGGCACTGAGCAATGATGCAAAGGTTGCTTGGCTGACCAACCCTCCAGCATTTCTTTTGATATTTTCCTCAGATGTGACGGTCAAGCCCATGAGATAAGGCATACGGTTTTAAAGTCGTTTATCATTATTATATTGGTTTGTAGAGTGCAGTTGGTGAAGTCTGAGAACACTGTAAATATTGCATGGGTGGAAGTTTCCCTTGGTACCTTCTTTCTTCATAAGGAGAGCTATAAGGTTGGTGATTCTTCCAATGCTGGTATTATTGAATGAGAGGAAAGTACGCCAAAAGAAAAAAAAATGTTGGAAGAATGGTCAGTTCCTTGTACCTCTCCAAAAGATACCTAACTCCTGATGCTATGGTCTATCTTTATAAGACTTGGATCAGACCATATATTGCTACCATATTTAGGCTAGTGATACCCAGTCCTCACTGTCGGGCCTTGGCAGAGTCCAAAAGTGATTACGTGGCTTTCCCACCCTACAACCCTTTTCCGCACTGATGAAATGTTGTTATCCTCTCACTACTCTTTTACTGAGAAGGACACTAGAGTAATGGATAGCAGCTCGGACTGAGGAATCGGAGAGCCGAGCTTGAATTCCAGTCAAATTCATTTCACTTATGTGCTAATACCCTTGGGGAAGGTATAAATCCTCTTATCCGCCCCCCCCCACCAGCTATGGGAAAATAACAGGACAGACCCGGTTCTATAGCCTTGGATGGCAACTGGACTACCACAGAAAGAAATGGCAGCCTACTGTGGGAAAAAAATCTGCCTTGTCAGTCATGTATTGAAAAATACGTGATCGCCTAAGCGTGTATCATGCATGTTGCATAACTGATGGGCTGACACTTTTACTACTACTATAGCAAATATTCAAATGAGTTATGCTATGTTCACAGCATCAAATCATCCCCCTGTTCCTTTCATTAACAAATACAATTAAGTCTATCCTACATATCCTCATATGTAAGCAAATGTGTGGATGTAGATCCGACGGTTTCCTTTATGCCCTTAAAACAATTTCCCTACCCTTTCACCTTGAGTGACACTTAGGCTTTGCACTGGGTGAACTAAAGTGTAATATACATGAAAACCAATGTACCTATCATAACACCCAATCTGATAAGTTGACGGCAAACAGATGCATTACAGCCAAAAGTTCATAATATGGAAACAGGTTTTAATAAAAATTAAAGCAGAATTTATTTAATGTCAAGTATATCTGAGCCTGTCCATATCTATCTATCTATCTATCTATCTATCTATCTATCTCAGTCTGTTCATCTATCTATCTATCTATCTATTTGAGCCTGTTCATATCTATCTATCCACACACCCCTTTCCACATAGATAGATAGATAGATAGGTATAAACATGCTGATAGATAAATATATACATATAAACATCCTAAAATAGATAGATATGAACAGACTGAGATAGATAGATAGATAGATAGATAGATAGATACAAACATGCTGAAATAGATAGATAGATAGATAGATAGATAGATAGATAGACGTGAACCGGCTGATAGAGATAGATTGATACTAACAGGCTGAGATAGATAGATAGATAGATAGATAGATAGATAGATATAAACTGGCTGTGATAGATAGATATATAAGAACAGGCAGAGATGGATAGATAGATACATACAAACAGGCTGAGATAGATAAATATGAACAGGTTGAGATAGATAGATAGATAGATAGATAGATATGAACAGGCTGAGATGGATATATAGAAACAATGAAATTTTAAACTTTTAAATTGAAAATGTACTAAAAAGAAACCATAGTTAACAATCAGAGACAGATGAAATTTTGAGAACACATAATGAGGAAAGTAGACTTGGAGAATGTAACACTTACAAGACACATCAAAGTTAAGAGAATCAGAGGTAAACAACAAGCATGACAAGTTTGAAGATATGTACATAGGATCAAGAACCTGGAAAAGATAAAGACGGGTCACAAAGCAACAAGTACTGTTTGAATGTAACAAAAAAAAAAGAGGAAGCTGTGGAGGCCCATTATCACATATGAACTGAAATATTAAAGATAAAGAAAGAGATTGTCAGATCCTACCTTGATAAATTGGACACCATCTGGAATTGGCCATAAAGGTGCATGGATATCAACAAGTTTTACTTTGTGTCCACAACGAGCCAACTCTTTCCCAAGATGAAAACCTGAATATCCACCTCCTCCGGTAACCAAGTGTAACTCCTGATGCATTTTCCAAAATTGATAATTAGTTTTATTTAACCTGGAGATAAAATTTAAACAAAATCAGATGACATTTAATATTAATGTAATACATATTAAAATGCATTTAAATAAATATGTGATATTTATATATATATATAATTTTTATTTATTAAAAAATGATAACATAAACATGTTATAATATACCCTACAAAAATAGCCATTTTGTTTCAACACATCTGGTGTCATATTGATTGATTGTGTTGAATTCAGCACTATATATATATATATATATATATATATATATATATAATTTATATATTTATATAATTTTTATTTATTCAAAAATGATTACATAAACATGTTATAATTATATCCCTACAAAAATAGCCATTTTGTTTCAGCACTTCTGGTGTCTTATCAAGTGATTGTGTTGAACACCATCACTTGATAAGACACTAGAAGTGTTGAAACAAAATGGCTATTTTGTAGGGATATTATAACATGTTTACGTTATAATTTTTGAATAAATAATATTTGCTCTATTCTGCATTGAGCACTCTTTTAAGAATAGTATTTTTGGTTATTGGAATTTGTTCAGCAGTGCGCATCCACTACCGAGAATTGAAACCCTGACAGTTGAGTTATCAAGCAAATGTCATACCAACTGCTCCAACGGACCTCGGTGACGAAGAGATAGCAAATCAGATTCAATATAGCACCGCTCGCTCACATATTCCGTGGTGGAACTCAACTGAAATTCTCTGTAACCATAGGACTGTGCCCCCCAGAGCCACGACTACTATCACCAAGTGGCTCAAACTGAAGCATTAGAAGCTGGATCAAGCAATGATATACACATGATAGAAATTGTTAAGAGGATTTGATAATTATAATTAAGTATATATAATATGTATATATATATATATATATATATATATATACATATATATATATATCTATATATATATATACATATATATATATATTGGGGCAGCAGATCCTTATTTAAATATATATTTGTTAAATATAGCAGACAACAAATGTCTATTATGTTTGATCAGGAGCCATTCTAAACTTTATATAGCTACTTTAATTTCAGGATGGTTACATGCCAGACAGCAGTCAACTTTCATAAAAAATAAAAACGGGGTGGTATCTAAACAGGTAATTTAAATTTAATTTATTGTAACCATCTGTATCAGTCTTTAAGTTAATTTCTGACTGTTGTTAGATGTCAACTCCTGGTTATAACACATTTCTAAGATAACATTTCTAATTTTTTCTTTTTCACTTAGTTTGAATTTAATGTAGGTCATATTTGATAGGTTGATCAGGGTAAAACCTTCAAGCCTTATTTTTTTTTTTAAAAAAAAAGTGGATGTATTTTGCTTTTGAAACCAAATTAATCATTCACTCCCCAATAATTTACAATTGCCTGAGGAGATGCATTGTTATGCATTGAAACACAACTGCAATTGTGTAGTGATTCTTACATGTTTTTATTGTAACATCCTAAAATAAAATAATATTGCTCTATAATGTATTGAGCCCTCCTTTAAATTAAATGTTATGAACGTTCAAAGTGTACTCTATTTGTTCTCGTCGTACCTGGATGTATATATCCAGTACAAAAATATCCCATTTTAAGTTAGTTTTTAAAGAAATGCAGTGCAATCTAAACTTTTTGTCTGTAGTGTATATATATTTTATGAATAAAGTTTAAATAAAAGTTTTTCTTTACCAACGTCTTTCAGCACCTGAAGGACTTTATCAAGACAAATGTATGGATTCAAAGTGAAAGAAAAATATGGTTAAGCTTTCAAAATTTGAAATATTGTTAATATTCTCCCAAAGTTACTCCTTTTGATTATCACATCATTATGTGTTTGCAGAACCATTTCGATGGCCTAAGTTTGACACCAAGAAAAGAGAGTGAACTTGAGTTGATGGCATCTATAAACTTATTGTCAGATAGAATGACATTCTAGAAGCAATGGGTGTTATATTATCAATTAAATATTTCTATAAGCATTAGTATAAGGGTCATTCAATAAATAAGGTGAATTTTTCGGTATAAGGACTTCTAATACAGATAGAATCTTACTCTTTTTTATTTATTTTTGTTTTACTTCTTTTTCACATGGATTTAATTTCTTTTTGCAGATTAAAAAAAAACTTTCAGAGTTTTGGCGATTAACAAAGATGGCCGACCAAGAAGCATGCTCCAGGATTGAACAGCGGTCAGTTATCGAGTTTTTGGTTGCTGAAGAGTGCAAACCAGTTGAAATTCATAGGAGAATGTCAACTGTGTATGGTGCCACATGTTTCAGCCAAAAAAATGTCTACAAGTGGGCTAAATTGTTTAAAGAAGGACGGAGCAGTGTTGAGGATGAAGACAGGACTGGGAGGCCTACAGAAGTGAGGTCTCCTGAGGTGATCGAATCAGTCAATGACCTCATTCAGTCTGACAGAAGGGTGACAGTGGATGACATTGCAAGGACTTTGAGCTTATCTGTTGGGACAGCACACAAGGTCAGCTGCTGGTGGGTGCCAAAGATGCTTACTGCAGAGCACAAACAGCACAGCAGCCCAAACAGTGCAGACCATTAACGAGCTGGACTGGGAACTGCTCCCTCATCCCCCTTATAGCCCAGACCTTGCCCCTTCAGACTTTCACCTGTTTGGTCCCTTGAAAGCGTTCACGAGAGGCACAAAGTTTAAAAGTGACGATGAAGTCAAAAGTGTTGCGAGTGACTGGCTGAGACATCAGTCCAAAGATTTTTACGCTGAGGGAATATGGAAGCTTGTGCACAGATGGGAAAAGTGTGTGACAGTGCTGAGAGACTACGTTGAAAAATAAAAATAAAAGTAAGCTTGTATCTGTATTAGAAGTCATACCGAAAAATTCACCTTATTTATTGAATAACCCTAGTAATATACATGATAAAATCACACAGAATTATCATTCAAAGCTGATATATTTACAGCCATGTTCCTTCAGAATGTAAGCAGTTATGGTCCTCCACAAATTCTTCTTTTTTATTATCATATAGTACAAGTTTCCCATTGTCTTTTCAATAGCTCACAATTCTGAGTTTTCCTTCTCCTAAACTGATTGGCACCCAAGACCGAGTATACTCTTCTATTAAACCCATAGCTGGGGGCGGTTAAAATTATTATTATTACTCTCAGTCCTAGGAAGCCATCCTCCCAAATGATACTTCTTCTTCAAAAAGGGACTATGTTTAATCCCCGACACCTGTGGCATCACCAAAGGAAGTTCTGACAGTGCTGAAGCAATTCGTGCTTCTCAACGACAATGTGTTGACTGTGTTTGGAAAATAAAACATTTCTATAACTCTAGATATATACATAAATCGATCCATATATTCAGTTAAAAGTAAAATAAAAATTCATCCTTGATAATGGCTAAAAGTGTAGCCAAAAGCACTTGGAAAACATTCAGACAATTTTTATATAATTTACGTCCTGAAAAGAAAAAATTATACGAACACATGAGAAATTATATATAAAACTTAACCTCAGCACCTTGTCAGTCAATTTCAATGAAACTTGTATAAAAGAAGGACTGCTGCCCAAATATACAATTTTCAAAATGGAATATATGTACAGTATTTACATTAGTCGGACTATTGTCCTTATCTTTGTCGCAACGTTTCGACCGTTGTACACTCCAGCCTTCTTCAGGTGGTTGGAATTTCGAACTGAACCCTTTATTTTGATCACTGGGGTAGACTGTTCTAGTTCCACGTGCCATGTTTGATGGACGTCAGTTATCAGCTATCTCCTGCTAATTTTCTCTCTGAAAGTTCTCCACTGCCTTAACCGGGTATTGAACTCACACTCTTTGGGTCTATCACTGGGTCTAACCAACGCCTTTATCCACTGTGCCATAACTGATAACTGACATCCATTGGTAATAAATCAAATTATTTTTAACCCTTTTTATTTAAAATTTGGTTTTAAATATTTTTAGGTGTGTCATTGAATTGAATATACATGCACATACACAAATATATATATGCTTACAACAGACGGTTTGAATGAACTTGAAATGGACAGAAAGGGAAATTAATTTCCCTTTTTGTCTGGCAACACTTCCTGGTTAACAGGAAAAGAGAAAATTTATTTTTATTTATTTATTATTAATTTTTCTGACTCTATTTTAAATGATTATATTTTCAAATAAATGTAGTATTTTAAATGGGTAAATCATTTTCTCTTTGAAATTTAATAACCACTGACATGAATTGGAGTGGCTATATAAAATCAATTGCTAGATCTACTGCTAGGAAAGTTGGTTCACTGTGTCATGCCAGACAGTTTTTCTTGACAGAATCTGTCTTTGCACATTTATAAATCTACCATTTGTACATTGAATACTGCTGCTATATATAGTCTAGCACTCCTACTATATATCTCGAACCACCTCTTAATTGCTGGTGTTCCCAGATCCACCCTGACCCGGGGTGGTAGCACCTGTTGGGGTCCCAGCTATGGGAAAATAGTGAACTTCCAGGTCTTTTCCAGCACATTGAAACAATGATGTTGCCAACTACACTTTTTTGAAACAATGATGTTGCCAACTATACTTTTTTGAAACAATGATGTTGCCAGTGATACATTTTTTTGAAACAATGATGTTGCCAGCTATACGTTTTTGAAACAATGATGTTGCCAGCTATACGTTTTTGAAACAATGATGTTGCCAGCTATACGTTTTTGATATATTTAGTAAATACTGGATCTGGCATTAAATAACCCATAGTGGTTGATATGCCATAAAACCCCAAACAACCAAATATATATCTCGAGATTCTTGACAAAATTCAAGGATGGATCTGGAATGTATTCGATTTGATCCAGCATCTTGACATCAGTCACTTTCTTACCATTGGAACATGGCTTCTCTCTGACTTTTCAACAAATATCTTATTGGCAACTGTTCTGATAAGATTTTTTTTCTTTATTGCTTTGACTACCTGAATTTAAGCATGCTACTAAATTGGCAACTAGTTCTCATCATCTAACTGTAGAACTAGATAGAGATACAACCGTCAACTCTATTCTAATAATTTCTTTACTCACTTGCCTGTGGAACTCCCTTGCAATTTTTTTATTTCCCTGCCACTTATAATCTTCAAAAATTTAAGTTCAATATCAATAGCCATCTTTGTTGGGAACCTTTCCTACGTCGGGATCACCAAATGTAGGAGTTTCAATTAAGGTTGGTTGATTTCACTCGCTGAAGATAAATCTGGCACAAGGCCACGTCCAGATGTACTTTCCAAATTTAATTTCTGTTCCCTATCGTTTAATTTATGAAAGTCGAAAACTCTTGACATCATACAAGAAAGGAGAATAAATCAGTCGAACAATGCAATCATTTTGTGAAATTACACAAAGGTAAAATATATTCAACAATATTTACATTTTCTGGTTGAATTGCATGCAATGTGGTTAGTTGCATAAGTAGCCTCCCATTAGCCGTGAAATATTACATGTCAAATGTTAGTGGACAGAATTTGTTAGTGATATTTGTTTTAGAGAAAGTCTTAATAAAATGATTGAGTTGGGCGAAGGGTTAGTGCTGAGCAGATGCATGTCTGTCTCTTGAGTCTGCGTGCCGCAACTGACTTATTTCTAGCGGGAAAATGTTTTTATATGCAATGTAATTGGCCCTGATCTGTCATCTTGTCTGCAGGCGCTCTCTCACAGACGCGACGTTGCCTCGCTCTGTCTTTTTTACAAATACTTTCACGGTAATTGCTCCGATGAGCTGCTTGCACTGGTTCCTAGGCCTCATGAATTTAAACGTCCTACAAGGCTGGCATCCCGTTCCCACCCCTTCACCATTGAAACTGTTAGATGTAGACGTCTCTTCTACTCCAATAGCTTCATGTCTCGCACATCTCGCCTGTGGAACTCCCTTCCTTATTCCTGTTTCCCTGAAAAATACAATCTCCAACTATTTAAGTGTAACGTCAATCGACATCTCCAGTTGCCTTGATCTATCCACTTCCCTTCTCCACATCCTTTCACCTTTCATTCCTATCTGCTCTCGCTCCAAATCTTCTCTAACCCCCTTGCCTTGATCGATCCACCATCTTTCTCCACATCCTCTCCTTTACCACTCCTATCTGCTCTTCCTCCAAACCTTCTGTAACCCCTTGCGTGCTAGTGGCTTCCAGCCTTGCTTGGGGTGATAAGCTTAAAAAAAAAAAAAAAAGTTCAAACAATCCTGTATTTTGCCGGTAAAAGGAATCATACTTACCTTTGTTCTGATTGGCTGGATCAAACCAATCAGTGAGTATTTAACATTTATTATATATCACATTCGTTTATTATGTATATTCTTAATTTAATGTATGTGAGTATGTGTGAGGATATGTGTGTGTGGACGTACAGTTCCACACATTGACCTTTCCTCACTTAAAGTCTCCTCATTCTCTTTCACTCACTATAACTACCTGCACCCTAGTGGCATTATTGCCTTACTTGGGACTGGAGGGAAATATTTAAAAAAATCTTCTTGCTGTGAACAAAGAGACAGGTACTGAACTAGTGATTTAAAATTCCAAAATAAGTAATTTCTCCTTAGTACTAAGTTTGAGATTTTTAGAGAATTTAAATTTCAAACAGTTTTTTTTACCACATAAAGTAATATATGACCCGGAATTTCGTCAGCAAAATAAATCTGTAGCCCCCAACAAACTTCTAACGAAATGCTAAAGCGTTGTGATTTGATATGCTAAGATGATGACACACAATTGTTCAAGGTTTCGTTTTAGGTGGACCCTATTTATTTACAGAATCCGAGTGAATGCGAGTTGCTCTATCCAAGCGTACCAAATTTCCTGGCATTATCAATGCAATAACAGAGCAAATAGAAATTGATTCCAAGTCGAAAGTGCGCCTAACAATAAATCGATATTTTCTATTTAGCGCTTTATTCGTTCAAAAGCCTCTGTGTTTATAAGAGGAAGGAGAGAAGAAGGAAAATCCACGCTAAAAAAAAAATACAATGAAAAGGGCAAAAACAGGGATCATTTTGGCTAGGAAAAGGTATAGGGGAGATAACTCTTGATCACATATATCAAGGATTATGGATAATTGATGAAATTAAGAAACGTTATCTTTCTTTTTTTTGTCGTTTAAATTAAATATTATTTTAAAATGTCATTCTTTTATTATCACTACTACTACTACTACTACTACTACTACTACTACTACTTCTACTACTATCATTATTATTTTCATTACAATTATTATTGTAATAATTAAACTATTTTGCATCTGCATGTAATTGTGCTCACTTACACTTGTTTTTGATTTTGGTTGGTAACTTTTTTCTTAACGAATTTGTAATTAATACAAATTCCAATTATCACCATTGCTATTTATTCATTGTTACAATGATAACGATAGAAAATATTTAAATAATACGAATAATAGCTCCCATTATTAAGTTTATTATATTTTTATATTAATAATATCTATATTACTGGAATTATTAATTTAAAATTCTTTCTTTTCTGTATATAATTGATTCTTTTCTTTTTCTTTCTTCTTTAAGTTAAATTTCGAGCTAACAACAAAATATGCAGTTGTGTTTTATTACTCATTGTGTTTATTTAAAAATTAATAATTGTTTTTAATTTAATATTCAGGGAGTAACATTTAATTTTATTCTCTACGTTTCATTGCTTAACATCGTTAAAAATTTTGCTTTTAGTGTTAATAATAGGCAATGTTCATTTATTTATTGTTGTTTATTGTTGCAGCTTGAGAAAGCAGCTCATCATCATCAAAGTGAAACTGATGTGTAACAAATATATACAAAAAACACTTTCATTCATGACGACACCCACTCTGAAGGCTACAGCAGGCACCTGCAGGAGCATTTTAGACATGGTGTAACAATGGTTAACAAGCTGATCTCGCCATATCAACTACTACAGAGGATAGGTGCTCCATATTTTCGGCCTTGTGTCACATTTAAGATTCGCTTAAATCACTATACCAGGCACATGTATTACGATTTCTCTATGTCACGGAAGAATACACTTGTTGCGGAAATGCCCTTCGGGGTCTGCATATGTTGCGGCAGTTCCCTTCAGGACATTGGCGATCATGGCTCTCCACAATTTCCTATCCTTTGTTGCTCTTAATAAATTTTGTCTTTTCCTTATCTCTTCTAAACTGTTCTCCCATCAAATTTACACAAACTTGCTAGGTAGGGTTTTCCTCTGTACCTCTTGCCTTCAACCTGTCCTGTGAGTATCAATTTTCCAAGCCCTCTTTCCTTATAATGTGCCCTAGAAACTTCAATTGTCTCTTCTTGATGTAAAGTATAAGTGTTCTTCTTGTTTCCCATGACTATTTTTATATAACAACTGATGAATAGGAGACAAAATACACTAGTGTGTATGCAAATACAACTGAAGAGAAAGAAAGCATTACAAATAAAATTTATGAACTGTGTGTGAAAAAAAAGTTCAGTCATTTTGGAAAAGATGTCTTCATGCTGGGGATGAATCTTTTGTTGATGTTGTCACAACAGGGAAAAAGAAAAGAAGAATAATGTTACTTTATAGCTTTTTAACAGCGCCATCTAACTTGGTGTCTTGGTGATTCTGGCAACAAGGGGGGTAACCAACACACTACACAGAAAAAGTCAATACTCCAATCGCTATGCAGTAGACAGTAGTAGATAGTAGTTATGGTTGCATTTAACTATTTCAACAGCAAAAGGGTGGGACCTAGTTGTCAATCTAGTAGCACGCTCAAATTCATGTAACCAGGGCATCAGTGTAAAAAAGCTTGTCAGAGCAGTTGCCATGAAAACATTTGTAGAAAAGTCATACCACATCAGTGCAAAAGTGACTGAAGTCGAGATGCCAGGTCAGGATTGATTACATTGCAGATCCTTCTTTGCATTTTATCAAGAACTTTGAGATGAATAGCAGGAGCACCGGACCAGATATAGCAGCAGTATTCAATGCACGGATGAATGGTAGATTTGTAAATGTGCAAGATGGACTCTGGAATTTTCTAGCATGGCACAGTGACCCAACTTTCCTTGCAATAGATGCAGCTATTGATTCAATGTAGTTGCTCTGCTTCAAGTCAGTAGAAAACGTGAGACCAACAAGACTCAACGTGTTGCTCTGCAGGAGTTTAGCATCAGCCTGATGACAGGCAGAAAAATTTCTCTACAGTGGTTAAATAAGAGCAGTTTTGTACAGTATTTACATTATTCGGACTATTGTCCTCATCTTTGTCGCCATATTTGTCACAACGTTTCGGCCGTTGTACGCTCCGGCCTTCTTCAGGTTGTTGGAATTTCGAACCGAACCCTTTATTTCGATCACTGGGGTAGACTGTTCTAGTTCCACGAGCCATGTTTGATGGATGTCAGTTATCAGTTATCTCCTGGTAATTTTTCCCTCTGAAAGTTCTCCACTGCCTGAACCGGGTATTGAACTCCTTGAGGACACATGGTACGGTGGATAAAGGCGTTGGTTAGATCCAGTAACAGACCCAAAAAGAGTGTGAGTTCAATACCCGGTTCAGGCAGTGGAGAACTTTCAGAGGGAAAAATTACCAGGAGATAACTGATAACTGACATCCATCAAACATGGCTCGTGGAACTAGAACAGTCTACCCCAGTGATCGAAATAAAGGGTTCGGTTCGAAATTCCAACCACCTGAAGAAGGCCGGAGCGTACAACGGCCGAAACGTTGTGACAAATATGGCGACAAAGATGAGGACAATAGTCCGAATAATGTAAATACTGTACATAATACCTCATCTCAGAAATATAGACAGACTCCCAAGAGCAGTTTTGTTTTGGAGGGATTAAAATTTATAAGCCATTACTTGCCCCAGTTAACCACTGATTGGAGGTCCTTTTTAAGAGCAAATAAAATATGTATATTTAGGCAGCATATCTTCATTCAGACATGTTTCATTAAATAATATAGACATACTATGTCTATTTATTTTTATACTGATCTTTTCCAGTTCTCTAATCAGTTCCTTGATGTTAAGATGAAATTCATCAAGGAAGGTGCCATAGTTTTTCCCAACCCAAGTGCTTTCAAACTCCTCCAAGATCATTCTCAGGGGTCAATATCGAAGACAAACTTATTGTAACTGTGTTAAAATCTGCATTTCCTTGTGATGGTCATTTTTAAAAAATATACGTGTATATATGCTCGGTTATAATTATTTTAAAATTTATTTTGAATTTATCCATTGTAGCTATGGAATTCTTTGCAAAACAGTTTCCCAAAAAATACAATATATATACACTACAATTCAAAAGTTTGAATTCACACCCAGAATTAGCATTGGAGGAACTTGGCAGAAGAATGAAAAAAATGAATAAGATTTCTTAGTCATTGAAAAAAGAATGGAATCAATTCTCAAACTTATACAGTGTAACCCGGATATAAGAGACCCGGATATAAGAGAAACTCGGATATAAGAGAGATTTTCTCTGGTCCCAAATTAGAGCCTGTGTTAATGTATATATAATAGACCAAACCCGGATATAAGAGAGATTTTCTCTGGTCCCAAATTAGAGCCTGTGTTAATGTATATATAATAGACCAAACCCGGATATAAGAGAAAACGGATATAAGAGACTTCTTCTCCGGTCCCGACAACTCTCTTATATCCGGGTTACACTGTACTTTGAGAAACTTTTGCAATGAATGCCAAAAAATCAAGACTAAAGGAGGATATTTTGATTAGAGCAAAATTTAATCATAAAATGCTTTTCTTTCTTTTTGTCATAATAAAATTTCCAATTAAAAATCATCTCTCACTTTTTTTAACAATGTATAATATTTTTTTCTTATTTAAAGTACAAAACACACATTTAAAGTACAAAACACACATTTAAAGTACAAAACACACATTTAAAGTACAAAACACACATTTAAAGTACAAAACTGGGGCCAGTTTAAAAAGGGGTAGCGTCAATCTTTTAAACTGTACTGTATATATATATTAATTATTTCACCCACCCCAAGCAAGGCAACAAAGGGGTTAATAAGTGTGAAGGAATATGAGCAAAAGAAAACCATTATTAAGAAGTGAAAACAGAAATTAAGAAGATAACAACTGACATTGCATTTAAATTTTTGAAGATCAAACTGGACTGGGAAGAAAGAAGCCGGAATAGAGTTCCACAAGTGAGAAGTGCAAGAAAAGAAACTCTTAGCATAGAACTTACAGTTACATCTCGCCATTTCAACTGGAAAATGATGAGACGTTGGTGCCAATTTATTAAGGCTCTTAAATTTAGAGAGTCTTCATTCCATAGAGGAAATTACCATGAAAGCATTTATAGAAAGGGCAAAGGGAAGCTACATTGTGGTGAGAAAGTGACTGAAGCTGAGATGCCAGGTCAGGACCAATAACATTGCAGATTCTTCTTTGGATTTTATCAAGAATCTCTAAATATATAGTAGGAGCCCTAGACCAGATGTAGCAGTAATATTCAAAGCATGGACAAATGGTAGACTAATGAATATTTAAGATAGATTCAGATGAGAAAAATTAAGACAATTTGTTTTTTATTTTGACATGTCTTGTTGATCAAAGAGCATCATCAGAAAAATGGATTTTGTTGACGCTGTTTGATTGGTGAAACGTACCACGATAAAAGTTTACCAAATTGTCTGATATATTGACCATTCCACTGGATTCTCATCCAAATTTAAATCATACACACAGACACACATTTTTATATATATATATATATATATATATATATATATATATATGATGAAAAATATGGAAAAGATAAAACAAAATCCGAATATGCAAGTTTACTGTTTTAATGTTGTTTTACTGTCGATGTCAGACGTTTCGGTCTAGTAGACCATCTTCAGGACATGGTTATTAGAAACGTACTTAGGATTAGACGATATTTAAGTCAACATGAAGAGACGATAGACACAAGACTAGTCAGAAACAGAACAACTGACTAGTCTTGTGTCTATCGTCTTTTCATGTTGACTTAAATATCGTCTAATCCTAAGTATCTTTCTAATAGCCATGTCCTGAAGATGGTCTACTAGACCGAAACGTCTGGCGTCGACAGTAAAACAACATTAAAACAGTAAACTTGCATATTCGGATTTTGTTTTGTCTTTTCCATATTTTTCATCATACCGTCAGATCTACATCCACATATTTGCTTACATATATATATATATATATATATATATATATATATATATATATATATATAGGTAGTAATCTGTTGGTATAATCCAGATGAGTCCTATTAATACAACATTGAATTTGAAATATGTTAAACCTGACTCACAAAAGAGTGCTCCATGTTTATTTTCAATAAACAGAGCAAATTTTCTTTACAATTGGAATTAAGATACTTTTAGTAAATGACCATTTTCACCTATGAATTTTAATTTTAAAATTTGCAGGATTTTTCAAACTGTTTCTGGTATATATATATATCAGCTGACCCTGACGATCTGCATAAGTGAAACCTTGGTAGATTTGTCTGGCTCATTAGGTTTGACTATATATTTATATATATATATATATATATATATATATATATATATATTATAAATTTACTAATTTAAAAATATGGTCCCATTGCTACCAGGAATTACCATGTTTCAAAAACTGAAACTAAAACTTTAAATTTAATTATAGAATTAAATTAAAATACTGTTTCATTTTCAAGCGATCGAAAATTGTGTTTGATGTTGCATTTAAATTTTTGAAAATCATTGTTGACAAAATGTTTGATTTGGGGATAGAGCGTTTGTACAAATCAACAGTGGACATAGAAATCAACAATGCGTGGTGACTTGCAGCTTCACGCCATAAGCAATCATCAGTGGCCTGATGATTTAAAAAAGCAGTGTTTTCTAAATCGTGCTTTGGGACACTCTGGCTTGCCACGAGAGGAAATTTAGTGTACCGC
Organism: Acanthosepion esculentum; assembly: GCA_964036315.1. Classification (NCBI taxonomy): domain Eukaryota; kingdom Metazoa; phylum Mollusca; class Cephalopoda; order Sepiida; family Sepiidae; genus Acanthosepion; species Acanthosepion esculentum. Next base: position 33,059,164 of record OZ038516.1, read on the forward strand.
AAAAAAAATAGGATTATATATCAAAACAAGAAAAATACAAACTGAAATTCATAATAATGTTCACATATAAATGTCAGATGCAAGTAGAGAAATGCTTGATTCCATTTTTAGTGTTGTCATAATAGAGTAAGGGTAACAAAAAGAAAGCGAAATGTCTGCCGTGTAAGAAGTGCATAGTTATGTGGTTGGCCGCAGGAGGTTTATATACAAAGTATGCCCAAAATAGATTTTTACATATTCTAAAGTGCGTCAGTAATAAGAATATTCTGGTTCTTGTGTTAGGCATGTACCTGATAATTACCATGCAGTGTTGAGTTTTAGGTCTACATTGTTTCTATCTATCTCAGTCTGTTATCTATCTTTCTATCTAATTCAGTTAGCAATCTGTCTATCTATTAATCCATCTCAGTCATGTATCTAATTCAGTTATCTATCTGTCTATCTATCTATCTACCTATCTACCTATCTATCCATCTATCTATCCCTGTTCATATCTATCTCTCTCAGTCTGTATCTATCTAAATCAGTTAACTATGTCAGTTATCTATCTATCTATGTCAGTTATCTATCTATCTATCTATCCATCTATCTAACCCTGTTCATATCTATCTCTCTCAGTCTGTATCTATCTAAATCAGTTAACTATGTCAGTTATCTATCTATCTATCTATCTATCTCAGTCTGTTCATATCTATCTATCTATCTATCTATCTATCTATCTATCTATTTCAGTCTGTTCCTATCTATCTATTCATCTCAGTCTGTTCCTATCTATTCATCTCAGCCTGTTCATATCTATCTATCTATCTATCTCAGTCTGTTCATATCTATCTATCTA